>OX451395.1:14200396-14539345 GCA_949629135.1 Eremobia ochroleuca | reverse complement strand
AAACAAAGTTGGGTTAGTTACACCATTTATAACTCAAGCACAGCTGGTCCGATTTTATGATCCTTGATTTGCTGAATTTCTTTCCGCCCCGAATAGCAGATTAACTATTAAAACATGAAAAATTTCACGAAAAAATAATGATAAAATAATTCATTTTCTCATATATTTTTTATGGAACGGGTTTTTTTTAATAATATCTTGAGAACGGATTGACTAATTACATTTATTGATTCTGAGTTGATACGGAGTTCGTCGGTCAGATAGTTATTAATAAAAAATAACTTACTTTTTAACAGGCTTCGATTCCCTAGTGAGAATCTCTCCCGTATTCGGATCAACGAGATACAACCACACATCGGTTCCCTTCGCATCACTCTCAAGCGTTCCATTCTCTCCTAAGTAATGTCTTGAAGTCAGTTTCTCTAAGCCAGCGTACAGTCCGGTTTTCTCTTCGATGGCAGTGAGTAAGCTTCGCGATCGTCGACGCATTACGTCCGCGTTTAGGTCTGACACCTCGAAGACTAGTTGGTTCTCCTTTTGGAGGAGGTTTATCTGGAAATTAAAGATAATAATATACATTTCTTTTTTACTTCTCCTTTCGCAGGTCTGCTGGAAGAAATTTCTTAAGAAATATGCAGTACCTTTGTACTCAAATTATTACTATGTCATATCCATGTGTTTTTTACTGTGTGTACATAAATAATAAAATAAATCAATAAATAAGTAATGAGTGAAAATATAAGGTGTAAGGACATTAAACGAAAAGTACAAACAAGTAAGTATCACACACGGTATGCAAACAACATCATTAACAATTCTTATCGACATTGAGTATTTATTTGACAGGCAATCATTTTCCTTGTACGTATTGATTACGCAATTTAGATGGACCCGTGGCTAAATAATAACAACCGCACAGGTCGATCGATCAGGTTAAGCTACGCTCGCCGCGGTTGGTCTGTGGATGGGTGATCATCTTTACATACCGGGACTCCTCCGTGCCTCGGAATGCACGTTAAGCCGTTGGTCCCGGCTGTCATTCGTGGATCTTTGACAGTCGTTACGGGTAGTCAGGAGCCCGAAAGTCTGACAACCAGTCTTACCAAAGGGTTTCGTATTACCCAGTAACTGGGTTGTGGAGGCCAGATAGGCAGTCGCTCCATGTAAAATACTTGTATTCAGCTGCATCAGGTTAGACTGAAGCCGACCCCAAGATAGTTGGGAAAGGGCTAGGCAGATGATGATGTATTGATTACGCAATTTGAAATAGCTTTTTTCCAACCATTGCACAACTTCGGCTTAAAGAAAATATCAAATTCAACACTGAATATACTGATATTAACCCAACTGACAATATAAATTACAAATAACAATTTTATCACTTCTGATAACATTTGAATTTAAATATCAATTTTAATTCTATTATGCAGGGACATCGACGCGCAAACTGTAACCATGACAGGGGTTTGACGCATTTGGTGCACATCTCAACTTGTACACCATGCTCAAATGGTGAACTTAGCAACTGGTACACTTCTCATATGGCACACTTCGCAAATGGTGCACTTCTCAATTAAACTATTATGCAATTAAAAACGATATATGATTACGTATTTTATTTTTGGTATTGTCTTGCCCGTCACAAGTGTGTTCAGATTGTCTTATAACAATTTTCCTTGTTTCATCATAGGTAACTGAACCATTGCAATGGTTCATGTTTACACATGTCCACAAAGTAGTCCTTTTATTGGTCTTCTTTTTATTGTGTATATGTTCACCACATATAAGAGTAATATTCCCCCTTTGATTTGTATCAAATCGAACGTCCTCTTCATCCATCATGAACACTAAACCACGTATTGAATATACAATCAAGAAATATGTACTTGACGGCGCTTCGACGACTTGAGAGCATAGAGTGTCAAGAAACGTCAAGAATAACAGTGGACATTCATGACAAGCGCGGGTTCTTCAACACGTGGTTTTAATTCTCCTTGCCCGTCTACCCACGATAGCTCGGCTGCGTGTCGATGTCCCTGTCACCTTGTATACCTACGCTCTTCTAAAATAATACGAAACAACTGGTAACATGTTGTATCATCTTCACTTTCGGCAATACAGGCGTGACGTTATGTAACCAATTCAAAATTAACGATAAAAACTGTGCAAGTACTCACAATAACTGAAGCCCTCGCAATATTATAATCCTGCGCAGAATTAGGGTTGTCTCTCGCAGTCACACTGAACTTGAACGGTAGCACTTCTTTAGGCACGTTCTCAAACGTTTTTATATTGCTTATCACTCCAGTATCAGCATCGAGACTGAAGTACTCTTCGGCAGCCTTCGTCCAGGAGTTCTTGTGGTACTCCAACTTGCCGAAATCCCCACTGTCCTTGTCTTTTGCCTAGTATCAAATAAATGAACTGTTAGTAAATTGTTGACGATTAAAATGACTTTAATATTAATGTAATGAACAGGTAATGATGTAACGAATTATCCAATGTATTGTTAATTAGTTTTGTCATTACAAAATTAACTACGCTATTTAAATAACGAAGTACAATTTTACTGCACAGTGCGCAGGGTATGTGTCATAGGGTAATTTACGTGGTACTTAATAGTTTGATGAATTTTGGAAAGTATTATTTAGATGGTAGATTCTAGTATCGCAAACCATCATAATGCATTCTCGGCTATGACATTGAGGTGTTTGTGTTGTACAATTTAATAATTTTTATTCAAACAATAACTGTTGGACAAAATGGTGAGATGTAAAGTTGAAACCCTCTTAATACAGAATGTTTTGCTAATTCCCTTTAGTGAGTGATTACGTAAGAATGTAACCTGAACACTAACAGGATTTGTTTCAGGGTTTATGTTATAAATTGATATTTATGTTGATATATATCGATTGATATTTACTGTCAAAACTAGAAATTTGGCAGAATCAAAGTTTGCCCTAGCAACACTTGACAAAAAACAATACTTTAACCCGACATACTAAAAAAATATATATGGTCAGCCACTAAAACTAATGTTATAATTATAAAATTGTTGATTAAGTTTGATTAATATTCATAAAATATTCAATTGTTTAGTTCCTTCTATACTAAAAACGTCAAATAATCAAAACACAAACTTTTATTCTACAATTAAAACAAATATGAACCACGTAAAGAATAAAAATCGCATTTTTTTTATATTTTTGCACGACTCATAATGCGAAGCATTAGAGAGTGCTTTACGATCCATTTTTTTTTTGCCTCCTTTCCGCAACTGTTTCTATTGTTATACTTCGGCTAGTAGATATAAGCCACTTAATTTATATACCATTGTATAGATTATTTAATGGAGATTCATTCTGTACTTTTTTTTATTTCAATAAAAAAGAGTACTTAAAAATTAATTGAATGCAGTAGAATTAGTAGCATTATGAACCGTGCACTTTTGGATTTTCCAATATAATTATATTTTTTTTTGTATGATAAATATCCGATATTATCGGATATATATCAAATATCGGATATTTTGAAATTTATTATAAATATCGGATTTTTGTTTACACTTACAATTACTTGGATACTTTTGGAATAGGCATTAGCAAAATAAATAAATACCAAAACTAAAAAAAATATAAAAATTCACCTTGATTTGTAAAACATTGGTCCCCAGCAACATATCTTTGGTCACGATCGCGAAGTACTTTCCCTTGGCGACCGAAATACTGCTTTGTTCAGGGAACGCAAACACTGGGTCGTTATCATTCGCATCGGTTACGTGCACTTTGATCGTTGCTTTACTGCTTTCAGGGTTTATCAACCCCTGGATGGATTCTAGTTGGACTTCTAAAGAGTATTCTCCAAGAGTTTCGTAGTCTAAGGAACTTGTGTTGAGGTAGATAGCGCAGTCTCTTTCGTCTGTTAGTTTCACGTAGAATACTCCTGTGGAAGAAGGTTTCGAGTGTTATATATGTTTGTCTTGCAAGAAGTATGAATGCGTTTATTTCCTTTGATAAATAATGTTTATTTTTTAAATTGATTTTAACAAACAATTTTACACATCAAACAATAGGTGTTTTTTCTCACCTCATCTAGTTTTTATAATAAATACCAGATGAGGTGAGAAAAAACACCGAAACAAAGTCCGAGGACTCTTTTATAGTCGTTTTCATAAGACATGGACATAACGGTCAAGTCTCATTCATGTGCTTCAATTATTTCAAAACTGAGAATATCACAGACATTCGGGATACTTATTTGCCGTCTAGATTATTTTCAATTCAAAATTCTGTCCTTGCTGGCCTGATGAGGACAAAGCTTTCAGCATTTTGCAAACGAAAAAAAATGAACAACAAAGAAAAAAAAAACAAGAAACATTAACATGTATTATCAACACAATTAGTTAGCAACAATTAGAGAAATAAGAAAGAGATTAATACCGCACTTAACCACACACAAAGACATAAAACTACAGTGCGGCCGACGAGAGAATGGGTTCTTGACGTCTGTCAGTTTCATACAAACGAATACGTGTTTTGCGAATTTGATGTTTATTAGTTACTAGAGTTGTCGTGCACTGACAGGTGTCAGCAACGCAATCTCTTGACAGCCGGACTGTAAAGAAGTACAAAGAGTAGCAAACAGAGAAGTAACACAGAAACACAGTGATATCTTCATTTTGCCACTAACCTTCCACCTTACCTTGCTGTGACGACTCGGTGAGACGACACTTGAGTGGCGTGTCGGGAGAGTGTTCGCGTTTGTTCAACAAAGGCAGGATTCTGACTAGCGTGCCGTTTGGAGAGTTCTCTGCTACGTGTTCCGTGTACAGCGTGTCTGCGAAGCCGAGGCCCACCTGAAAGAGATAGAAATAGGGGGATTAGGAAAGTGTCAGAGAGAGAGACATGTTTGAAAAATAAGGAGTTTATAAATTTATAATGGGAAACCCGATTTTTTCAAAAAAATCAAAATCAAAAGTCATTTATTCAAACTAGGCTGAGAATCAGCACTTTTCGAACGTCAAAATTACAAAAGACAGTCCCCCAAAACGCCCGCCCTTCACCACTTCCTAGTGCTTTCGCTGGGAAGAAGAAGTGGCGCAACAAACTCCCCAGCAGCACAGCTGTCTGTTCAGTTAGAAAATACGTGACTGAATACAATACAAGGTATGCAAAATAATTAACATTACAAGACACAGGACACTAAATTTAATTATTTGCCATATGTCAGCTAGCAACGCCAATATACCAAGAAATACAATAAAAAACTATACGATTGAAGATAATGTCTCCTTGTCAGCTAAATCTTATGAGTTTCTGTCTTTAAAGCAGAGTTAAGTGGGGTACTTATTCGTTAAACATTCGCATTGCAATAATTATTTTAATGTTAGGCGTGCTACACGGTCGTTAGGCTCGACATTCATTGGCACAGCCGGTCAGTAACATCAAATATAATATATGTATTCATTCCCTTGGGTCTTTGGCTGGCTTTGCTGTTCCTCAAATATTGCCGAATCGAATGAGCCGAGCCGAACAAGTATAGCACGCCTTAGAGAGTACGTCAATCATGTTCCATTTGTTGCCTTCAAACAATTACTGATAAACAATTTAATTTGCTGTTTGTTTCAGGTTTACCATTATCTACTTTTAGCTGGCAGTGCTTCAGAGTAGGTACTTACATCTGGCGGCACAGTAGCAGAATGACTGACGTAAACAGTAAGACTAGCAACTGAAGACATCATAGGCTCGCCTTGATCGGAAGCTTGCACGTCCACCTGGAAAATACATTAGATAATCATATAAATGATATGAATCTGATAAATGAACGCGAGTGGCAAGGAGTCATCTGAGAGTGTTGTAAGAGATGAGTAATAACACAAATAACAATCACTTTGACAATGTGTTGTTTAGAAAGCATAATCATAATATTTTAAGTTTTTGTGGACAGGTGATTGCAGCTTTTTCCACACAGCTAATGTAGCCTATCCTCAACTCAGCTTATCGCAGTCCACTGCTGGACATAGGCCTCTCCCAGACTGCGCCACAACACCCTGTCCTCCGCCTTCCGCATCCAGTCTACCCCAGCCACCTTCTTTAGGTCGTCCGGCCATCTAGCTGGGGGCGTCCCACACTACGCTTGCCGATACGCGGTCTCCACTCCAGGGCTCGTCTGCTCCACCGGCCATCGGCCCTTCGACAGACATGGCCAGCCCACTGCCACTTCAGTTTGCTTACTCTGCAAGCTATGTCGGTTACTCCGGTTCTTTTCCGGATAATTTCATTCTTGATTTTATCCTTCAAAGAAACTCCGAGCATAGCTCGCTCCATAGCGCTCCATAGCCTATCCTATGATCACGAATATTTGCCCCTAGATTATGTCGATAAAATTTTCCAATGATAGCTGTAAATAATGTTGACAAACAAGACATAGAGCAGTAGTGGCACAGTGGTAACGGCCGGGACTTACGTGTTTGTAGGTCGTGGATTCGAACCCAAGCATGCACTATGTGTAAATTATTTCATCACCACAGCTCTCAAAACTATGATGGAAAACATCGCGGGGAAACCGGCATGTCTTAGAACCAAAAATTCGAAGGCATGTGACCTCCGCCAACTCACACTGGGCCCGCGTGATGGATTACGGCCCACTCCCTCTCACAGAGAGGAGGCCTGTGTCCCAGCAGTGGGGACAAAAAGCACCACAAGCGGAACAAAAAGCTCCCGTCAAAAGCACCACCAATACCAATCAAGGTAGGTGGACCATTGGGGTCGCGGGCGCACAGAGTGGGGACTCTGTCCGCCCACCAAGTGACCCCAGGGGAGACGGTGGCGCAGTGTTCACGTACTGCCGTACATAGCGAGGCTCAGGGGAGGCCCCTTTACATTCTCCCCAGGGATGTGCCTTACAGGCGTTGCACAGGGGTGTTTCCGAAATTGGTATCTTTAGAGGAACCGGGACCACCCCTATGTGCTGATGGTGATCATCGGGGAGGTTTTACTGAAGTAAAAATCCCATACTCCCCGAGCTCCCTCCCCGGAGGTCGGGTGCCTTTTGAAGGTTCTCCCCGAAAACAAAAAAAAAAAAAAAAGGATTGACACTATTGACAGCTCATTTCACCAAAATTTTCACACTGTAGTTTTTACAGAATAGAACGGCGTGAAAGAGCAAGCATGATTTTTTTTACAGGCTCCAAATTTTTACAGGGTGTTCTACTCATGAATATGAACAACTTTTACTATGGAACCAACTCTAAGTTTAAGAAAAAAAAATCTGCTGTTTTATACATTTTGGTAAAGTTAGGTATTGAACTTTTGTATTAAACAGCTGATTTTGTTTTCTTGATTTCAGAGTTGGTCCTATAGTGAAAGTTGTTCATATTCATGAGTAGAACACCCTGTAAAAATTTGGAGCCCGTAAAAAAAGCATCCAGTTTTATAAATTAAAGTCACTTTTCGTGTCAAAAGGACGGCCGCTAACAGCAAATAAAACGCTACTCACAGTATATTCACTATCAGTCTCTTTTCGCAGATCATCCCGCACCCTAACAGCGCCAGTGTCAGGTTCAACATGGAAGTATATCGAAGCCTTCCCCCTTCCCACGAGCTTGTAGCGCACTCTGTTGTTGGGCGGCGTGGCGTCCGAGTCCATCGCGACCACTGTTTGTACCAGACTGCCGATTGACGATGAATCCTCGATAGTAACGGGGCGAACGACGGATGTGAATATTGGGGGGTTGTCGTTTTTGTCCTGGAAATAAAATATAAATTTTGTACAAAAAAAAAAAAATTGTTAGGAACGACACTTCTTGCGTTCTAGGGTTTTTGGAATAAGAATTATGTACCTTAGGTCATTATAATCAGAATGAAACGTTACGGCTTTAACGCTATTTGACTAGTCATACAGGAGAAACCGAACGAAAGTCTGATCAATGCCCAGCAGGGTAATTACGTAACACACTATCAGTAGCAATGGGTTTCATTTTGAAAGTTCGACAACATTCATTGCGTCATCTACGTTGTTGAGCAAATACATTTTTCGAACATATTGACCGATGGATTAGCAATATGCTTCAAAATTATTCAAATTGATAGTAATACGAGTAGTGCGTTACGCAATTAGGGTGCTGTTCAGTAAGTCTCATGTAATCATTTTTGATTGGTTGGCAAACATATTACAGTATTTTTATCACACGAAGCGACGCGCAATTTACTTGTGTATACCAAGTGTACAAATACGCTGTGAATGTGAACAAGAAGACGAGTAGCGTCAGCATATAACACACACACTTCCGACTTCGCCATTATCTTGGACGGTACCGAGACCTCCTGCGCTTACACACACTTTCACAGCGTGTTTGTAGTCTTGGTAAACACAAGTAAAGCGCGCGCCGCTTTGTGAGATAAAAATACTATATCGGCAAATCTAATCACTTGACATGACGTAATTTGGTGAGAATTTACAGACCGTGACATAACTTACTTCATGTTCAGTTCAAATTGGATTATTCCTACATCAAATTTTGAGTTAACAAACCTTAGGCGTTAGACATAACACTAGCTCAGACTAAAGTACCGTCCGCATGTTCTGCGGCAACGAAGAACCACTTGCTATTAGATATCCCCTCGTCTGTTAGGCAAGCGAATTAAGTTCGGTAATAATAGAAAAATTGATTTTGTCTCATTAGTGACGGTTGAGCTCATAACGTATTCATTACTCACATCAACAAAAACTTCAACAGTAGTACTAGCACCGGGTCCTTCCTCCATATTTTCCTCAGTTCCCACAATGATCTGGTGTCTCGCCGTCGTCTCTCGGTCCAATGCCTTTAGCGTCCGTATCATACCAGACTTGCGATCTATTGAGAATAGTTCGGTGTCACCCATTAGGATTGTGTAGGTTATTTCTGGTATCGTGTCCGGGTCTTCGGCCTGAAAGTATGGTGTTTTTATGTTAGTTAATAATTGTTCGGAATAAATGTCAGTTCAGATTTTTGATTGGGGTTAAGAAACAAGAATAAGAATCTTGACGGTATTTCTGTTTATGGTTAAAACGACAGCAAGTATTGCATATTTGTTCCTTGGCCCTGCTGTCAATCCTTGCCATTAATTTCTGACGTTGATAGTATAAGATTTGAAAATGCTGCCATACTAACCTGAACCTTAACAACAGGGTAATTAGCAGCATTTTCGGGCACATGCACCGAGTAGACGAGTTTGGTGAAGACAGGCGCTTCGTCAGGTATGTCTGTCACTTGTACCGTGACTGAGGCGGTGCCGAGTCGTTTGTCTATCGCGTCGTCCATCGCTGTAACTACGAAGGCGTAGTCCTGGAAAAAGAATTAAGAATAGTTTTATTATGTGACCATTTTTAGGGTTCCGTGCCTCAAAAGGAAAAATTGAAGCCTTATCAGATCACTTCGTTGTCCGTTTGTCTGTCCATCAGTCAAGACCTTTTTTCTCAGGAACGCATGGAGTTATCGAGTTGAAATTAATATGAAATACTCAGAGCTGCAACCCTTTGAAGCAGTGAAGAAATCAAACTTCTAAGTCAACGCAATCAAAAGATACGGGCGTTTATGTTTCGAAATCAAAACTTATAGGGTACTTCCCGTTTACCTAGAATCATGGAATTCCGCAAGAAGCAGACATTGCTTCTTGCCGAATTCCATGATTCAAGGTATGTAGCACAAGTAAAGGAAAAAAACCGAAAACCGTAAATTAGTAGTTATATAAAAAAAAAAATTAAAACTATTTAAATAGGTACCTAAAAATGTGTACACAGCCCTCGGTCCGCGAGTCCAACTCGCGCTTGACCGTTTTTTTTTAATAATAAACTTTATAATCCAACATTGTCTATGATCAAATTGGTTATGGTTAGTATATATTTGTATCTTACCTTAGTCTGCTCATAGTCAAGTTTTGTGTTGGTAATGATCATGCCAGTTCCGTTGTCTATGCTGAAGGGCAGATGCGTCGGTATGCTGTAGCTGACCATAGCGTTTACTCCTTCGTCTATGTCTGTTGCGTGCACGTAGCCTACGAACTCGTTTGAGGCGCCTGGAAGATATTAAATTGGTATGTAAGTATATGGGCTTAAAACCCACGTAATTGTATTGTGTGCCGCCGAGAATAAATTGAGATTAAGTTATTTTAGAATTACGGTTTCACGCTAAATTCTTGAATCTTCTTTGCTCTCTGAATTTGAGCAGTAAGCTTCATATAGGCATACTAACACTATGTTTTCTAAGCTCTGTTTTATGGCATGTTGATTTTTTTTAACGTTGCCTATACTAGGAATTTCTCCTGTAATGTGGGAGCGTTAACAAACATTTAAATTCACATACACAAACAGCCAGACTCGGAAAAACTACTTGTAGGTCATACAAATATTTGTTCCGTGCGGGAATCGAACCCGCGACACGCAGCGCAGCAGTCAATCGCTTAACCACTGCGCCAACCGTGCCGTCTTTAATGCGACTTTAAGGGCCAGTTTTAGCCAACGCTGTTGTGATAAACATACAATCTAGTTTTACCTTCTTTAACGTGGAACGTGTAGGAATCCTCGTCGAACTTGGGGTTATTGTCGTTGATATCAGTGACTTTGATGTTCACAGTCGCTGTACTCGACAGTCTACCTGGGTCTTCTGCTCTTACCATCTGAAAATTATGAAATATTATAAGGCTTTTGTTATTTTGGTTATCTATATTATTATAAACTAGCTTCTGCCCGCGTAAAAAGTAACTTTCAACTGTTATCGCAAGGGAACACATTACGGGGATAAAAAGTATCCTATGTTTTAATCCAGGAAATGGTCTATCTATGTGCCAATTTTCATCCAAATCAGTTCAACGGCTTACACGTGATTGAGTAACAATCATCCAAACATCTTCACAAACTTTCACATTTATAATATTAGTAGGATAGTAGGATTAAAATCGTTTTCGTGTCCGTCAGTGTGACCGCGATATCTCTGCGCTGTTTCTATGCAACGGAATTTGTTGTGTAATCCAAATCCATTGCTATTAAAATTACCATTGAGATGGGATATAACAGGAGATGCCCTGTTATTCTATACACGGTTGTAGGCAGGTGCCAGAGCAGCCATCTTTGTCGCCAAGTTTCGTGGTAGTTCAGCTGTCAAATGGTTGTTTATTTTTTGTATTATTGAGATTTGCGAGAAAATTACGAGGACTTTACCTTTAAAACTGCATGTAAATGTTGAAAAACAGCAATTCAACATGCCTGTGTGTTGTATTGTGAAGTGTGGTGCAAGGAAGAATGAAAATCAACCTCAACTTTCTTTGCACAGGTTAGTAGCCGGTTTTCATGCAATAACACATACAATAATAGACATTCGATGATATAATTGTAACGCGATCATGAATTCATGGCTAAAGTATTGATATTTGGGTGAATTTCCGTATAACAGACCTTTTTATTATTTTGTTAATTCATTCGTTTGTTTACAATAATATGTCATAATAGAATAGCGTTGTACCGTTGCCTAATAGTTTCCGGAACTAGTTCCTCCGCTGGAACGATATCGGTATATTCTGCTATGTTAACATAAATAGTCCTGCGTCTTATTAGCTCCGATTGACCTTGCTAGGTCCGGCCCGTGGTTCACAGCACCAAAATCAAAATATTTTCTTTCACATAAACCTACATGGGCACTTATGAAACGTCAGAAGCTAGATGCACGTTTCCAAATGGTGGTTTCCTATGCAGAAGAACCAGCGAGAAACTCCACGGTTACTCTTTTAAAAACAATTGGCTTTTACAATGTCTTCTATTTTTTTAAGTACCTGGTACTTGTTGACAGGCCTACACTGTCCTCCCCTACCTATTAACATTGTAAAAGCCAATTATTTTGAGTAACCGTGGAGTTTCTTGCCGACTCTTCTCCATAGAAACTACCAATTGGAACCGTGCACATAGCTTTTGACGTTTCCTATTGATTTTAGTTTCATATGCTAATATAATATAGCTGTAACCAAAATTATTTATTGATAAAAATACTTGCACTTTTTATAGGTTTCCTAAAAAGGAAGGACTAAAGAAAAAGTGGTTAGAGGCTATTGGTGAAGAAAATATTGATCCCCGACATAAAGAATGGTACCTCTGTTCACTTCACTTTGAAGAAAGCTGTTTCAATAGAACACTTGATGTAATGAGATTACATGATAACTCTGTTCCCACAGCATTTTTGGTAAATGTGTATTAAAATGATTGATTAATAATAGCCTGGCCGTTTGGCCTGAAATAAATAAATAGATATATGTTAATTACATATATAAAAATAATAATAAATAAATAAATCATATTCCACAACTTTCACACAACGCCATCTAGTCCCAAACTAAGCAGAGCTTGTGCTATGAGTACTAATTATAAAGTATGTTTATCGAAAATAAACTAGGATACGTTACTATAAAGTAGGCAACCTTAGTTAGAACGGACTATAAGTTAGTATACTACATTATGATCCAAACGTGATAACTAGTACGACTCGTATTTAGTATCGATACTCGTTATAGTAACACCAATGTTCCTTGATTGATACAACTCTAGCAATGGCAGCCATTTTTTGAGACAATATGAGTTGTAGGTAGGCACCCTTTTTTCGTAGGTATTTCCAGTCCATATATATATGTCTATGAAAATTACATTTAATAAAGGAATCTCGTTGTTATGTCAAAACTTAAAAACTTTGCGAAGCAGGGGCGGGTCACTAGTTAAGGATAAAACCAATAGTTGAAGCGGAAGGCCGAAACTAGTACATTATGGCTCTAAAGTTTAGACACCATTTGCTTTATGGTTACGTGCAAACTGGGGCCTCTCCTATTCTTTAACTTGACTTCACTCAATACTGGCCATAACGACGGCGAAGTGCCAATACCTCCTAACCATCTCCTAACTGACATTTTTTTTTTGAGAAATTCACTTTTTTTTCGTTTTGAATTTAAAGGCCTTATTCGCATGTTTTAGTGAAATCGCTTAAGTGCATTTTTAGTTGCAATGGCATTAATTTAAAATGTTTAAATATGTACCTCCCAACTAAACAAACGTGTATATTTTGAACGTTTTATATCAGTTTGTGTAAATTTTTGACTTTGTCAGTTAGGAGGTATTGGCACTTCGCCGTCGATAAGTATCTTTGAAAGGACGACGTTCACGATGGATATCACTTACAGTGCTGTTATAGACACACAGACATACGAGTACACATACACACACCTTGCGTGTCGTATTACGTGCCGTCCCATCGGACTATGAGAGTGAGGGAAGAGAGAGTTCATCTGTGTCTCCAAAATACGGACTGAATGACTATTATTATTATTATTATTGTTGCGTTAGTTTAAGTTTTTTATTTTTTATTTTAATAATCACCTACAGTAATATTATAAAGAGGAAAGATTTGTATGCTTGTATGTATGTATGGGTGCGTGTAACGAATAAACTCAAAAAGTACTGGACCGATTCCAAAAATGTTTTTTCCCATTAGAATGCTATCCCTGAGTAACACAGGTTATATTTATTACTAGAAAAAATGAGGGGTCCCTACTAAAACTTCAATAATTTATTTATTTAGTAAAATCTCCCTTACAACTATCATTACAGGTATCCCTAATGCGATAGCGCGGTCTTTAACCCAAGGTGTAAATTTTTGCTACTAACAACAGTGTTAACTTGCAATAGCTTTCTATGAAAAGGCCTATGAAATGACTTACCAGCTGATATCTCGTCAGCACTTCTCTGTCGAGACTCCGGATAACTGTGATGATGCCAGTGTTGGAACCGATCGCGAACTGTCGGAGATCGTTGCCCGATGCTATGGAGTATGTCACTGGCTCGTTTTCGGGGTCTTTGGCCTGGAAATATATTTTTTAATATTATAATTTTAAAGTAAGGAGAAGGGACTAACTGAAAACTTTTAAGGTCAACTATTTACAGTAATAGCTTAAGGCTGTGCAGTGTTTATGTTAAAGTTTTAAATATGACGGTTATATAAAAGCTGTCAAACCGCTATTTTCATTCCGCAGATAAAAGTTATATGAAGGTTAAGATTGAAAAATCCGCTCTAAACAAAAAAAACGTTGGTGTATTCAGTATCTCAAGTTGAATTATAATTCTTCTTCATGTAAATTGAACCTTATCTATTTCACATAAAGTCTATAATACTTACAGTTACAGTAGTGACAGTGGAATTTATAGCAGCGCCTTCAGAGATGGGGGCGTAATAATCCCGGGATGAGAACTGTGGAGGCCTGGTATTAGGCCCCGGTGCCACGGACAGTTCAACAATGCCCTGAGAACTGAGGCCTTTAGCGTCTGTGGCCCGAATCGTGACGCTGTATTGTTCGCCAGCTTGTAAACGGCCTGTGCTTGCTGTGGAAGGGAAGGAATGAGGGTTTGATATAATGTTTCTTGACTGGAGAAGGTAAGGAAGCGGAGGTTCCCTAGAAGAGCGGTGGCCGGGATTAGCGGCCGTATTGACTTAAGATTTAAATCGTTAGATTCGCCCTACCGCGTCAAATAATAGTCGCGTTTCTGTTTAGATTTGACATCTCTGATACACAATGACCCAGTGACTTGACTTGATTGTTGTAGTGTGAGCTCACTCTTCTCAGTATGGACACTCTCTCGTGTGACTAAGAACGGTGAGAGCAAATCTAGCGATTTAAATCTTTGAGCTGTCAGGGTTTGACTTAATGTACTAACTGGTGTAAATGACAGATTTTTATGACGGCCGTTATAATATGACGGAACTGCTTTCTAGGAGACCAAAGCTTAAGGTCTATTATACGGTGATTTATTTTTTGTTCCACAGAATGGTGAAAATGAATCATAGTGATTGGTACAGTTGCAAAACAAAATACATAGAAGAAAACTCGTGAGGAAACCTAAGTGAACATAGAAGTAATTATATTATTCAATCGTGAAGTCATGCTAACACAGTGATATCATTTAAACACGCAAAAGAGGACGAATCGTAACGAGTAATTTGAATCGATACAGTCGCATTACAGCCGTGCGATTGTGTAACCATTTCACCGTGAAAACTTGGGTGAAGTGAGCGTGAAGTGAGTCGTCAATAGTGTCAATCCCTAGCATTAGCATGACTCTAAGCTCACTTCACCTTAGTTATCACCTTAGTGCTCACTCTAAGCTCACTTCACCTTAGTTATCACGGTGTGATTTTTCTAGAATCGTCCGGCTGATTGTACTTTCTGCGTTTCGAGTACTTTTCATTCTGTTACAATATAGGTAACTGACAAAAATCACAAGTATTTCTCTTTTTTGGTTTATCGCATTGCAAATACTTAATAATTTTCAGTGTAATAGTGAACGTAAGGAGCAGTGGTGGTCTAGTGGTAATGACCGCTACTTAGTTCTAGGTCGTAGGTTCGAACCCAGACGCTTTACTTTGTGTAAATTATATCATCACCACTGCTCTCAAAACGGTGAAGGGAAACATCATGAGGTAACTGGCATGTCTTAGAACCAAAAATTCGAAAGCATGTGACATCGGCCAACCCGCACTGGGCCCGCGTGGTGTATTACGGCCCACTCTCACAGAGAGGCGTGTGTCCCAGCAGTGGGAACATTATATGCTTATAACGGAAAATTTATTGTACAGACGCCAGCACATCAAGCTACCCTAAACTGTCAGATTTTCTCAATCAACTTTGAACCTTATGCTTTAGCGATAAAGTTGAAAATCTATTAAAGAAATCTGACAGATTGTAGTAGCTTGATGTGCTTGCGTCTGTACAACCTCTACGGGTACTTTTTAATTCAACTGTATCAACACAAACCCACTCGTACAACGACCAATGAAACGACTCACAAACACCTCTCTAGACACAGCTACATCTATTCGTATTTAAATACATGGTGCAACTTACATATAACTCCAGTGTTAGGGTGTATAGTGAACTTGTTTCCGCCATTGTTAGATACGTGATATATGCTGTACGTTATGCGTGCGTTCTCACCCTCATCGATGTCTACCGCCTCTACCTGTCAGTTTAAAGATAAAAATTTTGTTAGAGATTTTATTTTAAGAAAACAACAGCCAAACTAACTTTTTTACAAAAAATCACGATGTTGTTTGCTTCGTTGTTCTGTGAAAAAAACACTTTCGTAAGTGAATAGTTCGGATAGTGATTTAGTACAGTTCGCGCGCGAGCTCCGAGGAAGCGGTGGCTGAGGAAGCGGGCGGGAGTGCGCCGCGCCCGACCGTCGCTCCATCCCCCGCACTCTCCCAGTACTAGTGTCGACCTTGACGCGAGAACACGCTTATCGAGTCATTTTTAATTTTTCGATAGTAGGTAGTGTTATTTTCTACTAAAAATAGTACTACACCAATAAAAAAGGAAAGCAAAGGGATGGCTTAATGGAGAATGTTGTCGACTCATTTATTATTGAAGTGCGTGAGGAGATTGACGATAGTACAGACGCCAGCATATCATGGTACCCGAAATTGTCAAATTTTCGTAATCAACCTTGAACCTAATGCAAATAGCGATAAAGTTGAAAATCTATTAAATAAATTTGACAGATTATAGTACCTTGATGTGCTGGCGTCTGTACTATCGTCGCTTTAATAGATTTTCGACTTTATTGCTAACGAATTAGGTTCAAGGTTGATTGGGAAAATCTGACAGTTTCGGGTAGGTTGACCTGCTGGCGTCTGTACATAATACCCTCCTAAAATGATTTCATGATTTACACTCGCGCGGGGGCTCAAGATGTATTAGTATCGACAGTGCAATATCGACTAAATCACAACTCTAGCTCATTACGTCAACATTCCTTATCATTCCTCGGAGCTCGCGCGCGGACTGTATGTATGTTCCTAAACACTGTACAAAAAAAAAAGCATCATTATTTCGTTTTTGTTCGAGCCTTTGTCTTTCCGATGTAGTTCAATTTAACATGCAGGATTTTGTAGGATAGACGAGATATTGTACCTCACTAAATCTGTCTGTCCGGTCTGTTTGTGCGAAACAATTAGTTTTAAGACGTTTCACAGAGCTAAGCTTTGTGTCCAAAGTGTTTGGAAAAATCGCCGTATGGTTTTTTGATAACTAATTTATGCTCCTGCAACACATTCGTTCACTTTGTATTCAAAAACAAATACAACGTGTAACGTTAAATGCGCAATACCTCAGACACCCCAACTGATTTTTAATTCAATTGACCTATTTCAGTGAGAAAATAAGTCATTAAAAAATTGTAAGGGTTTTATGTGCTGTTTTAGTTTTACTGGCCATTCTGATCGTTTCTTGCGTCTGCGACGACGCTTTATCGAGGGAGGAGTCGTCACCGGGCCGATGCGCCGCGCTGACATTGGGTTGCTTGACCTATTAATAAATAGACACGGCAACGTTTTTAATGAAGATTTTTTGAAAAATGTGACCTATATTATAAAGTGGTTCAATTAATTCTGCTCGTTATTCTGATCAAACTATTTTCAGGTTTTGCGCATTTAACGTTACACGTTGTATAAATATACCGACCGTATGCACTTCAGCAGGTTCCAAGCTGGCTGGAACAATGATCGGTTGAGTCTTAGGTATGACTGGTGCGTTATCGTTCTGGTCTAGCAACTGAACTGCCAAGGAGTACGGAGCTGATGCTGCACCGCCGTTGGCTTCGCGGGCGACCACCTGAAATGAGAGAATGCAGAACATATCATTTTGATGACAAAGGTATTTTGGACTTTATTGACAGGTTTTATGGTTTATTATGGAATAGCTAATTTACGATTGTTGAGAATTATTGTGAAATAAAAAAAAAGAGTTGGTATAGAAAAACATAATTAGGAATTTGATTATGCAATCGTTAAGATTAGACATTCGCACCCTAATTGCGTAACACACTATTACTCTCAATTTGAATTATTTTGAAGCATATTGCTAATCCATTGCTCCATATGTTCGTAAATGTGTCTGCTCAGCAACGTTAATAACGCAATGAATGTTGTTTAACTGTCAAAATGAAACCCATTGCTACTGATAGTGTGTTACGCAACTACCCTGCAGGTAAATGTATTTAACAGCAAGCAAGCAGCAAGTCGCGTATCCTTATTGCCCGACGTCGGATACCTGTTACCCGAAACTGTCAAATTTTCACAATCAACTTTGAACCTTATACTTTAGCAGTAAAGTTGAAAATCTATTAAAGAAATTTGACAGATTGTAGTAGCTTGACGTGCTGGCGTCTGTACATCAGTAGCTATATCAGTTCTTACCTGGAATCTAAATTTGCCTGTGTTCGGTGGGTCTCGGTCGAGTTTTTCGTCGCTGACAACCAGGTACCCATCTTTGTCGATGTCGAAGAAGTTCGTTGTCAGTTCAAACGTGTATTTTGGTACTGGATCTCCGGGTCCCTAAAACACAATACAGTGGTTTAGATTGGAGGAATAGATCTTAACCTGCCAATAGCTCTCGAATTCCAATGGTTTTTTGACGCGCTGTTTGACTGTTTTAGCAAGGCTAAATCAAAACTCGATCGTTACTCTTTTTTTTTTTTGCAAAATTCTACTTAAATTAGCCTAACAGCCTTCTACGAACGTTGCAAATTAATCTCGTACTTAGGAAGTCCTACAAAATAATCCCTTATCTTTTCAGAAAGTGCACAACAGCCGGTAGATTCTGCAAAAATCTCACCGTGAAATCATAAGTGAAGTGAGCACTTAATAGTGTTAATCCCTAGCGAATGACAGCTCACTCCAGGCTCACTTCACCCAAGCTTTTCAATCAACAATCAACTCAGCCTATCGCAGTCCACTGCTGGACATAGGCCTCTCCCAGACTGCGCCACAACACCCTGTCCTCCGCCTTCCGCATCCAGTCCACCCCAGCCACCTTCTTTAGGTCGTCCAACCAAGCTTTTACGGTTACAGAATCGCACGGCAGCTGTTCTACACCAGCCGTGCGATTCTGTAACCATCTCACCGTGAAAACTTGGGTGAAGTGAGCGTGGAGTGAGCTGTCATTAGGGATTAACACTATTGTCACTGCTCACTTCAAGCTCACTTCACTCATGATTTCACAGTGAGATTTTTACAGAATCGACCGGCAGTACTTACGTACTCATAGCTGGTATACATGATAAACAATCTTATAGACGCCTTAACGCAAGAGCGCTTATCTAATTCCTTTAGCCCAAACATTTGAGTACAAGTTCAACAAAAATCGCTATTACTACTCAGATACAAAACCAATTTAAATGTCAAATAATTTGCGATTGACTTTAACAAAATGTATATGAATGTATTATATTCATAACTTACCAAGTCAGGATCGGAAACTGTCAGTCTAATAGGGTTTTTATCGGCGTCCAGTACTTTGGTGCCTTTAGCGGAGTTTTCTTCCACCACTCCTTCATCAGAGGACGCCGCTACGACGGGCGGACTGGCGTCTACTGGACGTACTGTTATTGTTAACTTCGCCGTTGTGAATCGACGCGCTTCTGACACTTCTTCCGCCTGAAAAGAAAATTAAATAATTATCAATATTGCTTTATTTACTAATAATAGTTTGGCAAGGAGCTAGCTGTTTCTAACAGCAACACGAAAAATGTTTCACTTTTTTGTGTTTCATGAACTGTTTCCATATATTTATTTATACTTCAAGCATATAAATGTACAGAGGCGGACATAATGTCTTAGGCATTCTCTACCAAGGGTGGTGAAGAGATTAGATGGCAGGTGCTTTGGTTGAGACGAACAATGATGAAGGAAAAACTATTAAAATGATTGAATTATAAATAAAAAACGTACACAAATACATAAATAGGTTAAAGACCAGTAATATACATACATACTATTTACTATAATGTATACTTATACTATATATGTATATATACATGTATACAAAATAAAGAGAGAGAGAGGTGTTGAGATGACTCTACACTATTCGTTTTGAAAATAACTCTGCAATTTCCGCTTAAATGCATACCGACTGGTGGCCGTCCTGATACTCGTATCAAGAGGAAGCGCATTCCAAAGAAGAATGAACTGAATATGAAAGGAAGAATGAACAAAGCCAGAAGTATGAGAAGGACAGAGTAAGATAAAATTGTTTGAAGAATGCAGATTCTTAGCGTGAGAAGAACATAGATATTGAAAGTGAGACATGAGCTAAGACGGAGGATACTATCATTCCTTTTTTTTTTGGGTGTAAAATTATCAAATAACTTCTCCCGCTCTGGGCGGAGCGGGAGGGTGTGTCAGACTTTTACTGACTAAAACCCACCCGTGTTCCTTCAGTTGCCTTTACCAAGGGCTACGGTAACTCTTTCGAACAACCCGCGACCCTGGCAAGCATCGGCCCCAGTGGACCCCGTCAGTTCCTGCTGACATCTCTGTGAGGCGCGCGTGGAACACAACGTGGCGTCGACCAGGGCCTTGTCCTTACCGGACGGCAAACTGCCCATTGCTCGCCTTCCGCAAGCCCGCGCCTACGGTGGCCGGGAGTCGGCTATACTATCACTCTTGCATTTATAAAGTTTTTATGGCTCTTACCTTTATAACCAGTTGAAACTTCTTAGCAATGGAAGTATCAACTGGCACAAGCTGCCTTACTCCTCCAGTATTAGGATCTATCGCGAAGTACGTAGCCCAGGAGTCAGGCTCCCCACTGTCGATGGTATACTTGATGCGGGCGTCCAATGTGTCCATGTCTACTGCTTGGATCTTCTCTGGTTCGATCGTAAGGATGCCTGCTAGGACGCCGCTGTTTACCTGGGGGTTTCAAGGTGGGTTTAAGTATAAAAATCGCTAAATATATTGAGTAGAATGCGACATTTTGCATGTCATTGTCTTTTATCTATAATCTCGCCGTTAAGTTCCTAAAATTACCAACACGTGTGAATAAGTTGATAACTCTTTCAACACTAGTTCTATGAAGTTTCTTGTCTGAATGAGAATATGCATTAATGCTGTGGGACAAGTCACAGGTCGAAATCATGTACGCTGAGAGTAAAATGCATAGACCTTTTGAATGTTTGCTTATGGTCTTGATATTTGGGAGAACATGAGATAGTCTCGACCTTCTATAGGTTCCCAAACGCGCCACATTTTATGGGTGAGAAGTGTTTCATACTAGAAATCATACTTACAAAACTAGTATACTCCGGATTGAAGCACGCTCCCTCATGGAGCGTGCAACCCTTGTATATGAAGGACGGATCCTGATCATCATCGTCTTTTATGTACACTGTCAGCGTTGTGGTGCTGGATAGACGTCTCTTTGTGTCGCGGGCACGGTCCTGAAATTATTGTGAGAAGGTTTTATTCAATGTTCATTTCGTTATTCGTTTGTTTTATAAAACGACAGAAACGAGATTTCGGTTTTCTTCCTTCGCAGTAAAAACAAATGAAGGATTAAATTCTTTTACAAACATCTTACTTTCTATGTAGCCGTCTTGCGTACCGTTTAGAAAAATAGGATTAATTGCGAATTTAGTAAACACTGCATTTGCGTTTAACATTTTGTAAAGCCAGAGTATATTTTTTATATTAGAGTTATATTTTTTACTAATTTTGTCTGTAGTAAATATAAACGATTTATATTGCATAAAACCCAGAACCTACTGATTGGGAGAAGACACTGGCTCCTGTAACACAGGTATTGTTACCTAGCGCAGGAGTCAGAGCTTCACTTTGTTTGTACACATTTTTATGCCAATAAATTATTATTATTATTTTGAATAGCACCTGCCCTGATGAGGCAATGGTATCACGAAGCCTCCAGAGCCGTCTTCTGCGTCCTCCATCTTTAAAATTTAACCTCCTGGTACCAATATAAAATCTCTGAAATACTTACAGAAGCAAGGATAGTGACTAGATACTTCTGCGTGCGCTCGTAATCCAAACTCCTGTTGACTGTAACTTGCCCCTGATGAGGCAGTGGTATGGCGAAGCTCCCATAACCGTCTACTGCATTAGCTTCCTCTATCGTTGCATTATCTCCTGGTATTATGAAGTACTCTGATATACCGTTGACGCCTGCGTCGAGATCGAGTGCTTTGATACCGTCGAATATTGTGGTGCCGATTGGTACCAACTGCAATAATATAAGGATGACATTAAAGTAGGAGAAGTATTATAGAAGAATTGTTTTCTGGAGTGGGTGAATTGTTGTGTTTAAAAGAAAATTAATTATGTTAAAGTATACAAAACAGAAACACTGAATGGAGTGTAGAATTCATTTTAGATCTTTATAACAAACTGAGATCAGAAGTTTGCATTCAATACCATTTTAACACGCTTTTATTAGTTTCACTTGTATGTTTGTATGTATGTAACTGACTCGTTTGGGCTCGATGTTGCCCCCACTTTAAGCGATGAGATTTACTTTAAATGTTGTAGACTTATCAACGACCGACGACAATACAATATATTGATTAAAAAAAGTCGAAAAAAATATATAGTTTTAAAAAACTAAAAAAAAAACACGCTTTAATAGCAAATCGAACTAAAAATCAGAAAATAACTTTTAATTTATGTTTTATTCAACTGTCATAAAAAGAATACTAACTCAATATGTTTCAATAATTTAAAAAAAATCTAAAATAAAAATAAAGTTATGAAAAGAAAATTAATTTCATTGTAAAAAAGCGTGGAGTGCTCGATATTGTTTGTTGTAAATATATTATAATTAGTAGTTATTTGTAAACGTAGAGTTAGTATAGAAATATGATAAAAAGCACCCCACGCTTTACGAAGACACTTTTTTTTTGAAGACACGTTTACACGTCAATTTATTGTTGGTTTTCAGCATTTCCTAGCTGATTGATCCCTGAGAAGAAACGCCAAAACAACCTGAGAGATCAGGCTCCCTTTTAAATTCCAAACATCATTATTTATTAGGATTTTATGCTAGTTTTATGCAGGACCATGCCTGGAAGGGCCTTTTGAAGAAATATCCATTGCAGCTTTGAGTTGACCTGTCCCAACCGACGGCATGCATACATCAGTCATCGTTACTATCTTACCTCAGAAACAGTAGATTCGTATGGCGTCCCTTGGAAAACCGGCGCATTGTCGTTGATATCCGAGACTCTTACTATCACTGGTATCGTTCGCCGCTTTTTCGTCGCTTTCACCTGGCAAACCAGCTGCAAACACACCCATTAGTTATAACCAAATTACTTCTAACACAGATTAATAACTACCATATTGGCTTTAGGCGATATATTAATAGACTTAATTCCGTTAAGGCGATATATCGATGCCTCCTAAGTATAATGAGTCAACTGACATTATAGTTATTTTATAGGAGAGCGATTTGAAGGCAAATCGTTTATATTTTAATGAAATCAAATTAATTCGAAATAAAGTAAATGTTTTTTTAATAAAAATTGTAAGCTCTTCATTTGGTATAAAATGATTTTGCTGATTTTTGTTTTTAAA
This sequence comes from Eremobia ochroleuca, assembly GCA_949629135.1. Classification (NCBI taxonomy): domain Eukaryota; kingdom Metazoa; phylum Arthropoda; class Insecta; order Lepidoptera; family Noctuidae; genus Eremobia; species Eremobia ochroleuca. Next base: position 14,515,917 of record OX451395.1, on the reverse strand, counting down.
TGACATTTTATGTACATGACTGGGTATACGCCGGCGGGACTCAATAGTGAAATGGTTTAACTACCAGTTATATTCATGTACGTTGTCCATCAAAATCCATCGTTTACATCAAAATCACATAAAATATGATTGTCATTTTATTAATATAATTTTACTTTTGTTTGTTTTCGGGGTTTTCTGTCTCACATAATAATAAAATGTTGAAATTATATCACTTGACTCATTATACTAGGAAAGTACTTAGCAATGTTAACATTTGAAACCTCAACGTATACTGGACCAATGTAATTTACCGAGGTTTTTTATTAGTATTTTTTTTTGTAATACCTTACGATATGTGGGATTAATAAAAGCTAGGAAGAAGAACAAGAATCATAAACCAAAAACAACTCATTTTGAAGAATCACAATGTATTTTTCGCCACAATTAAGTAGGAATTTCTTTTTAACATAATAGCTTTACTAAAAGCTACAACGTAAACAAATCACTATTAAAAACTAAAACAGGTACTTCTCCAGTACGTCAATAAAAGTAATAAGAACTAAAAATGGTAACTTACGTTAAACAATATTAATAAAAATAATAGAAATTAATAACACAACAGTCTAGGCATTTCTAATGCTCAAAAGATATAAGGTTTAACAAATTAGAGATCAGTCAGAATCGCTGTTGTTAGCTGCATTTGAGTTCGTTGAAATCAAATTATTAAAAAATAAATGATACTCCCACGGACTAGAAAAAATCTAGTCCGTGGATACTCCTTAGGAATTACCAGTGTCTTACAAAGATCCATCAAGTCTTTGTGCTTATTTTGGTCAATAGGAATGGGTGACTGATAAGCTAAAGAAATATTACAATATCTATATCAATATTTAACTCTCTTCGATTTCGTGTAGCTTTAGGTTTCTTTACACAATCTATCCACTTGTAAGCATCATCTTGGTAACTCGTTTTATAAAACAGCCTAAATGGATATTCCGCTTTAACTGGTACTTCCGTTACTTTATTCCAAGGCATTTTTTTTTTATCCATCGTTGGTAGTTGTCCAGTTGTTTATAAGTTTAACCTTTGATTTAAAGTCTTTAATTAATTTATCCAGAATTCCTGAGACACTTCAGTAACTTTGTATAGCTTTTCATCGGATTTGGCAAATCTAAAAGCTGTATACCATTGATCAGGCGTATAAAGCATCTTATCTTTCGTCTGTCTTTCAATTAAAGCGTGCATACTGTCGCCTTCATTTTGAGTGTGACCCACTACTAGAAAGCGATGACTAATATCTATAACAAACTGCGAACTAGCTAACATATACATCAAGTAAATTTAAAATTTTTCGCGCCCTGTTTGACTGCATTCTGTTACTAATAAGTATTAATTTAACATGTACAACTATATTATCAGACACACTAGCGACCCGCCCCGGCTTCGCACGGGTGCAATGCTGATCACTATCACTACATAGTATAAAACAAAGTCGCTTCCTGCTGTCTGTCTGTCTTTATGTATGCTTAGAACTTTAAAAATAAGCAACGGATTTTGATGCTGTTTTTTTTTAATAGATAGAGTGATTCAAGAGGAAGGTTTATATGCATATAATACATGCATAATATAGTAGAGAAACACTGATAATTTTAGAGCCATTATTTCTCTTAAAAAGTATAGGATAAAAAATGGTTATTGTGGGTTATCCCTAAGAGATAGACATATGCCATCGTGGACTTTTTTATAGACCTTTTTATGGTGTACAATACTGTAGTACATTATTTTGATCTACCGCGTAGGGTTAAGCCAGCGTTTGCAATGTAAGCGCAAAAAAATGTGTTTATTTACGACATCACATTAGAAACCTCTAAAATGTACAGTGTTTCTCTACTATATTATGCATGTATTATACATATAAACCTTCCTCTTGAATTACTCTATCTATTAAAAAAAACCGCATCAAAATCCGTTGCGTACTTTTAAAGATCTAAGCATACATAGGGACAGACAGCGGGAAGCGACTTTGTTTTATACTATGTAGTGATGATACATCCACGATATATTATATACGAATAATAGTAACTTTACGAAACAGAATTATTACCTAAAATTGCGTGCGCACTCGCCGCCATTCATCGTATACTGAGCCGCGCAATAAACTTGTATCAATGCGTCCCCCCTCACGCCCCGCGTACACTGGTACGATGTTATTTAGATCAGTTTACAATGTACGATTTTTACTGATGGTGAAATTGATTTTGTATACGTGAAATTATCTCGGTAATTATTGTTCTTTTTTATTTTTTTTTAACACAAACGTTAAGATCACGATTTATCATGTACGTTTATATAAAAATATAAAAATACCTAAATTTGTTAGTTGACTCAGTATACTTAGGAGGTATCGATATATCGGTCCACATTTGTATCTACAGCAGGAACATTGAATTTTGAACTTTATTTTTGAAGGGTTAAGTTGGAAATTGATTATACAAAAATTTGAAGTATCTAGAGATCTTTATAAATTATATGACAAATTATCATAAGTTGATTATGATAGATTCTTTATTTTAACAATGATAAATAATGGTTTACAGAGAGTATATTCGAATGGATTGACGATACATTTTTGATCGTGGGAACTGTTTAAGAAATACTGAATATCTGTTGTGTAACAGTTATTTAATCGATGACCTACAGTCGCGAGCGTATATTCAAGCCATTCAATCGTCCGTCCACACGTTTTATTGAGTTATCTAACAAGATTACGTGCACTTCATTATCTACTTCGTATGCAGTGCTATATGATCTGCATATGCTTAAGCAACAGAAGCTCATGTGAATATCAAGTAAACTCACAGGTATTTATTGAAGACGATCCAAAAGGTTGACAAGTAAATATTGTACAGAGTTAAATACACCTAAATGAACAAATATCTATAACAACCGCCGCGTGACTTTCGGCAAAGAATGAGTCACTTCTATCTAAACTTTGGACCAACCTTTTCTTTGGACGTAACTAATCCATAAGCACAAAAAACAAAAGGCATTTAAGGATTACATCAACAGGACTGAGGACAGGCAGCTCAAACTGCGGAAAGTTGTCCATACCATTAACCATTCATTGGAGTTATCATATTTAATGAGGGGTTTGTGGCTAAGTACTAACAGCCGCACGGGTCGATCAATCAGGTTAAGCTACGCTTGCCGCGGTAGGTCCGTGGATGGGTGACCATCTTTTCATACCAAGACCCCTCCGTGCCTCGGAAAGCACGTTAAGCCGTTGGTCCCGGCTGTCATTCGTGGATCTTTGACAGCCGTTACGGGTCGTCAGTAGCCCGAAAGTCTGACAGCCAGTCTTACCAAGGGGTATAGTATTTCCCAGTAACTGGGTTGTGGAGGTCAGATAGGCAGTCGCTCCATGTAAAATACTGGTATTCAGCTGTATCCGGTTAGATTGGAAGCCGACCCCAACATAGTTGGGAATAGGTTAGGCAGATGATGGAGTCATCATATTTAATACAATATCTTCTCAGATCAGCTGATTAGCTGTTAGCTCTAAAACCATCCTTAGTTTTAGGAGATTTTACTTTAATATTACTACTGACTGGTAGATCGACAATACCTGAAACACCATATGCGACAAGTGGTAGATCGACAATACCTGAAACACCATATGCGACAAGTTATCCTGATCTCTATCGAGAGGCTGTAGGAGCTGCAACCGCTTCCCATCGAGCTGGAACAGCGTGGGGCCCTTAGGAAAGACCGTAGACAGCAACACGTCTTCACCTGGCTCCCCGACTATTGGCAGCTGGGCTGGCACTGTGCTTTGGTTTACCTCTGAAAATGCAAGAAATAAACATGAGAATATTGTTTATTTATGTACAGGAGATCCAGCAGCAATAATAGAAGAATGAAGATTCGCTTAGCAACCCGGGTAAAAATGATTTTCGGTGTGATTTCGGCCTCACTCCGGCGTGTTTTTGGTGTGTCAGCGTATTTTCGGCGTGTATCGGCGTATTTTCTGCGTGTGTCGGTGTGTTTTCGGCCTGTTTTCGGCGTGTCGGCGTGTTTTCGGTGTTTTGTCCACTACCTCGGCCTGTTTTCGGCGTATTTTCGGCCCGTATTTTTTACCAGGGAACACAGAGCCAATTCCAATCGGGTAAATTACGGGATTGTAGTACCTATTGTTGATGTAAAGTGAAAGTGAAGAAGTTCAGAATGTAGTAACTACAAGAATGGATGACAGACAGGAGTAATGAATTTTCTTTAGCTTATGACTCCAGCTTCATGGCTTTTATGACTTCGAGACTAACCACGTAGTATGATTAATTACAATTTGTATAAGTACCAAGCAGGTTGATATTAATAAAAATTGTGCCGGAGAAATAAAATATGGTTTGTTACTTACGATCTCCTCTGCTCTCTTCAATATCAACTATAATGCTAGACTGGCCCGTTTCCACTTCACATGGACCTGTAAAAACAAACGAACATTCATCAAATCACTAACACTTCACGAATTATGACAGAAAAACCAGTTCCTACTACATAATTTGAGCTAAGCGTCGTTCCAGATGCAAAGTAACATACTTATAAAACATTACAACGCTTTTTCTTGGACAAATTAATTACTCAATTACTTCAATTAGCATTTAACAATTTTTCAAACACGACTTTTTACAACATTCCCAGCACATTGTAAAACAAATCTGTGGGCCATTAATCACAAATTTATCACCGTGGAAACGAAACACAATGCATTAAGATAAGGGAGACTACAAAGCCCGCAGTTTCAGAGATAGAATAAGCAAATACTCTCACATGAAGCAAACAGTACCTAATAAATAAGAGAATCGACAGGTGCACGAGACCTTAGCTTCGTTAGGCCTTTCAGCAATTAATTAGGGTTTTGCAAACGTTGCCTTTCCTTTTCCCATTAAATTGTTTAGAGATAATATTAACTGTAAATCGAGTTGCGCCTGCCAGAGATATCAGAATGGATAGACATGACAAAATGTCTTGGTTTATTTTAAAGTACAGTACAAAAATATTTCGATATATTGGTTTTTTGAACAAACCTCTTTATTCTAAGAGTCGCATGTGCAATTTGAACAATCTGAAAAGTAGTAAGTACCTCATTCGCGCTTTGTTTTTATAAAAATTAAGAACTTTTAAAAGTTGCCTTAGATTTATTGACACGACTGAAATCCTGAGAGAAGACTTTTATCGAAACCTTCTTTCTTATATCTATGATCATAAGCATAATCAGACAAAAATGTTCCCACTGCTGTGGCACAGGCCTCCTCTGTGAGAGGGAGTGAGCCGTAATCCACAACGCGGGCCCGGTGCGAGTTGGTAGATGTCACATTTCTTCGAATTTTTGGTTCTAGGACATAGAGGTTGCCTCACGATTTGCTTCACGTTTTCCTTCAGCATTTTGAGAGCAGTAGTGATGAAACATTTTAATCGAAAGCCAGCAATGATCTTTTTAAGCCCGATTTCTGAGGCTTCAAAGCTGATTTGACGATCTATCTATTCGATACGCGATAGCGTTGGTCTGATATCTTGACCCAGTGTTGACACATTACGCTTTAGTACACACTAATAAGGAATAACTATGTTTAAATAGAAAACAATGTCGAAGAAATTAGAGCTATTAAAATAGAGTCTAAGAACTTCAGAACTGAAAGTTTAGTGACTCGCTAACGCTGGGTGCGTTAGCGAGTCGCTAAACATCCAGTTTTCCTCATCCCGTTATAGAAAAAGGCTATCAAAAGTTTATGGACATCCAGTTATTCGTATCGACACACGCTAATCACCTATTAATCTCTAGCACTAATAAACTGGCTAATAAAATACGAACCTATAAAATTTAAACATACCTCATATTATAACGAAAATTATAAATAACTTAGTGTAAGGGCTAGTTTAAGATTGGTCGTAAAGTTAGTAAGTTTAATAATGAATAGCTACGAGAATCCCGATTTAACTATTATTACACAGTCTATGAACTACGTAACTGTAGTTAACTAATAAATTTAAATATTTTCATTACCGTTGCGGTAAGATATTACTGGAGCAGTGTTGGCCCAGTGGCCACTGCCGCGACTTACGAGTTGTAAGGTTGTATGTTCGAACCCAGACAGGCCCTTTACTTTGTGTAAATTATATCATCACCACTGCTCTGAAAACGGTGAAGGAAAACATCGCGAGGACACCGGCGTGTCCTAGAACCAAAAATCCGAAGACATGTATCAAGCACTGGGCCCGCGTGGTAGATCGCATTCTAAGGGAACTAAAAAATGTTCAGTACATGGTCTTTCTGCAAGCCAAAGGTTATCTAAATCAGTTCAGCCGTTTAGCAGTATCACGTATTGAATTTCTATCGTATGTATTTTTAGAAGTATTCAAGATGAAAACGATTTAGTAGGTACTTAAGATTAAAAACTGCTACTCACATAATACGTCAAATCAAACCAACGAACACGCTTATCCTTCTGATTTTTTTTTTAACTAATTAATTTTCATTGGGCATTCCTTGCAATAATATAAATAGCAACCATAAAAGACATTGTTAATTAGTACCTATACGTGATCTTAATAAGCACATATATTTTGCTTCCTCTAAAGGAAACCGGGATTATCCTTATAAGTATTTGTTCCCATTAGAAAATACTATTCGTACCGTTTTGTAAGTATAGTCACCAAAAGAAATAAGTAACCAGGGTCATCGGATATAGTTGAAGTTTATTAAAAAACCGATGGATGTATTTGAATGAAATTTAATATGATAAATTAACTGTCTGTTCCCTATTAATTTAATTCAATTTTATTCGAAAACATCCATCGGTTTCTTACTAAACTTCAACTACATATATTCGTCGACCCTGGTTACTTATCTCCTGTGGTAACCGTACGTAGGATTCTTGTAATTGTTCATTCAAGCTTTTAGGTAATTAATACTGTGTTTGTTATAAATAAATTAGTTGGAACTTCGAACGTGCTGCGGTTATGTTACGGGAACAGTTGTAGCGCCATTTTCTTGGAAGCATGGTTTTGTTGACTGTACCTACTTGTGCTAGTTGGTTTATAGCAAGCGCGATGTGTAGCAGAAACTCAGCTGTATGTAGAGTGAAAGCTAAAATCTAACTACTTTAGGACAAATCGTACATCGGCTATGATTACTGGCATATTTTTGTTACGTAATCAAAACATTAGCCTACTTTGATTTTTTTTTAAATATTGTTTACCATGCAAAAAGGGACATAAAAACACAATACTCATCCTGCCAAACGATTATTACTTTTCCGGTTCAATGAAATTCTATACAAGCGATTTTACAAGCTTCACTGAATGCGTTTAGTTTCGAACTTTCGATGAATGAATGAAGCGGTTTATTTTATTAATCGATCCATTCAACGTATATTATTTGTAAACACAATTCAATGGAGTATTGACTTAATTTATCTTGTATACTTATTTTGCGACGCGTATTAAAACATACTGACAGGTTACTGCCAGTATGTTTTGAATCGCGTCGCAAAACAAGTGGAATGATTTTGACATGTGTGGCCTTTCTATGAATTTGTAGCTCTACAAGCTGTGTGCCCGATGGGATCGACATCGGCTAAAATGACTAATTTCAACACAAACTTTCATCCCTTTTTTAAACGCTTTAAAGAACGATTTTTCAAAAATAATTTTTCAATGACCAGCCAAATTTAAGGGTGTAGTACGGACCATCAAACTGAACAATTTCGTCCATGGGACCAACATCGTATTCGCGAATAAAAATTCAGCCGTCCCATACGTTTAGGTCGAGTAGGTATTGAAGTTTTCTAAGGAACAGTTGATAAATTTTTCGCGAATACGATATTGGTCCCATGGAGAAAGTTGTACAGTTTGATGGTCTGTACCACATTCTTAGATTTGGCTGGTCTTTGAAAAATAACCCTGTATATGGATATCTTATTCATAAATTTCAAACGGTACGTGGTCTATCCGTGAATGAATCAATATTATACGATTTTATTACCTACTTATAGTAGATGTAAAGTCCCGGTTTCAACACGACCGCTTTTCACAGCAATATATTTTTTTAAACTTGGTTTTACATTTTACAGTTTGACTACACACTTCCTATCAACTTGTGGGAAAATACCATTTATGGACCCGGCTATGCATAAACCACCACATATATTGCAGGTGTCGTAAAAACCTACTAACCCAAGACAAGATGGGTAATTCTTAGATCCATTCGCCATCTCGAATAGCGTTAGTCCATTAACACAGGCATCTTTTGTTTTAAAGGCCTATACAAGATGATTTTTTTACAGGCTCCAAATTTTTACAGGCTGTTCTACTCATGAATACGAACAACTTTCACTATGGGACCAACTATGAAATCACGAAAACAAAATCAGCTGTTTAATACAAAAGTTCAATACCTACTTGACCAAAATGTATGAAACAGCTGATTTTTTTTCGTGATCTCAGCGTTGGTTCCGTAGTGAAAGTTATTCATATTCATGGGTGGAACAACCTGTAAAAATTTGGAGCCGGTAAAAAAAGCACGCTGTATAACATAAGCCTGTGTCCAGTATTCATAAACACTTTGACGAGATATTATTTTTTGTTCTATTTACAGTTACATAGTAAAGACACAGTGTAACTGTCTTTAAGGCGCCCTTGCACTATAAATCACAAGTATCTACAACATCATTATGTCTTTGTCCTCTTCAAACGATTGTCAGAAACAGAACGATGATCTAAAATTCATTTTTAGAGTGGTGCAAGTGGACCTTAGTATGTGTCCTGTATGTGTCCCACTGCCAAACTGCACTTCAGGATTTCTTGGGTCCAATCAAATCTATGGTCGATGAACCACTGTAAGTAGTTACACTGTGGTAAAGGTTTTAATATAGGAAGGTGGGTACTTACCGGGCGTTGCTCTCGCCAATTGCAGTAGGCAGAAGAAAACAAGCCAAGCTGTTGATCGTCCATGCTGGAGCGCATTCCACCGCGCCATCTCACTGTAACAAGGGAGAATAACTATTAGAACAACATATATGTGTATATATATCTTTTTTTTTTTTTCAAAGAAATACTCTTCCATGGTTTTGTTCATAAGCTGTGTCTGAATTTCAAGAAATTTTCCTTAGGTTAATTATATTAGAAAAGAGGTGATTATGGATTACGATTACAAATAAGCCGAGTCAGCATGTCGCCTCATCGTCGTGCATCGCTCACGAGCATCAAAACAATGAGCTTCATGTACAGCTAAACATGAAAAAGCAATATCTCTCGCAACAGCTCTGTTGTAAACACGATGAGTTTTGCACTTTAAGGGCCGATCCTCACTATAAAGCCGTTCACAGTTCGTTCTCGGTCCAATCTCGGTTTGATAAAATATTATCAAGTAAAAAATACAATGTGTGCATTCATACTATCCGTAACAGTCAATCCCATTCCAATCACGATCAGGGCCGATCCTCACTATAAGAACTGAGTCAGGTTGTATAATGTGAACATGATACGACTTTACCAGACCGAAATCGGATCGAGAACGAACCATGAACAGCATTATAGTAAGGATCGGCCCTAACTCACTCATACAACAGTCATTTTGGAGAAATTTCCTCGACAATTTGTCGTAGCATAGACTCATCATTTGTAAAAAGACAAACGATTAATAAAAATACAACACACTCAGCAATATAATTACGTCACGGCTCAATCTATAATAAATATCCTTCAAAAATAATAAAGAAAACAATACCTCAAATACAATAGAAAATCCGACAACACTCCTATCCACATGCGATATCGTCGAACAATAACTACACGTGTTTTCACTCACAACGTGGTTATGGACAAATGAAATAAGAACCGTCTACTGACGAACTCACAATAGAAGCGTAATAGAATAAAAAAATAATAACAAACAAGATAATAAATCTGCAATGAAGAGTAATATGAATCAAAGCGTATCTTCAACTCAGTTCCCAAGGGATAGCATAGCTGACACTAAACTGACAAGCCAGATTGCGATCAAAACGCATCAAGTTTATTACAAATTAACGCTTATATCTATGATCTTATTGATTAGCTTTATAGTGCAATATACCAAGTTAATGATGATTATGAAACTTTGGTCTGTGGATTTGCCCACGAAGATTAGGTTTCTTGAAATAGGTCAGATACTCTTTGAATTACTTAAGATTAAATTTATTGAATGTTTGTATTCATAACATGGACTATATTGATGCAAAGTAGATCGATTCAGTTTAACAGCCGAGCCATAAGTGGAACAAACTCATTCTCACACTTGTAATAACGGCTAGGATTAACACAAATAGTTCTGACCTTATTGATGGTAATGCGAATATTTGCGATCAAGGGATTTAAATTATAATAAATAAGATATTCACGAGACTTAGTTTCGAAGCTACTAGAAATATCAGAAATGCATTAAGGGCTGCTACGTATCGCACCAAAGCAATAACAGTAAAGCTTTGGAAGAATCTGCCAAAGATAAATTGTGGAGAGCAGATGTAGATATCACAGTAGTGAATTTAACAGAAGAATCCCTGTAAGCTCTACGTGTTATAATCGAAAAGTCTCATGCTAGTTGTGAAAAATGTACCATTTTTGCTAAATATTTCAAAGATGATCTTGATTTCAAGAACGGCAACTACCAAAACTTTATGTTCAGATAGAAATCGCTTGATCTGCGAGCCTTGAAAGTTGAAGGGTGCAATGATTAACAACTTCACGTCAGTCAATAATTTAACTATTCAAAATTTTAGGTAGCTAGTTCCAACTGTCTCTGTTCCAACAATATTTTACAAGTGAACATGGCAGGATACTAACAAATCCCAGTGTTGGACTTTCTGGTACCGAAGTAGATAACATTAATCGAATTACAAACAGTTATCGCGCCTCCAATTCTCACGACTAAGCAAACAGGCACAGCGTTGGGAACACTTTACAAATCCATTTATATCTTAATGCAATTTACAATCAATGAAATCCCCCAAGCTGAAGCAGAAAAATAAATTGTGTCGTATAAATTATTTGTATTGATACTACCCCGGTCAATATATAGTTTCGAAGCTTAAGACCTCAAAGCCTTCGGGTCTACATTATAGTGGAATTTATAGGCAGATAGTTTCTAGGTGATGATATTCAGCAAATGTATGGACTCACGTTGCTTGCTTTTGCAGCAATGTGAATCATGTTTGAATTGTAAACAAAAAACCTTATTTTAGTTTACGTTAAGAAACAGGTAGGTAGAGCGTTCATTGGCGGTTTTATGTCGTAATACTTCATCCGCAGTATTGTGAGATTCTGGTTTTACGCGTGAATGCTTATTTTCAATTTCTAGTACTTGCACACAATGTAGAGACATTTGCACGACATTTCATAATTTAACTTCAGGCTACATTTAGTCGAAATTAGGGCACGCATAAACTATCTTATTATTGTGTCCAAAAGTTTCGTAATCATACTTCCTAAGTCCTACATCACAAGATTCAGAAAACATAACAAAGGACAATACTCCTTTGCTTGCAAGCACTGTAAATTCTCATTACGATTAAGGTCAAGCGCATATTGTAAGTCAATGTAACAAAGTAACAAGTAAATAGTCACCATAGACACTAGAACGTCAAGCATTTCAAATGTGTGCAGTTCAATACAAACGTCGGCACAGTTTAATGATATGCAAGGATATATTTTAAGTCGCAATATCCAATACACGTTTATTATTACTGATGTCATATGCTGCCTCATACGACTTGGAGAAATGCTTACGCATCTAATGTGCATACCTACAACTCCTAGCACTAGAAATAGAAAAACATGAGAGACAGCATATTCCTAGCGGAAAACATCTTTCTTCGAGACAAATGATGAAATTGCTACAACACCAGCTTACCGATTAATGTTCCCACATAAATAAATTCTTATGAACAAAATCTTATAGTGTTTATTTTTAATACAGATGCGACGGGCTTGCTCTATGCAGATCTGCAAATGAATGCATCACCTGCTCATAATCCCACGCGGTTGAACGCAAACAAAGAAGCGAAAACTTTTAATGTATTAAATGGAGGTATTTAATTTTATGCAAAAAGTCTCAAGGCGTTGTCTGTAATGCGCGCTTGTTCTAAGTGAAATTATTTATAGTGGTTTATAAGTGCAATAAAACAAGCGAAGCGGTCTTGACCGGTTGCAAGTCAGTGTAAAAAGTAGACCCAGTATTAACAGGCTATCAAGAAGACAGGGTAAATCATGAGAAATCGTTAAAAGTCTAACGCAACATCTAAGTTTGTGGGCGGAGACGACAATAAATAAGATAATGCAATGATACGGCTAACGGACCGAACTTACTTTTACAAGTGCTAATATTTTATAAAGAAGAATTGTGAGAAAGAAAAGGGTAGCTCTAATGGTTGCAGTTGTAAATTGTAACCTAGATTGGAATCGTAATTTGTGTTCTGGATGAAACTAAACTTAAACAATTTCCACATGTCACAACGTGGAATGTAAGCAGGCAATGGCAGTCTAACCCAAGTAAATCAATTGTAACATACAGTGCCCTCCAAAAGTTAGTTGATATTTTTCCACTTCAACTGTAATGCTTCAGCTGTGATGATTTAAGATTCTAGTTTCAGGTGTTTCAACTGTACACTTTAATTTTTTTATTAACTAATTAAACTCCCTATTATAAGAGATTAGATACGTGATATTATAAACGTTACCTGCCTTTTGGCGACAGGAATTCAAGTATTTTACAACTAAAAGCCGGTTTTCAAAAAAAAAAAAAAAAGTTGGTGATACCTTATCATAGGTAGATCGTTGAACCAGTTAATAAAAACGTTATAGTGTATCTACAGATCCAACATTTGAAACTAGAATTTTAAATCATAATGTGGCATTACGGCCAAAGCGGAAAAATGTCAACCAACTTTCGGAAAAATAATAAAAAACCGGTCAAGTGCGTGTCGGACCACGCAAAATGAAGGGTTCCGAAGTTGGAATGAATTTATCCCAAGAATAAAGTACAAACAAAAATAAAAAAAAACAAAAAAAACTGCAAATGTAACTTGGTCGACTATTAGTCGTAAACTTGTAAAGCCTACTTAGATGCGATAGTTTTCCTTTTAACTTCATTGTATATACTACTATCATGAATTTACTCACAATGCCAAAAACAACCATTTAGCTGGCAGGAGGGGGGGACATTTGACTCTAACAAATATTGCACTTTAGAGCTTAATATTTCACAAAAGGATCCCTGAATCGAAAAATTGTTATCATAAACGCGCAATATTTTTGAAATACCATACCATATTTTTTTTTCGTGATTTTATTTTACCACTTTGTCGGCGTGATTAATATGTATATCCATGCCAAATTATAGCTTTCTAGTACAAAGTGTCTCTGAGCTAAGCTGCGGACGGACAGAACGACGGATGGAAAGACGGACATGGCGAACCTATAACCTTGTAACGCCCAAGCTAAATTTCGCAAGATGAGCTAAACGCTCAATGTATAATGTATTGAACAAAGCTACATACGGCATTCCGGCCCAGACTAAAAACAAAACCTAGGAGAAGGTTTTGTTTTTAGTCTGGGCCGGACGCCCAATGTACATTAATTAATTTAAATGCATGTTTGCAATGTGTAATACAGGTAATACTGTATGTCACTTTGTTCAATACATTGTACATTGGGCGTTACGAGGATAAGGCTTCCTTGTTGACTACGGAACCCCAAAAGCAATAACTTTACGGCTTCTAGATTCCACCTGTCCTCTCATTACCATTCACAAGGAAATTATTCTTTCCGATATGAAGGAGTGCACAATTGCACATTCTTTCTTCGTTCTCATAAATCATTTCACAATTATCATTATTGCTAGGTTAGACATCGGATCGAAGCCAGCGTTGCTTGCACGTAGCTTTAATTTGTCACGCGTTGTATTTGCATGCTAAAAGGATGTCTCGAGCAGGCCCCCTGGCGAAGAAACATAAAGTTTGACGGGACTGCGAATTACTATTTGTATAACACGCTAGACACGTACACGGAATTTTGATAAGGTTCTGATATATTGGTTCAAAATTGCAACAAACGATATTAGAGTGAAAGGATTCGTTGGCAAAATATCGACAAGTAAGAATATAATTTGTAAGTAAGACATATCTATAACAAGAAATAAGTAATCGGTTTATTAAATACCTCCGATCAAGAGACTATCGTGTAAGTGACAAACTGGAGGAGTATCTTTTGATGGATCGTCCATGTTCGTAAGCGTAGATAAGTACATAACATCAACTTGAGCTCGGACTAGCGGTATTCTTAGTACGATGTTGTGAATGCCGATATTAGACTCGATAGTATATATAAACCCTTTGGTGATGTTAAGACCAAACAAATTGGAATACAGTTGAAAATAACAAAACTGAACCAAGATTAAGAAGCTAAAGGTGTTACCTATATGAATCAGAATATTCAAACCAGAACAGAAATCTGATCAAACCGTTTTTAATTCCAATAAACAAGTCACAATAACAGAATTAAAAACGTGGCTGGGACAGACTGGTTGAGGAAGGCGGAGGACAGCGTGTTGTGGTGCAGCCTGGGAGAGGCCTATGTCCAGCAGTGAACTACGATAGGCTGAGTTAATAGAGTTCACAATAAACACATCGTTTGAATGGAAGCCCTATAAAAGTCAAAATAAATCAACGCCTTTATCCAGATATATGCGATTACGGTTGGCCTTGATTACGGCCGTATAATCCGTTAACAGCATTACGGTGAATTACGAACAGTAGGGTACGTTGACGTCTTTCATAATCCTATTAGTATCGTCTTAGATTCGTGTCCCGAACATGAATGTTTCGGAAATTGGTCTTCGTTGTCACGGTAATTTAGGGTATTACAAAATATTGATTAATGTAATGACTGTTTTTCGACTGATGCTAAGATATGGTGTTTATTGAAACCGGATGTCATAAAAATATGGCGCATTCCTAACTTTTCAAACTAGTGATTCTCGTCACGGTTATTATGGATTTAACAGCGTAAATCCTTCCCTGGAATATTGACCATAGTTTCCCTCAAGACTTTCTCGACCATTGCACACTGGATCATGGCTGAAATATTGCCTTAATCACATCGCAAAAAAGAAAAAAAATTCTAACGATGCATCATTTACGACGTTAACAGGATCGATAAAACAAATTATAAATATATAAATAACATCAGTATGTAGTTTTATTACCTTCTCGCTAATTGCTCCCTCTTAGAAAGCTGGATGAGATTCTAAACGAAGCTTAGACCACACAGGGTTCAAAATATGAATCGAGCAATATTAATTATCATAAACAATCTATAACTGATATAAAACATGGTGGTTATAAAATGTAATTAGGTAAGGAGATAACTATTAAAAGCAACATAATTAACCCGACGTCATTGAGGTTGGGTCAAAATTACCCGGCTGGTTTAAAATTTATAATATTTTTTAAAGTACGCGCGCGACGTAGCCGTTCTGTGCGGTAGCTGGAGCCAATATTGTACATTTTTTTATTTTTGAGAGTTATTTTAAAAGTTGATTAAACTCAATTAAACGTTTCTGAATGAATTATTATTTTTCTGTTTTATTATCAAAACCAGAATACCTTTATATTGAAATAATGACACAGTTTACGAATTTACTTAAAAATTATGGAAATACCATGTATTAAATATATGGGTAATATTGACCCACCTCGACGTCCATGTAACTATTTTTTACCACAATGACGCCGGGTTAAAGAATGGTAAAAGGAAATTTAATACTGCCTAGCCAATCATGTTTTTGCTAATTCTGAGTTATAGAATAAAATAAGTAATAATTGTTTATCGTATGATGATAGTTTACCCAAGAAGATTGTCTAGCCTATACTTACCGACAATGCCATAGTATAAACATGGGCAGAACTATCTAACTTCTTGACTACAAAAACTCTTAACTGTTCTAACCCCCATAGGTGGATATGTATAGTATATTTCTAGCCCATAGGCCGAACAAATATTCACCAAGCAGAAGCGAAAATTGAAAACGTCATATGCATAATATATATCAAAGCTCTAACTGAAATCGTTCAAGAACCTATTGGCAATTTGCATGCGGAACAATGAAAAACGTCTGGGAGGCGGCTACGGAAATCTGCACACATGTAATTTGTGTTAGGAATTTGTATTGTAACAACAGTAAACCATCGCCATTGTTTCAACGGATTGCGGTGCACTCTTGCGCACGTTCGGGGGCAGACTAACACCGATGAATGTTGATAGGTTCGTTTGGAGCACTTCTGTAGATAAAGATTCCGATTTATTGTATGGTAGCTTGGAATAAGCTGAGCAATATACAATTAGATTGGCTTAGGAAGACGAGAATCACTTGGCAATGCACTCAGTAAAATGTTTACAGAATTACGTCAAAGTTTAATCAAAAATGAATGGAAGCACACGTGTGTTTCCATTCCTCCATTTTCCATTCCAACACGTTCCAAAGTTCTTTTACAAAATAAATTAAGTCTTCGAAGTAACTAATTACTAGACAAGCACTTAATAAAACTAGTGGCAAAGATTAAAGAATAAAAAATCCAACGTCAGAGATAACGGTCAATAAATTCTATCATTATCAACATTTTGACACCCGATGATGGATCGTTTGTCGAATTACCTTATACTTTCAATAAATTAGTAGCCATTTTTTTTTATTGCGGTTCGTTTTGATAGTTAACCTATTAATAAGCTTGCTAAAGATACTTAATTGACGCCTGTCGAACGTAATGAAAAGGGTGAGGTCCAAAATAAGAAATCAATCAATTTCAACGACAAAATGTCAATACTACATTTTCCCACAGATCTAAGAGACAGTGACCAGGCATTCAACTTGACACAAAACGAAAGTCAATCAGTAAGGAATGATGGGACAGTTATTAGTATTATTAGCTATAATCTAGACTCGCACCCATATAGCCGTCGTCGTGGGCAACGTACATATTCAGATGTTAAAAGCAGGTTTTCCTAAGGGCATGAACGGCACATCATACAAACATTCTTTTTTGAAAGGTCCTCTAAAGTCTTACTATCAAATTCATAACCCATTTATTCCCTTTACTCCTTTAAAACTAAAGGCTCTTCCATTAACATTGACCGTTACATTTGCAACATCACGGATCAATCCATCTGTTTCCGCATCCACCCCTCGATTTACTTTGCTAACGGCGGCGATTGTGCGCCGGCGCAGTCAAATGATCGATGCTTTATTGTAATGGCCCACACGCGGGTGAATCTATTAACGTTCACAAATAATCGGCGTGAGTGCGAATATAATATTGCTTTGTGACGTAACACAGCAGTAAAGATGCCTAGTGGGAAGCTAAAGGTGGATTTCATGGGATATAAGATTAAAATACACTACTGTTGAGTATTTTATTTTAAAATAAACTAGCGACCCGCCCCGGCTTCGCACGGGTGCAATGGAGAAACTGATAATTTTAGAGCCACTATTTCTCGTAAAAAGTATAGGATAAAAAATGGTTATTGTGGGTTATCCCTAAGAGATAGACATATACCATCGCTAACTTTTTTGTAGACCTTTTTAAGGTGTACAATACTGTAGTGCATTATTTTGATCTATCTCGACGGGTTCAGCCAGCGTTTACAATGTAAGCGTAAAAATGTGTTTATTTACGACATCACATTAGAAACCTCTAAAATTATCAGTGTTTCTCTATTATATTATGCATGTATTATAGATATAAACCTTCCTCTTGAATCATTCTATCTATTAAAAAAAACTGCATCAAAATCCGTTACGTAGTTTTATAGATCTAAGCATATATAGGGACAGACAGACAGGGAAGCGACTTTGTTTTATACTATGTAGTGACTAGGCATCTTTACTGATGTAATACGTCAAAACCCTTGTTCCCTAGGGAACAAGGGTTTTCATAGTAATATTTGACTTTGAACACTTAATTTCATGTAACATATTTTATATCAAAAGAAGCTTAATTTAATACAGATTTTAAATGTTCGATTAAATAAAACGGGTTGTTAGTCAAAATAAAAAATAAATATTATGAAAATCTAAAATGAAAAAAACACTTTTTGTTAAATATCAAGAAACTAACGCCCAGATAACATTAAATAATAATAAAAAAACATTTCTACCAAATTTTTAATAATTTCTTGGACGTCTTAAGGCATCCGCGGCGGCTCTACATCGGCGTGGCATGCTGACTATCAGGTTGTCTATTTTCTCCGTTCCCTGAAAAGACGAGCTCTTCTTCCGTGTTCAAATTTTGGGGTAGGTTACTGAACGCTCTTCTCCGAGCAAATCCCACCCATGCTCTATCTACGGGATTGAGACCAGAGGACTTAGCAGGCCACTCTTATAGCGTGATTTTGTTCTCGCAGAGCACATTCATCACCAGGCTGGCTGTGTGTACTCGCGCATTATCTTGTATGAACATGAAATTTTGTCCAAACTGCTATGGGTAAGAGATGACCATAGGTTGCACAATCTCGTCACAGTATTGTTCCGCATTTAAACTACCTAATATCATCGTTCGGAAGAACGAACCTCGTTTTGATCAGTGGCGTGCCTAGGGGTTAAACTTAGGGCAAGCCAACATACTTACAAAAAAAAAAAAAACTAAGTACCTACCTACCGTATCGCCTGTCAAAGTTGTGCCTACCGACTGATTCGTTTTAGTTCTTACTAATATTCTAATTTCATAATTGTAAGTTTTTGCTATTAGCAATTAAAATGAAATGTTTTTTAATAGCACCATTTTTTTCTTATATAAATTAAATACTCAAAGTATTGGTAATCCTTTACAAAATCGCGTTCCTTTTCATTTTCAAGTTATCAGTTTCGTGTAAAATATGATAAGACGTATAAGAGCCATCTATTAACATTATTGGCACAACAGAGCTCCTCGAAAAATATTACAATCTGGCCACTAGATGGCGTACAAGTTATTGATTGATTTCTAACTACACATTGTTTACGATGTTGATAATATTTATAATTATAATTACTCACAATGTGAACAGCCATAACTCTTCAATCTTCGTTCCTTTACCACAGACCGATGACAAACAGCACACACACGCACACGGAAGGCATGGTAAAAATTACTAGACAGATTTACTTTACCTTCAGCTGCTTTAATTTTTACAATTTTTACAAGCGGACTTTACAAAATATAAAAATTATATTCTAACTCAAAACGGCGTAATCAATCGGCGTAATAAGTTGGTGAACGTTTTAATTTCTACCAACAGCTGCTTTTCTATTGCAATTTTCGATAATTCGGAAAGCCGTTCTTGTTCTTGGGTACTTATTTCTTAATTAAATATGTGTGAATACTTATTAAACATGCAAAAGCACGTTCCGCGAGACAACTTGTCGCAGGAATGGTCACAATTAAATGAGCTATCTTTAAAAGTTCCGGAAAGGCACCCTGAAGGCCATTTTCGACTAAAATGCCTATTACGTAATTTAGATTTCTGAGAAATACTCAAAAAGTAGGTTTAGGTGAAGTAATGAGATTATATTCGTCTGTAAAACTTGAAAGTATTTACCTTTCCGAGTAAAGATTGCACATACTTTAATCCATCACAAGGCACATTTGCAAGCGTTTCCGAATTCATTTTAATGTCAAAAAACTTTTTAATCACTTCAAAACAAAGATAATCACCGCAAAACTAATCACAACACATAAATACACAGAAAATGTCAAAGCAAAAAATGCACCAGTAACCGCTCGAAACGAACTTGAACTAATTTGAAATTGTATCATTCCATTCCATAGATCGAGTTTTGCACAGCGACGCGCTCATTCATACTATTTACACACACACGCTTCGCTGTATGTTCCATTCATAAAAAATCAAAAGCCAGGCTTAAAAATCAGTACAATTTGGAAAATAAGTACATACTAATGTTATCAACAACGTGAACAATTTGTATACAAATAGTCAGAGTTCCAGAAGCCTCATAAGAAGCCAGCTGGTGCGAGCGAGACGGGACGATGTTTATTGTTGCGTTCTCGCAATAGCGGCATTGGAGAGGTTTGGCAACAGTGCGTGAGTGCGCGTGATGAAAACTGTGCGGAATTTAAATATTATTCTTCGAGTATGTAAACCTGGCAACCTTGCATCGAACGTATAGCAGGCGGCCGCCGGCCGGGGCGCGCGGTTTTTATTATTCTTATCAATTCTTGCGACATGATTGAGTTGGTTAATTTACAAGTTTACTTGTGTAGTTTTATTGTTTTTAATTTTTTTATTGTTAGGCTCACGTTTGACTGAAAGCCGGGCTTTTCGGCTTTAGTGAAAGGAACGCCCCTGGTTTTGATACTAGGCAGATTACGGTAGATTACGGTGTGGACTGCAATTCGCCTGAGTTGAAGCCCAAGCGAATTCCAGCCCACACCGTAATCGTTCCGCCCTGGTACGGATGAATTTCCTGAGTTTTCTGGACTCGACTCTGGCGACCAGGAATTCACCAAATACGCACTCTTCTTGAATCGGAATGAAATACAAAGCGCAAATCATCAGAAAAAAAAAAAAAAAAAAAAACGGGCCCACTGAGTGTCAGGTCAGTGCAAACGTGTGTTAGCCCACAATAATCGACGCCCTCGATTTCTCCATTGAAGAGCTGGAGCTCTAAAGTCTGCGAGCGTGAAGATTGACTTCATGCAATCTTCTCCTGGCGGTTCGGTCACTGATGACCACTTGGTGCTGAGAGTGGAGTCATCATACCAGCTGGCGAGCCGTAATTTGAGGCCAGCATTTTGCAGAAAGAGGTCTTGTCTATGACTAACGCGTCCATTATCGGCAATTACGATTGGCTGCATGTGGACAGCGTCGGCAGTTTTACGTT
Organism: Eremobia ochroleuca; assembly: GCA_949629135.1. Lineage (NCBI taxonomy): Eukaryota > Metazoa > Arthropoda > Insecta > Lepidoptera > Noctuidae > Eremobia > Eremobia ochroleuca. The sequence continues at coordinate 14,494,970 of OX451395.1, read as the reverse complement.
GACCGCGCCCTGCTTCCAGCATATCCACAGCCTTCAGCATCTCTTCCAGCATTACATGACGACATGACATGACGCTCCAGAGTCACAAAAGTTACAAGAAAGCAACGAAAAACATTTTCACAAGAAAAAAGACAACGAATAGGGATAGTAATCTCTAAAGTTATTACTTGTCAAAACACTGTACGCTAGGACCCAAGTGAGGTTTCCAATTCCAGTTTCAAATTCCAAAATGGTTTTTAGGAGGAAGGAATTATTTAATGCAAGTTCAACGAACAAATGTTTATGGCCAGTAATTCTTCTAAAGACTTTTCTTAAATAAGTTGATATAGTCAGCTGGTTCCCTAGACTTTGATGAGTAGTGTGTTTATGGGGGTGATGATAATATTGAAGCAAAAATCCGCAACAACAATTACAAGCGCTTTTATTTAAAACAAAAGAATTGAAAACATTTGACGCTCGAGTGAAGCAAGTTTACGAGCCAAGATCAGTATATTGCAATCTACAGTTAAACTTAAACTTTAATCGACCCAGAGCAAGATTGAAGGAAATGCCAGATGTATTACAAATGCCTACGCTTTCTAAGAGCTGAGAACTGAGAGGATATCGGATTCCTCCCACACGAACCCCTATAGTGATACAAGTATTATCATCAAAACGCTTGACGTCTGCAAAGCTTTTGATAGTGACAGGGATGGGATAAAAGATTACTGATAGCTAAAAGATATTAAAGACACTCAGGTGCTTCTCGCTATCGCCCTGATGACGATAATCTTGAATTTGTAACTGTGACAATAGACGGGATAAATAATTGTAAAACTTTTCCATTTACCAGAATCGCAATGATATAAATTGGCTTCATCGCAATCATTAAAGCGAAAAGAATAAGCTTTTAAATGTCAAAACTAGTTTCGAAATAATTTCATCGATAACATAATAAAAAACAGGTTTAATAAACTTGATATCTGTAACAAGTAACTAAACGTCAATGTTTTATGTAAAAAAATAAAAACACGCGTAGAACTTAAATCGAACTTAAATTATAATAAAGTCGTGATATTGGAAGTTGAAGTGTCGAACGCAGAAACGAGTCTCGTGTTACGTGGCATTTACTTTTATCTCAGTGATCTAATTAAACAACAAGAACAACGCCTTAAGTAGACTCGCTTTTAAGGCAACATACACCGTTTTTGAACGGAGCTGTAATGAGATAGATTAAAGTTCCTTGATCCTTCGCAAGACAGGTGTAGAACACGCTTTCGGTGTTGCGTTGGAAATCGTGCTTTACTCCGTGGGAAAAAGGTCGATATTAAACTGATATGATTTGACATGATTTAAGTTCCCTTTTATTAGCTAATTCCTGTGCGATTTCGACAGCAGTTTACTTCAAGACTCGAATGTTGTTTACTTATAACATTTAGAAATGTTTTTTGCTAATTAAATATTTATAGCCAGAACACCAGCTTAAGCTGGAAGCGGTAAATTATAACCTATGGTAGTTGATAATGAAAATAGAAATACAATATGACACCATAACCAACCTTTGAACATAAAGAAAGAATATGTGTACCTATAGGGAAAAACGAACATATGTGAGTAAAAGTTGCGTACATGGAGTCCCACACAATGAGAAAAGACACCAATAAATACAGGGTCTGCCACCGGTCCGATTATTTGAACTTGTTGGTCCTATCTCCTATCGCTGATACTATCTCCACATACGACAAACAAGATAAATTCCTACACGCATATGCAGTAAAGGGCCGTTTACGGCTAAACGCGAAATTTCACTGTTGTTAGAGTGAATTGTCTTATAAACATGGAAAGTTAGGAGCTTAACTAAACAGATCATGGAGCTGTATTTACAGAATAATACTGAGAAGTGAGTTCACTTACGAACGTGTTTTGCATATTGAATCTCAAATAGATATATTATATACAACGTGTAACGTTAAATGCGCAAAACCTGAAAATAGTTTGATCAGAATAACGAGCACAATTCATTGAACCACTTTTTAACATAGGTCACATTTTTCAAAAAATCTTCATTAAAAACGTTGCCGTGTCTATTTATTAATAGGTCAAGCAACCCAATGTCAGCGCGGCGCAGCGGCCCGGTGACGACTCCTCCCTCGATAAAGCGTTGTCGCAGACGCAAGAAACGCTCAGAATGGCCAGTAAAACTAAAACAGCACATAAAACCTTTACAATTTTTTTAATGACTTACTTTTCTCTCTGAAATAGGTCAATTGAAATAAAAATCAGTTGGGGTGTCTGTGGTTTTGCGCATTTAACGTTACATGTTGTATATAGTAGTGTGCTTTCTTGAATCCTAAAAGGCGATTAAGAGGCAAACCCATAGTTCAGCAGCATCGGCCACTGCTCAAAACCAAACGCATTAATGATAGACAGTACCTACTAAATAAAATAAAAATCTATATTTACTCGTATGTCTGTAATTTATATGGTTCACATAATAAAGAGTATTCTATTAAATACGAAATTTAGAAAGCTTAAACGGTCCTTAACCAGAAAATACGCATGAGAAATGATCGTATGAAAAAGCATATAAAGTGTGAATTTTATTACATAATAAAACCCTTAACAACGACAACTAAGATGGAGAAGATAAAGCAACAAATCAAAACCCTCACGATCCATTCCCTTATATTACCTTAGCATTACGTATAGAACCTCTATTAGTTCGTGAAAGTGTTTACATAAAGACTGTGTTTGGTGCATCCTCATGATTTGCATAGGCTTACGTAACATCTTCATCTAAAGTTCATTGGGTCGCAGCTTAGTGCTCGTGACTGATGTAAATTAACAGCGCTGCAGCGTCTTCGTGTCAGCGGATTCTGATGTATGAGTGTGCAAGGGTTAGCGATGAAGCTAAAAATTTCTTAGTTTATGCGCTTAAAAATCACGAATGAAAGCAATACAAAACTACACATTTTTTTTAATGATTTTTTTTAATGCTCTATCGTTCAAAGTATTTATTTCGGTAAGTACTTAAGTAAAAGGTTCAAATAAGACATCATTTCACTGTTTACGAAACTTCTCACATACTCGTATTGAAAGTTGGGCTTTTGGATAGTAAACGAATCAAAACGTCAATTCTTCGAAATATAGCAGTGAAAATTGGCAGTAGGTATTGGAAATACGAATTTCATCGACAATTAAATGCTGAAATTGGGCTGGTACAAATTAGATTTCAGACGATAAATTCGGACATATCAACCCAAAAATTTGACGAATGATAACCCTATACCGAGCAGTAAAATTATACTCGATTTGTGGAATAGAGGTGTAACGTATGATCAATTGCTCGCAGACTTAATGAGTGTTGCTAATGAACAATATTGCTATGTGCAAAGGTCAACACTAGCCTGAAGTTAAGTAATTAGTGCAGTGCAGTGATCGTTACTGGTTACTCATAATTTATTATTTTAATGTTATATTAGGATATGGTTGGCCTAAGGAAGTCAGTTGCTGTGCTAACAAGCCAGTCAATGCTATAACTGGCTTTAATACGAATAGTAACTGAGAATGTTATTGTTACAGCTCCCGTACACCCACTTTGGCCCACTTCACCGCCCACTGCGCAGTTCGTACAAAAGAGGTCTATTAAAGTGGCAATTAAATCAGCAATGGTTATTACAGTATAGCCAAGACCAGGAGCCACAAAGGACTAAGCATTATCCTCAGTTTATAGGCTATTAAAATTAACTTGATTAAGGTTTATTTCCCTGAATTAAATTATGAGTAACCATAAATATAAGAAGACTGAAATCAGCTTTGTTTTGAAGCTTACAACAACATAATCAGCCTATAATGTCCCCACTGCTGGGACACAGGCCTCCTCTCGGTGAGAGAGTGGGCCGTAATCGACCACGCGGGCCCAGTGCGGGTTGGTAGTTGTCACATGTCTTAGAATGTTTGGTTCTAGGACATGCCGGTTTCCTCACGATGTTTTCCTTCGCCGTTCTGGGAGCAATGGTGATGAAATAATTTACACAAAGTAAAGCATCTGCCGGGATCCAAACCTACGACCATAGAGAATATAACCACTAGAGAGCGTATGGGCCGATTTCTTCGAAGTACACGACTCACTACTGCGGGCCGGGGGATGAGGAAGAACGCGCGGCTGCAATTGGTCAGTTCAAGGTTAAGTTGCATCGTTAGGGCTGCTTTACTTCATTAAGAGAAAATAGTCGATATCGATAAAATGGTTTTTAACATTATAATAAATACTAAATCAAAATCATAGAAATAATATTTAATCAAAATCAATCAATTACAAAAAAAAAATCCCGGAAATGGACTGATCGGCCCCGGTCGGGGACAGAAAGAACTAAAAAATCCCGGAAAATACAAAAAAAAAAAAACCGACGAACTGAAAACCGAGGAGGTTCTCAGTTCGTCGGTATTTCTTTTTTGAAGTCGGTTAATAGTAGATAGTTATTTTATTAAAGTATGTGAATTGAATAAAAAATGTATTCATTTTATCTTTCTCGATATCAACTTTCAGCTACTAAAGATAACAGCACTATTTTTTACGATAAACATACAAAAGGAAAGAAAGGGATAGAAGCATTAGAATTGTCTAATACAAGAACGAGACTTTTCCAAAAGACATCAACGCGCGACTCAAAAAGTGTGCTCGTTTACCCAGCCACCATTTTAAATAGACCCCTGCAGTGGCTTATAATCTGATTAAATAAAAAATAATTTTTCGTAATGTTTATGTACCGATGAAAAGTTATGTCATCCTTTTTGTAACTAGATGTCTAAGAATGTTTCCCACACCACTTCACCGCGCATGAAGGCATTTTGATGCGTTATAATTGCATAAACGTTATAAAAAAATTATATTAATTTAGCGTGCACGCAGGTCTAACACTTGGACACAACTAAAATTGCTACTAGTACCGTAGCCTATACATAGGCGACAAAATACTAATAGTTTTCGTGCGTCGGGGCACTGTATACGCAGTCAAGTGGTTATAATAGTCTTTGCCTACGACCTTCAACTCGTAAGTCGCGACTGAGCTACCACTACTCCTCCTTAACCCCTTGGGTACATTAGACGTCTGAGAGACGTCATTCACTTGTTTTCCCTAGGAGCGGATGACGTGTCTAAAACGTTATTTGAGGTTAGGCACAATCGTGTTCATTTCATTGTAGCTTGTATCAGTCATAATAGAAGAGGCAATTACAGTATTTCGGTGAACATTATTTGCGATACACTGCCCCATTATATCAAAAGGAATATATTTTATTATAGTGATAGCGAAAGTAATAAATCCGTACCCAAGGGTTAAGCTTAGCTTTGCCGTTATTAAAAGAAATAAAATAAAAGACAAATTGACATCTGCTTGCAAATTGCAACATACAAAAATTATAACACGGACACAAAACATGGATTCTTAATTTATCACCAATAAACAAACTATTTTAGTAACATCACATATTGTTACAAAATTTTTGAATTCACACAAAGACATTCAGAGAAAAGACAAGATCTTGCATGTTTAATTCCTCATTTGAATATTATTTCATTATGTGTTTAGATAATAATATGCAGATGTGATTAACATAACGATATAGATGTTACAATGATTATAAAGCTGGACGTGATAAAAACACAAAGGAAACGCTGATTAAAATGATTTTACAAAGTTTTGGACACTATCTAATCTAAATTAATATCTGAATGCAATATGCAAGAATTGCTTCACATTGAATTGGATTTCACTTTTATTATTATCACAGCATGTCGATTCTGTAAAAATCTCACCATGAAAACTTGGCTGAAGTGAGCGTGGAATGAGCTGTCAGTGTCATCCTACCTGATACTAGGGATTGACCAAGCATACATTTACAGTCATAATAGAGATATTAATAATATTTTTTATGCTAATTCTATTGATAATATTATATAATTTAAAAACTAGTATTTTAGTTGCCAAACCATTACTATAATTTAATTTAATGAATAGCCTAATTTGATAACATTTACATAATACATTATATAAATATTAACTTCTTTGAAAAATATACTGTATACTCGTAGTAAAAAGGAAAATAGAAAAAACATCTTAACCCGGCTACCGCAAGGTTGGGTATAATACACCTAGACCCCAATAAATCGCTCAATATTTTGTGAAATTTTATCCTCTGTATTTAAAATCAATATTAATCCGTAAAAATGTCTAATTTATCATATGGGTTTGTCACACCCGCCTCATGCTCCGTGTTACAAATTTTTACCTTAAGCACGCCAGGTTAATAGGTGTAAAGGAACAGGCTAGATACTGAAGAACTAGGTATAATATCCCAATCTTACGATGAAAAAGTTAGGGATGGAGTATGTGTATCTATTGTTAATAAATATGATTGACATGTAAAGTAGTGACATGTATATGATTGACATGTTAAAAAATATGATTGACATGTAAAAGTGTTTGTACAAACCTACTTACAGAAAATAAATCATTTATCATTTATCAATAAAAAATACTCATCATCATCTGCCTAGCCTTTTCCCAACTATGTTGGGGTCGGCTTCCAGTCTAACCGGATGCAGCTGAATACCAATATTTTACATGGAGCGACTGCCTATCTGACCTCCACAACCCAGTTACTGGGTAATACAATACCCCTAGGTAAGACTGGTTGTCATTGTCACTTTCGGGCTTCTGACTACCCGTAACGACTGTCAAAGATCTACGAATGACAGCCGGGACCAACGGCTTAACGTGCTTTCCGAGGCACGGAGGGGTCTCGGTATGTAAAGATGGTCACCCATCCACAGACCAACCGCGGCAAGCGTAGCTTATCCTGATCGGTTGACCTGTGCGGCTGTTATTATTTAGCCACGGGCCCCTCAATAAAAAATACTAATAATTATAAATATCAAATCAATTACACGGCTGGAATTGAAATGCTAGCAAAGAATGTAAGGATTAAAACTGTCCATATCGTTTTTCAAGGCTGTCTGAAAGATTGAATACTAAATGATTGCTCACAATGATTAAGCAAATATTGCCCAACCACAATGAAACTAATTTCACAGATTAATTCAAGTTCATAATATTTTGTTTTTAGTTCATTGTGGGATTAAATCTTAACCAGCAATTCTAGACTTGACATCGTAATATCGCGAGCGAAAATCCACCGTCCACTGCTAGATACCCCTTCTTATACACCTTCATATCGCACCTACGTGCAAAAACGTCACTTATGCAATTTGGGAGGGTTGTAAATTTTAAACGTTTATATTATTTTATTACAAAATTGTGAGATGTTCGCTTTAACTTTAATATGAAGTTCAAAGTTGTAGTTTATTACCAGTTAATTTCTTTAGTCAAGAAGAGGAAGAAGAACATTATAATAGGATGGCGAATTTTTAAACGCTTCTCCTGAAATATTACATCATTTGCATAAGTGACGTTATTGCACCGTAGGTGCGATATGTAGCTTAAAAAGTTCCCACTGCTGGGACACAGACCTGTTAGTGAGAGGGAATGGGCCATAATTCGCCTCGCGGGCTCAGTGCGGTGGCTGGTGGATGTCACATGTCTTCGATTTTTTTTGTTTTTAGGACATGCCGGTTTCTTCACGATGTTTTTATTCATTGTTTTGAGAGCAGTGGTGATGAAATTAAATACGCAAAGTTAAATGCCAGCCTGGGTTCGAACTCATAACCTACAACTCCTAAGTTGGGGCCGATACGAGTACCACTCGGACATCACTTCTCCGTATACCGTAGCAATAAGTAATCTTGAGCATCCCTTGGTTATAACCTTGTTAGGTTTTATTTATTATTATTTTATTTAATACTTCAAGCACATAAATGTACAGAGGCGGACTCAATGCCATAGGCATTTTCTACCAGTCAACCTTTGGGTGATGCAGAGCCAAACAGTAGTAGGTGCAGTCATGAAATTTGAGGGATAAATATTTTAAATATAAATATAATATACATAGGTATATACCTAATTACATAAGCACAAATTTTATGACTTAAAGATATTAAGGATCAACAAGCCATTTAAACAACCTTTGACTAACTACCGTTACCGTTATTCTAAAGACACCGGACACATCAGAAAACAACCATCCAGGAAACACAATTCTAAACAAAGATAAAGTGATGCTGATGTATGTGCATAATAAGCACACTATTACATATGTGACGTCATATATATGATAAAAACGGACAATTTTCTAACCACTCCCACGAGACTGAATCACCAGGCCTCATTAAAGTTGGAGCTTGAAGATCGGAACGGCACGCAAGGAGATCCGATCTAGATGTTATCACCGCGACATCGCCACCGAAACGTCTTAGCCTCTTGGAATAAATCCACTGGCGACTTTACTTTTGTTGCTAACTTTTTCATTTGAATAGGCGTGCAACGTGCTGGCTTAAAATGCACCTGCTTGAATGTATTTGGCAAGAAATGCAAGGTGGCCAATGCAATTTTTTGAATAATGTGCTAACTGTAGAATGTGGTCAAAATATTTTAGGCTTGCCTTTGCTATTTAGCAACAAAGTCAATTAATAGTCTACCTATAACATACTGTTGAGAAAACAAGAGATCTTTAAGTCTAAGGAATACTCTTGAACGTTTTATTGCTTATAATAAAATTATTAACCAAGCAACAGGACTTTAATGCATATTCATTGTTATTGAGAAATCACGACTAGCGACTAACAATCATGTCATCAAAATAACAGTAAAGGCATATCATAATATACTTACTCATCCTGCACACTGAATAACACATCTGACCATCAACGGCGATTTAGCATACCATCTTATGGATATCGGATAACCATCAGTCAGGCGACGCGTCTCTGCGGACTTCCAAACATACGCATATTGATGAACATGAAGCTGATAAAACCGTATTACCAAGTCCAAAGGTTCAATTTAGAATGGTATTTTTCATAATGGATGGTATTGTTAAGTTTGCAGTAATATCCTAAACGACGCGAAATGTCAAAGGGGAAGTAATGAGCGAATATCATAAATAGGTAATAAGCTCTTCTTATCGGACCGTGGTAATCCACAGATTTATGAAATAGGAAGCAGGTTGACATAAAATATGAGAAATTTATCGCTATCGCGTTTTAATGTCAAGCAAGTTTACTGACAGTTTCAACAGTAAGCAATCAACGGGTTATGCTGAATAAGTGCGTTGTAAACTAACGTAGAGGCGATTACACTGCTTTATGGGTATTAAGATTTTGCGGTGTTAATAAAGAAAATGAGTATGTGTAAAAAGCACTGCCGTTTTTAATATGGTGACATTGCTTTATACGTCGCGTCGGCTTAAAACAGCTCACCTATATTATTTATCTCGTTGGTGTCGTAAAAGGCGTTAAAGGACGTGTCAAGTAAATCGTAGTCGCATATCCGCATATCCCTGTAAATTGTAAACAACATACTGCGAGAGCGTGGTCATTGAGTTCAGACGTTAAATTGTTTTCAATAAAAACAGAAAGTAGCAAAATCAAAGATTCGATGAAGTTAATTGGAAGCTGATTCGGCTGAAGAATTCTAGAGTTATTTGCAATGTAAATGTTCATTATTCGAGCACATTCCATGTCCTAACACAAGTTCACGTTTCGTCACATTCAGAACTGAATAATTCCACAATTAACATCCAATAACCTCTAATATAGATAGCGATACGCTGAGCCGTTGAGAAAATAATTGACAGAACCCATGAATATTAACTGAACCCAATTGTTCTGTCAAACGGATTCTGATACGGCTGCCCCGTTTTCCCAGGATACAAGCGAACCACGACTGTAAAGTTTCCTCTTACGGTAACAATCCATTAACATTTTGCCTCTAACTACATATCAGAGAGCGAATGTAAAGCGGCAATGTACATGCAATTAAGAGTTTAATTCGTGGCCAATGTATAGTTGGGTGCGGCTCGGGTATTTTCTAGTCGCCAGGATTAGTGTTATTACGTGAAGATAGAAACGGGATTTGCGCTGAGGTGTAAGCTGTGTTTATAATACCTACATATACATAGATCAAACTGAAGTATTTTGTTTCGCTTAGAGAAATTGCTGGAGTAAGGAAATTGACGGTGTCTATGAAATTGGATGTGGTGGTATCTCATTTCTTTAAGACTACGGTAAACGATGCAAGAGTTATTATTGTTTAAAGGGTAAGCAGAATATCAATAATTGTTAAAGCATTCTCTTTAGAAAGCTTATTTGGCATTCATTATGTTGAGCTAAGGTTTCATGTCCAACGTTCGTAAAACATATAAAATTAGTGTCTTAAAGAACACTTCACAGAAACAAAATTACGAAACTGTTGAAGTTTATAGCCAATAAACCACTCTCAGCAACGAGGCCTTCGTATTTACAACAGAAAGAAAGGTTTAAAGTTACTCGAAACAAAATAACACAACGAAACTAATCAATTACGATTCGAACAGAACTTAAAACGTTACAAGAAGCCATTCGTGCCAAGTGCACAGTACAGGGAATGAATTCCTAAACATTCCTCAATACAAAGCTCCAGTTAGGCCAGTCATTATGCTAAGAAACAGGTAGGCTGTGGTACGGATACGCTATTAGGTACTGAACCGTCTTGTTATTTGGTTGCAAAGAATGCAAGCTTTGCGCATTAGACAGAGAGTCTTTACTGCACCAATAATAATGAAAGGTGCTATATTTTTACGTTTTATAGACTTGAGACTTCTTTTTGCTTTTTTCCAGGTAGATTTATGGGAAAATTTTTATTAGAAAGTTTATAATAGGATTGGACTTAGTGTTGTAGATAAATAGGACATTTTTAATAGCCTATTTGGTTACTTACAAATGTTAATGGTTCGTTTTGGCTGTTGAATCTGTGAAAAAAGAGCTGGGTTACATTTTGAATTGTTTGTAGCATGGAAGATTTTCTTTATATTTTTCTCCCAGTATCAACCATGTGGGTACTTCGTACTAAATTAGGACAGTCCAATCAATCGATATGTTATAAATTAATTAACAATGTGTGAATTGATATTCCGCAAGCGGAAACTCCAATAAATATTATGAATCACTGACAAAATATAAAAATATAATATAAACGGTCAATTTAAGTCAAACCATTAAAAAGAAAACAGAATTTTAAGAAGGCCAATTACATCGAAAAAACGTTGTAATTAAATCTCAATTAATAATATATGCACATATAATCAAGTGACGTAACTTGTCAACGTCAATTTGATATAGAAATGTGTATGGAATAGTTTACACGTCAAAATGATTTTCGAAGGCATACATGTTAAAGCCATGGAATTAGTATGTGGAGACGCCAGCACATAAAGCTACTAAAATCTGTACAAATTCTTTAATAAATTTTCAACTTTATCGCTACAGCGTTAGGTTCAAAGTTGATTGGGAAAATTTGACAGCTTCGGGTAGCTTGATGTGCTTACGTAACTTTATACTACAATCTTAAAGCTTTTACTTTTACGATACAATAATTAAATCGTAAAAACAATATTAGTATAATATCACTGTCAAATGATATAGATATTAATATCGTTTTTAGCATAATGCATTATGTAAATTGGTCCTAAAATTAATGCCGCACCAATAATATTATTAAATAATATGATTGTAGTACCTTGATATTTGACATTAACAGGAAATAGAAATGTCATTTCTAAGTTTGAAATATCAAACCCGTAGGGCAACATTCTGGACGCATGAACAGAAACAATATCAAGGGAGAAACTGCATGAAAACCTTCGTAAAGCTGTCTTTTTTAACTACCTACTCTTGTCTCTAGGATGCTACATTTATTCAGCAAGATTTGCTTTAGAGGTACAGAATCATAAAACAACATTTTCATAAGCGTGATTCCTTCTTACGGATTCGAAACGACCTTTAATCCAACAGTCGTGCTTTGTTACTTAAAGAGATGAGGTCACTGACATTTTCCAAAGTTTTACACATTTAAGCTTAAGAAACATCACACGCACAATCTCACACGTACTTTAGCGCAGACTCACACCAGACATGGAAATAACTTCGCTATGATAAAATATTACAGTGTAAAAAAATACGCTTTTCGGTATGTGATTAAAGTAGAGATAAAATGGTTGTGGGACTACTTTTTACTGCTGAAATAGTAGCTTGACAGTAGCCTGCGGCTTTACTAAGAATTAGTTTTTGGACGACTGTGCGTATTCTATTTTTTTGAAGTTGCGCACTATGCAATTATATTTCTCCCGCCATCATGGAATGAAGTGGTTAGTGCCTGATTTATAGTTTCTCTTATCGTCTTTGAGTGTCTTATATTTTAAGCGATTACTTTAATGATTTATTAGACGGCTTCTTGTTATTTAGCACCGTTTTCCTAAGTTACCTAAGTGAAATGACTAATGAGAAACTAAAATTTACATTATATTAAAGAGATTATCTACACAGAAACTCTATGTGGTGTGTGTTGTGTATATTAACAAAATACTTTGTAAATCTATACAACCGACATAAAATTGAATAAAAATCTATTAAACAACAAATCGTCTTACATAACTTCCTACAATATTGTAATATAAACTTCCAAGCCTCGTTTCTGAACGCAGCAAACGCCTTTTATTCCATCCAATTTACGATAGCATCTAACAAATAAAATCACAATGCAGCTCTTTAAAATTTATAAAGAAACATCCAGCTTGCCAGTAGTGAATTAAAACATGTAAGCGTCTACGAAGCTAACCGTAGGGTTTAGAAAGCAGATGCTATAAATTATAGCGAAGAAGAGGCACCGGATACAAAGCGACATGTATAATTTGCTAGAACCAGTTCCTACAGAGTCCGAGCATCGAACCAGTGAAATATAGTGTTACTATCAAGTTATAAAATATCACATAAGCATTTATTTATGAGTCTTTAGTGTAGTATTCTAGGTGGCCAGGTGTTTCGCGAACATAAATATTAAACAGTTTCCGATTTCTTTTTATTTCGTAAAACTAAAATCTATCTGGCTTTTATTAAAATTACAAGAGTTTGAACATCGGCGGGCTAGTGTTGCATGTCAAAATTATCGATAATCTGGTCTCGTCGTTGCTACTCGACAGACGATTTATTGTTCCACTGTTGCGAGGCGTTCACCTACGCGGTGCAAGTGTTTTAAATAACTCTAACGATGTTATCGATCGAACATCAAGAAAGACAAACTATAAGATTTATTTCACGGCAATGTTTATCGATTGTCGTTTGCCGTTAGTCAGCCAATGGATGCCGACTGAACATTCATGATACGAATAAAACTTTAATTAAGTCGTTGTTCGCATTTAAATAATGACTGTAATGCATACACTGGGCTTAATAAAGAATTAAAGCAACTGGACATGTTAACGAGAAATGTTAATTACACAGCGGATGGCATAACTATAACGTAATAGCTTTTTATTATAGCACAGAACAATAAATGATCCCATTTTACACACATAATAAATTTGCTAACACATTGTTACTAACACTTTTACCACGGCATAATCGAAATTGCGAAGCAATTATGACGTAACCGAATAGAACTTATGTGTGCTAAATAAGAACTAACTTTCTGAAGCGTGTAATATTAAATCCGCGATTTTAATTAACTCTGCAAATATTCTAAACAGGAATAGCAAATATAATGGAAACAATGAAACGATTGAGCTTTATTATCATAATCGTTTTATGCAATCGCAATCTTTAATTATCTCTCCTGTGGCTAGTTGACCATGCGCCTTATTTGCGTAATAGTAACGATAAAATGCAATTGAGGCCAACACTTTTTTTCAAATTGACAGCTGATTGGAAGATCAGTATCTTTAAACTCGTGTCGGGTGAAATTGTTCGTTATTTTCTGTTAATTGTTTTCCGTGTTTGCTTTATGATTTATGTCCGTTGAGAACAGGTATTACTGCGTGCATGTCGAGCTGCGTAAGAGAGTCGATATCCCCTCATCATAGCGTCTAATAACTTACGTGATGCAATCTAACCGTCGCTCCCTTTTCAAAAGCCCGTCTGTTTGTTTGCAAAGTAGCAGCTTTGATGTTCGCGTTGTCATGTTCTTTCCGCTGTGCGCGTGAAAGGAACTCCAATCAGTGTCAACAAGCAGTACGTTCCTGGTTGGAACGACTGCAATAATGTGTTGGGGATTAATGATTGCAATAGTACAGGAGCAGTGACAAATTGCTGGGCCGTCGGCCACGGAAACATTAACCAGTTTCCAGTTGATTTCCAGCTCCTTTAACGCGGCGATAAACAGCTAATATACTTTAATGCGCTGTTTTCATTTGGTTCATGTGATAAAAGCGACAGAGTAATCACTACATGTTGTATAAAATGAGGCACCCATGTAACGATGTCCATGTCCATCTCTATGTTGGAGACTAATCTGAAGATCTAAAAGTAGTGCGTGGGTCTTGGTACTGGCGCAGTCATTATTTTGTTTAGACTGTTTAGTAGCGGAGCATTTCTGTTGTTGTTTTTCACGAACGTATGTTTAATACCCTTAAACCAAAACCCCCCTTATCTTTTCAGTTTTTTAAATATTGCATCTCTCCTATCGAGAGGAAGCATGTGTCCCAACAGTGGGAACGTTACAGGCAGATTATGCTTATGCTAACTGTTGCATAACTTTGTCCAATCCCTATATCCAATAAATCTTGTTTATTTTTATTTATACAACTCCCAAAACACCGATTATAACCTGTTCTTATATGAAGCTTATAAAGGTATAATTAATTATCAATAGCTTCATTAGAGGCCTCCCTTTTATGTATTTGTTTAAGCTTTCTATAGGAAGTTGGGTGGGCGTGTACGAGTATGTCGATAATAAGCGCTAATACTTTTGACCTCGATATCGATAGACGGGTTGGGCCACACTATTAACACGTTAAGCGTAGGAAATGGAACATAGTATAAGTTTCATACTGCGACTGGTTTTATTTTTCCTAAGTTTTACCTTATTTTTTAGGTTTTCTGAGTAGATGCCTACAGTGCGACCGAGGAGAATGCGTTCTTCACACCTGTCAAATTCATACAAACGAATACGTGTTTTGCGAATTTGATTTTTATTAGCTTATTTTATCTTTAGAATTGTCGCACAGACAGATGTTAGGAACGCATTCTCTCCACGGCCGGACTGTAAAGCTTCTTCTCGTAAAGCAAGTAATGCAAAGCTTTGCCATCTTCAAAAATAAATTATCTACCTCATTGAAAACAGAACTGCTTGTCGACTGAATAAACAATAGTCTTAATTTAAACAACTTTAAATGCTTAATAATTTTAAATATTTTGAACTGGTAATACGGTAGGGAATGCTGTCCTATCCTAACCTTAAAATCAGTCAAAGCTAAATCTTTGAAACGTATTTTATTGTCAATACTATCTGCAAAGACTGGGCGTTTGTTTATACAGCCTGAAACGTGAGAACGGTATTTTAATGGCTATTTATTGAATTACAATCGTTACCTAGTTTAAATAGAACATTTAAGTTTTAAGTAAAGGTTAAGTTAGACTTAGTCCTAAAACTTATTAAGTAATATCATCGCTAATTAAGATGTCTAGCTTAATTATTTTATTTTAACGCATCTCAATATGCTAATCAATCGAACACGGAAATGTACAGACGCCAGCACATGAAGCTACTACAATCTGTCAGATTTCTTTAATAGATTTTCAACTTTAGTGCTAAAGCATAAGGTTCAAAGTTGATTGCGAAAATCTCGGGTAGCTTGATGTGCTGGTAGCTTGATGTGCTGGCGAAAAGTTTCGGGTAGCTTGATGTGCTGGCGTCTGTACTCTGGAATTTCTCAGTAGCATGATTTATGGCAATGGACTCGCTCTATTACATATGATTTTAACAAACAGGGTGACTTGTAATTCGAAGTATTGCTTCCAAGATATGATAGTGACCCGTATGTAATTGGTGTACAGACGCCAGCACAACAAGCTACTACAATCTGTCAAATTTCTTTAATAGATTTTCAACTTTATCGCTAAAGCATTTGGTTTAAAGTTGATTGGGAAAATTTGACAGTTTCAAGTAGCTGGATCAGCTGGCGTCTGTACTATAAGTACCCACACTTCTGCCCAATACTTCCGAGAATACAGGCCAAAATGCAAATTTTGCTAACATAACATATAACATGATCAGAATATAATGTTCCCACTGCTAGCGCACAGGCCTCCTCTCGGTGAGAGAGAATGGGCCGTAATCTACCGCTCGGGTCCAGTGCGGGTTGGTAGATTTCACCTGTCTTAGAATTTTTTTTTTGTTCTAGGACATGCCGGGTTCCTCACGATGTGTTCCTTCACCGTTTTGAGAGCAGTAATGATGAAATAATTTACACAAAGCGCCTGTCTGGGTTCGAGCGTACGAGCTACAACTCGTAAGTCGCGGTGTTTGCCAAAATGTCTAAAATTCTAAAGACACATGAGGATAAATCATGTGTAACGGTAAAGTTTAACCACAAACTCGTCTAAACAGTTATGTAGAAGCGGCAGGAAGATATTTGCATGTTCTGCTTACGTCATAAGAGAAAATTACCGTAATTATTTGAGTTAAGAATGTTGTAATACTCGTAACTGCAGTCGTTGGAATTGGAAACGTGCAATTGTTTAATAGGCGGCTTCCGAAATGTAATTTACGCTGTCGGATGTCTTCGATTTGGTGGGCAATAGGCAGTTTGTCGAGCATGAGGTCCTGGGTTCGATTCCCAGGTCGGGCGAAGTTGGGAATTTTTCATCTGGAATTTCTCAGTAGTAACCTGGAGTTTTGATTTGTGCCCGGTTGAAGGCATTATGCTCGCCCCCTATTACATGAGACTTAACATAACTAGCGCAATGTGGGTGTTACTATAAGTACGTCTCTGCCCAACCCTTCTGGGATTACAGGCGTGGTATTATGAGTATAGGTTATTTTACAAAATTATTTTTAGTATATTGCAAACCTGAATATATGTAGTTTGTTCAGAATAAGTAACTGAATCGATTGCAATAATTTTAACACCATGTTACATTTTGTCCCAAAAATATTTAAAAAGGGTTACAACTTGGACACCGATCGACATTAAGTACATATCCGGAATCATATGCGCACAACACAGGTCACGGCCAGTCGGCCGGCGGCGCGTGATAAATGGTAACCATCTTTTTGTACGGACAAGCAGGTAACATAAAAAGCTTATAACTTCGTGATTTTTCATGATACAGTTTTGAAATTTTGTATATAGATTCTTTACTTAAAAATACTAGTACACATGTTTCGGGTTTCGCATAAACTAAAAGTAATGTTGTATATTAGAAGTGCTGGAGGCCAAAATCTTCTGGGTCATTACTATTGTGGCAGTATTCATATCAAGTTTCTTATTCCTTATCCCAATTTACTTGTGGTCGACATTCTAAGCTACATCTCTGTCAGCTGTCATTTCAGTTTTCACCCACTTTCTTCGACAGCTTCTTTCACATAATCTATTCATCGTTTCTTACTCAATATGCCGTCAGTCTCTAAGGTACGTTACCAGTCGATAGCGATGAGGAGCAATTTTCCGACGCCATATTCTAGTCTGTTAATAGTTTTAGTTAGGTTACGGTATTATATTTTTATTTTAATATATTGTTGGTTCATTTATAATAGTATTTATAGGAAGTTTATCCAGTTTATATACCTACACTCGTTTTTATTACATTCCACAATATGAACTTAGGTGGTAGGCTTTACAAAGCCAAAGACTCATTAAATCTTCCCCTTCTCTTAAAACCTTATCACATTTGCGGCCTGGTTCATATGTACCTTTTAGTTGCAAGCTCACCTGAAATGATAATTCAAGCTCTTTCCGTTCAGGTCTATGAGAAAGCGGCGATTGTATGACCTCGTATTCGCACGCAACGCATACCTTTAGACCATGGCTTTATCTCACGCTTGCTATATGCGAATTATAAAATTATTTTCCATAATATTGTCTTTGTTACGTAACATGCGTGACTAAGGAAGACGGTCGGCAAAGTCATGTGATCGTTTCGTTCAAGATAATTTCGTCCCCGTAGAGCGAAAAGTCATTAAGTCGAAAAATCATGTTTTGAGATAATGAGAGTTAAAGTTTTTAAAAATAGAAATTGTTATAACGTTGGCATGCCTTTACAGATCTTTATGTTTTTAGCTTTAATTTGAAGGAAATAAAATAAAATTTACATTTTATGAGCTAAAACACGTTACAAACCACTAATAATTGAGAAAAGTTAAAAACATCAAACTAATTAATTGTTCTCTATGAAATCTCTGACTTAGTTGTGAATTAGTTAATTGTCGAACGTAGTTAATGATTTTTCTCTCAATTCTAAACTACTTTGAAGAAAAATAACTAGACTTAAGTAAAGTGGAACTAACTGTTAGATGTACGAAATATGTATTGTAAATACTAATTAACTGAATATTCTTAGCTTGTGTAATAAGTTTTGTTTTAAATATGACATGAATAAGTAATGAAACTATTGTAATAAATTCAATCAAGTTTTATTAAAGAAATTATTCAAAAAAATTAACAAAATACCATTAGTATTAAACAAAAACAAAAAAAGTGCAACAACCTCATGCACATAAACTGAAAAATAATAGAATGAATAGGATATTGTAAGTAAAAAAAAGCGATTTCAGTCCACTATTTCTTCTTCTCCCTCCTCTGTGACGTCTGGCTCCAAAATTCTGTCAACTACGTCTTTACTTGTTGGTAAAGACTGGTACCATAAGTGAAGCTCTTGTGGGATTGTCCCCTTTGCACATAAATTATTAAGGTCCTTCTTTTTTGCCTCTGAAATAGGCAGTGGCGAGGAGTAAGCTAGTGGTATTTTATAATTTTTCAATTCTTGCATCAGTTCTTCTGTCCCTTGTCCATCCGTTTGTTCTTCTTGTTTCCTCCTCTTTCTAGTAATAAGCGTTGTTTTTGTCGGACATTCTAGAATATTAAATTCTAGGTAGGGACCAGCGTGTTGATATCTAAACTTAACGAGACCCGGATATTTTCTCTCGAAACGAAGACACTTAATTTTGAGCCATTTAATTTTATTGCCTTCTTTATCTCTGCTTGTATTTTTTGCAATTTTTTCGTTAAGAACTCTTACGTCAACCATTTCGGTGTATTTTAATTCCTTAACAATATAAGGCGGTGCTGAATCTCTGTTTCGTTTAGAGCGAGCACGTTCCATGATCGACTTCCAGTCAATCATGGAATAAACAGGCGTATGTCTTTGCTGTCTTTCTATTGCACTATGCATGGAGTCCACTTCCATATGAGTGTGACCACTCTCTAAATATTTTTGTTCAATAACTTCCAGCTGCAGATCCGATCTTTGAATTAAATGAACCAAAAATGCCGTGATAAATTGGTTTCTATTTTGCCCAGCGCATGTGTCGCTATACATGGTGACTTCTTTAATATTTGTTGGTATCTGACTAATCCACCAGTTCATTGCACTGGCAATTTCCACACTGCCCCTTTTACCATTAATCTCATTCCAAGTTATACAAAATGCATCATGAGGTGGTTTAGACGTGTGAATCGTATAATTTTGAACGTTTAATTTTCTGGTGTAATATAAAATACCAACACCACTGACTGGTATATGCAAAGTAGACTGCATGTCTGCCGTTACGACTAGGTAATTGTCATCAATAATAGACCGCTGCTTGTCCGATTCTTTCGCTAGCTGTGCTTCATTTTTTCTTGCAATATGTGAATCATATTCCTCCTTCAAATGTTCTGGACGTCCGGCACTATCATAACGAGTGCATGTTATGCATAAGTCTTTTTTTGGGGTAAAAAATGATAAATTGAATTTAGACCCAAATATCGTTTTATAGACATAAAAAGAACAGGGTTCTTCATTTAATGCTGTTAGTTGCTCTTTATACAATTCGTACATTTTTGCGATTGTCAGTTT
Source organism: Eremobia ochroleuca (assembly GCA_949629135.1). NCBI lineage: Eukaryota > Metazoa > Arthropoda > Insecta > Lepidoptera > Noctuidae > Eremobia > Eremobia ochroleuca. The sequence goes on along the minus strand of OX451395.1, from coordinate 14,475,007 downwards.
GCTCTCCAGGTACTGTCTTTTACTTTTCTTCCTGCAGTAGTGAGATTCAAGCCGGGGAAAAGAGTTGATGTGGTCAATGACCCTCTGTTCAGACTCTAAACTGGTTTTGTTTATTGGAACTCGAGAACCACGCCCATCCTTCCCTGTATAGTTACCTAACTCATCTCTATATTTCAATGCTTCATTTACCGGTCCATTTGAAATGCTTAGAGTTTTTAGAAAAAAATCTTTGCAGACTCGTATTTTACTATCATTTTTATTAAAATAATATGAATAGGTAGCAGTCCGGTTTTTTTCAGAAGGGATACCAACTTTCATTGTTTTTATAGGCTGGGCCACTACTTTTTGAAGTAAAAATTGTTTTTGTGCATTGAAATTTGTAATTTTCCAGTAGGCTTCACACATTTTAAGTCTTTCATCCTCAGAAAAATTATTTTGACACTGATACCGGCATTTTACATAGCACTTTACGGGCTTAGGTTTCTTTGCAGGCATGAGATGGCCTTTTTTACCCAAATAAGGCAAACCGTTTTGTTTATTAGATTTAGCTATGTTTTTTTTCCACTTGCTAGGATCGCTTTTTTTCCAACGCGTAGGTTCAACCATACTGTTTGACGTAACAGCGATTGGAGCTGGCTGTTCAGTTGATTCTTGATTTTCTGTGACATTGCCAGTTGAATCTGAGTTGGAAGATGGTAAAGTAGATTGTTGAGGCGAATTTGGTTGAATCCTTGATTCAAAGTTATTGTTAATGTTAATATCCTGACAGCATTCATTAAAAAGCCCCCGATTATTTGCTGTCTTCGAATGCCACACAGTAGATGTACTTTCGTCACTATTGCTCTCACTGGAAGATTTTGCAACATAAACTCGTCTTTTCATTTTGCAACGTCTATCCTCATCACTATCTGGCAACCATGAAACGCTTGAATCAGAGAAAACTCGAACAGGAGAAGAACTCAACTCTTCGATACCGCTTATTTCTGAATATGGAGTTTCACGAGACTTTTCGACTTCGGTGAAGTTTTGGTGTGTTTGACATGACAAATTTTCTTCTCGGATCAAATTTTCAACGGAAACAACATCATGGTAAGGTTCAGCCAACAAAGGAGCGGAGTATGGTGGATTGATAGTTGGTAGATCTCTTTTTGGACTTACTGCTGACGCGGATGGTGGAGCAGATTCATATAGATTATTGTTTTGGAATAGATCAAATTTCTTCTCGTCGAGCAGCTCATTTTCCTGCAATAAACAATTAGAAAAACGTTAGGCAGGATAAACACAGATACTAGAAAGGGTGCAATCTAGCTCGAGCTATTAGGTATACGAGCAATATTCACACGTCCAAACCACCTCATGAAGCATTTTGTAAAATTTGGAATAATATGAATGGTAAAACGGGCAGTGCGAAAATGACAGTCCATTGAACTAGTGGATTAGTCAGAAATTAAGCAATATTAAAAAAAGTCAGTGTTTATAGCTTCCACAAGGCATTTTTGGTTCATTTTATTTACCAAGGAAATTTATAAAGACACCGAGAAATGTTAAATGTGTTAATATTCTGTTACCTTCGCACACCAAATCAAAATAGATGAAAAAAAACAAAACAAATCGAAATAGATAGCACATGTGTAAGCACTTTGTAATGAATTATAGAAAAACACCATTTAACCACATAGTAATGGGCTATTCCAAGCAGATCAACCCTGTCGATCATAATTATTTTATATCTTAGATTTACACAAACAAATGCCACAAAGCACAATAGGTACACCTAGTGACACAGCCAGCATCTATATTACGGTGGTGCGAGAGAATATAATAATTACTAATTTCATAGGTCACTGAGTGTACTCATTGCTTTTAAGTCAAGCATTAAGAAAAACCACACAAGGCAAATTATCCAAGCATCAAATGAATAGGTAAGCAACACCCAAATAATACGTATTATAATAATTACTTTCCCTATAGATCTCGTGAAGTCATCAACTGAGCAGATTCCTATAAAATAACATTGTTATTAAAATACAATACACATCTAAGAACACTTATAAACTATACAAAAATATATACATAATACACTTACCTCTACAACAGTTTTTTCGTTTTGATTCAATAAATCAATAATAAACTTAGCACGACTCATTGTTACACAGTACCTAATGTTAACAACAACCAAACGCGTGTCTATGTCGGTCGACTTCGACTCCGCGAATGAGTCACTACGCGCCGCGCTCGTCACTAAAGCCGCGACAAACTCACTAACTCGCGGGCGAAATGTACCTTAATTGTAACAATGTACGTCGAAGTTGTATAAATAATAACTAAAAAACTTTAATTATTATTCGCAATAGATCTTACGTTGCACATTTGAAACAAAAAAAAACATTAAAATGGGTTGATGATTTTTCGCTTTTGTATTATTGTACAAATCATTTAAAAATAAAGAGTGAGTAGTCACTAAGTCGAGTTTGTTAATTTTCGCTTTTGTGTATTTTAGCAAATCATTGACTTTAAAAACTCACTAAATCATTTTAGTGATTTTTAAACCACCGAAAGGCGTATGTATGCTTTTATAATTCAAGAGAAAAAGTAATTAAGTCGTTTTAATTTCGGGTGATGTAAATTTTCGATAAATGTAATAATCATTTACTAAATTAGTTATTTCTTCCATTACGCTGTGGGGTCCAAATGGTAGACTTACTTACTTTTCACATTTCATAAAACAAAAGCGGGGGCAGCTACAAAAATGACGGTTAGACAGATATTTAGAGAATAAAATGTTGATTTTAGTGACATTGATAAGTCATTTTGGCCATTTTTGGACTTAGTGACTTTTCGCTCTACGGGGACGATTTGTGGAATTACTTTACAAGACTGTTTTGTGCTTCATGTTATATGTGTAGTATTTTACTCGCGTTCAAAATATTAATTCAAAATTCAAGTTATTATTTTACAAGGAGCAGTGGTGGCCCAGTGATAACGGCCCCGATGTACCAAGTTGTAGGTCATGGGTTCAAACCCAGCGAGGCACTTTACTTTGTGTATATAATTTCATCACCACTGGTCTCAAAACAGTGAAGGAAAACATCTTGAGGAAACCAAAATTCGAAGATGTGGCATCTACCAACCCGCATTGGGTGCGCGTGGTGAATTACAGCCCATCCCCTCTCAGAAGAGAGACTGATTATGTGAACTCTTCGTCATAATAAAGCCCAATAACGACAGGTACTTTTGAGGAAATAAATATACCAACTTCCAGTTTATTCGATACGCTATTCTAAATCGATGATCTATATCGAATAATCTGTAAAATACTCGGTATCCAGATAATTATGCGTAACTAAAGCTTATTCGACTACTAACCATTAACTACTCGTAAGTCGTAAACGAGTGAACAGATTAGCGTAAAATTTCATAGACGATAGATCAGACTTTAGATTACAATTAGTATTACATTGTGTACTGCTAATAACGTAAGTAATGCCGATGGAACGATACATAAATAAGGAGATAGAAACTTTAATAAAGTTTGCACGTGGCTACGCTTCTGTGTAATCGGCATTCTTCTTAGCGTATCGATGGCAAAAAGTTTATAATAATACGGTGGCCCACAATTTTCTACGCGAACTGCACTCACTGACGCCGTCGTGGTAATCAAGTGCACAAGTAACAGGGCAAGTGCGCAAGATGGAAGGAGGGTCATTGTGTGCGGGGAGATGCCGCACACGCGTTTGACATCGGAGTAATCGGTGAGATCTGGGTGATTTAGGTAATCAGTTGAAAGTATCTAAAAATAAACCAGAAAATAGAGCAAATTATGTTCTTGTAAAATGATTTGATGGAAAGTTTGCCGCAGGCAAAAGGTTAAAACTTTCATTGTGTTGAAGATCCAATGCTCTACACTTTGGTATTTTATTATTATTATGATCAAACCTGGCTATTCACATGACCAAATTAGTGGTGCGGATCTTTTATAATATAGAAACAATAACAACAAACACTTCACTGAAGATTATTCACAACACAAGCAAATCATACCAAGCAATTCAAATGTTCAAGAAATGATTTTCTCTAAAAAACAATTGAATAGCTGTTACGATATTTTCTCTAAAAAACAATTGAATAGCTGTTACGATAATTGGATTAACTCAATCTGACGCACCACCAATCAGCTTTATTTTATTCGACAAACGACGATTCGTTTCCCATTGTTTTGTTAAGCAAATCGCAGCTATGTAGCTCTGAGCTCTCGATTGTTTTATTAGGCAGTCACAACCAACAATCGAATAAGTAGAGCAATCAAATAATTGGATTTGTTTTCATTTTAAAATCGGCCATCATTAATTCATTTAAACTCACGTTCATGCTGCAAGCAATTCCAAATCTAGAGCCGCCTACAGTCATGTTCATTGATTAACCTTCAAGCGGGCGCGCGGCGTCGAATCGACCGCGATGCGATCGATTCTCAATACATTTATGATGCCAAATTGCTTACAAATCCAAAGAAAATTAGAATATTATTTTGATTTTATAATTTTGTTTATGTCCTAACATAATGATAATGTGATAAATACAAAAAATATTAAATAATTAGTCTTTTAAATCCCTGAAATATCCTATAGGTCTTTTAGGTTACGCGCGACCGCTGGCGTTACAAATGTCCGCGCGCCCGCTTGAAGGTTAATAATTTAATTTAATTGAAACTTACTAAAACAATAAATCAAAAAGTGTTCTTGGTATTTGTTTATTGAATTGGCGAGATATTTAGAAAGGGTCGATCGACCTGAAACTTTAATGTAATTATTCTACAACGTGTAACGTTAAATGCGCAAAACCTCAGATACCCCAACTGATTTTTAATTCAATTGACCTATTTCACAGAGAAAATAAGTCATTAAAAAAATATAAAGGTTTTATGTGCTGTTTACTTTTACTGGCCATTCTGATCGTTTCTTGCGTCTGCGACGACGCTTTATCGGGGGAGGAGTCGTCGCCGGGCCGCTGCGCCGTGCTGACATTGGGTCGCTTGACCTATTAATAAATAGACACGGCAACGTTTTTAATGAAGATTTTTTGATAAATGTGACCCATATTAAAAAGTGGTTCAATTAATTCTGCTTGTTATTCTGATCAAACTATTTTCAGGTTTTGCGCATTTAACGTTACATGTTGTATACGCGTCAAGTAGTCAAGTAATCGCTAAATAGGGTTAGGACTACATTCCTACACTCGGATTTGCATAATGCATACCTGAGGTTTGACGAATAGAAGAATGCATATTTCTCACTACTGTAGGAAAACGTACACGATGTCTTTATTTATTTCTAGCCTATGTAGTCCCACTGCAGGGCAAATGCAGTCTTGAGCTAGTGTGGACCAATCTTGTCTGTAGTCGTCAAGCTACACAAACGATCAACTATTTAAACAAGACTGTAGTTTGTGTCCATAGGTATTTGCAATCATCAGGATTTTACAACAGCATTGCAGGCACATTCTCGTCTTGTCCCACTTAACATCTCAATAAAAGTCAGCTTGGAACAAAAATTTTATACAACACCCATAAAAAGATTTTTTTTCCATTCCACTTCCATTTAACGAGGTTGGCGTCAAGAAATGTCAATTTTGAAAATCGCATTAAAATTCACGAATCCGTCACACAACTAGGTATATCTACAGTCCTTCATCAGTAATTTTATCTCTGACCAAAGTGATGCAAACATCACAGTGATTTTTGTTTTTGCTACAATAAGGTTGCTTTTTGGTTGCTTTCACAGATTATATAATGATAGGACGATACTCGTATAGGTTTTTTTAGTATTTTATGGAACAGGTAATACTGAAAAGATCATGTTTTGTTCATTATCATGAATTATACATAATTTTGGCGGAAATTCATGGTTACAGTTTACGATTATTATCATCGTATTATAATGTAACCATAAATTCAGCACATGATTCTAGAAATCGCAGAAACTTTCGTCGGTTATTAAAAAAATAATAATTACCTAGCTGTTTCATAGAAAAGTGCAATACCTATGCGGTTAAAATGTATGGATCGGCAACTTTCGTTTTTTTTTTTTTTTAATAATTGACGAAAAATTTCAATCCGGGTGTTTCTGATTTTCAGAATCACGTATTGAAACCATGGTAACAGGTTGACAGTCAATGTCCCGATGTAGGTAATTTAAAATTATAAAGCCGCAGTTGATTGTCATAATTATGTACCTAATATGTCTATCTCAATTTGAAAAAAAAAATTAAAAAAAAATAAGACACTTGAAAGAGCTTTATGTCACATAGGTAGACAAATTGAATCAAGAAACAATTTTCCACTGTTGTTTCGTAACACAATTACGTTTATTTGAGTTATTATGTTAATCTTCGTCTTTTGTTTGGGAACGACTGCTCATAAATATGCAATAACAAATATTGACTTTCGATTACAAGTTTTGTTTTACAAATTTTTATACACAAATATTAATTGTAGTGATTTCAAAAACCATTTTATTTAAGTACAGAAAGAAACTGTTTTATCACTTTGGTTCGTTTAAATTATTGTTTTACATTAGTCATATGAATACTACACAGGTCTTTGTACAGACGCCAGCACATCAAGCTACTACAATCTGTCAAATTTCTTTAATAGATTTTCAACTTTATCGCTAAACCATTAGGTTCCAAATTGATTAGGAAAATTTGACAGTTTCGGGTAGCTTGATGAGCTGGCGTCTGTAAATATTTATGCCGAGATATCAAACTAGAATTTTTAGTGTTACAGATTGCTGAACAAGCCACCCGACGTGACGTAGATTACCCATCAGATGAACCTTTACCCTCATTATGTATCACTCTCAATCACTCTCAATTATTAGTTATATTATTATAGTATTGTATTTGTGATAATTTCGTATGTATTAGTTTATATTATAAGTATGTGTGTAGTAGTATGTATTGTTTTTTCTATGGGCCTTAGTTGCCTGAAATAAATAAATAAATTGCTCCATATGTTCGAACAATGTGTCTGCTCAACGACGTACATAACGCAATGAATGTAGTTGAACTGTCAAAATGAAAGGCATTCCTACTGTCAATGTTTTACGCAATTACCCCGCTTCATCCAGGGGATGTCCGATGTTTTGTCTTCCAAAAATTAATCATAAAGGGCTTAATTCATACAAATCAGTGCATATTTAATCTAATAAATATTCGATAATCGAAAAAGAACCAAACAAGTCTCAAATCAATCCTCATAAAAAAATACTTGCATAGAGATTTAAAAACAACATACTTTTCTTTTTGCCAGTCACTTCAAATAAGATAAACGACATCGACAAGAAACAGAACTGTGGTCATTACTCGACACACAAAAACATCTGTATTTTGGTCAATAGGTGAACTAAAACAAGGGCTGTCAAACAATATTTTATCGATGAATAAATGAATATGCCTAACCTTTTCCCAACTACGTTGGGGTCGGCTTCCAGTCTAACCTGATGTAACTGAATACCAATAGTATTCTCCAATTAAACATGATTGTAGAACAATAATAGAATTAGTAAAGTTCATTATGCTAATCTTAAGGTCAGTTAATTAGCAATTTAGTAGCAATTAACGCAACAAGGTTCGTTAACCATTGCAATTTGAGAAATATAGCTTTTGTAAAGGAAATTTTGCTAATACCTAATGTCATATCGCCTGTGAAGCAAATGTAATTAGGTAGGGTAAGAAGGTAAGTATAATTTTGTTCACCACAGGTCATTAAAGTCGTATTGTTTTTAACTTGGGCTTAAAAATATTGAAGGTCTAGTGGTCGCAAGCGCTACTGCTGAGCATGACGCCCTGGGTTCGCTTCCCGTATCGGGCAAAGTGTCATTGGCTGTCATTGTAGTATGTGGGAATATCATCATCTGCCTAGCCTTTTCCCAACTATGTTGGGGTCGGCTTCCAGTCTAACCGGATGCAGGTGAGTACCACTATTTTACATTGAGCGACTGCCTATCTGACCTCCACAACCCAGTTATTGGGTAATACGATACCCCTTGGTAAGACTGGTGGTCAGACTTTCGGGCTACTGACGACCCGTAACGACTTCAAAGATCCACGAATGACAGCCGGGACCAACGCCTTAACGTGCTTTCCGAGGCACAGAGGAGTCTTGGTATGTGAAGATGGTCACCCATCCACGGACCAACCGCGGCAAGCGTAGCATAACCTGATCGATCGACCCGTGCGGTTTTTTTTTTATTAGCCACAAGCCCCTCGCCCTTTATTACATAGGACTTAAACACGTGAGAGTATTATAGATACACCCTGGCCTAACCTTTAGGAAACGCAGGCTTTATATTATGTTCGATTGGGCTACCCCAGGCGAAAACCTTCAATATTTCAAACAACAACACAATTTTACTGACATAAAGATACATAATTGTGTGTATGTCACTCGGAAGGCTGCGACGCTTTTAAGTGAGATTGGGTTGGACACGTCTGCTGCATGTCAGATGAACAATGGGCCAAACTTACGACCCAGTGGGTCCCGCTTAGTGGCAAACGACATCGGCAGGCTGTCGATGGAGGGATGAGCTGGACTCCTTTCATAAACATTGGTCCTTGGCAGCTCTGGACAGAGAGCGGTGGAAAGAGAGTAAAAAAATGAAGGGAAATAAAAGTATGTATCCTGGAGCGGACCCGGTTCCCAATTTATTTGGGGTCATTTCCTCCATATTTCTCTATTAGTCCGGTAGTAGGATTTTATTATTTATTTTTAATATGCTAGACCATGTACAGTTCACATACAATAATATAATTGACCAATTTAACCCCGTTACGTTCTGTTTGCAAAGGAAATGAACAAACCATAAAATATTAACGTCATAATATAATTACGTTTAGCGGTAGGCGAGATTACCTTTCACGACCACGAAACCTAATCTAGTACCTAATTCCTATTTCCTATGTAGTCTGATTCTGATAGAAACTTTATTTATGTCATATTCAAACGTCTAGTGTGTTTTCAGAAATGAGGCCACCTTCACTCCGTGGGCCTCCTTCTCTCTTTTCTTGAGTGTAAGCTTTGCGTTATCGATAGGATGCGTGGTTGAGTCCTCCTTTTGCCTGCCTTAGTTCCATGTTACGTACTTGGGGTGGGCGAAAATATCAAATAACATTCTCTCCTGTTAGCCCTTACTTTTAATTCATACTATCCCTCACACATGCATTGTACAGACGCCAGCACATCAAGCTACTACAATCTGTCACATTTCTTTAATAGATTTTCAGCTTTATCGCTAAAGCATAAAGTTCAAGGTTGATTGGGAAAATTTGGCAGTTTCGGGTAGCTGGATGTGCTGGCGTCTGTACTAGCACCCTCCTGTCGACCAATGAAATTGAGATCAACACAGCGATTATGCCAAAATACGAGCCCTAATTTCGGCTATTTCTAAAGTGGCAACCCTACCTACAATCACTTAGATTTTCGCTTTCGTCCTATTTCGAACGAAATTCACACGAAACAGAGCGAACAGACTTCGATACACTACTTTTTCTATGCAAAAAGTGATCGTAACTTTTAGTTGTTATACAGTTTTTGTTGAATTTGATGTAATGGATAATAATAGTTTCGTTTTCCTATTATGAATAGTTTCAAAGGAATAAAGACTAATTGCTTTGAAGTTTCTTTTAGCAATAGCGTAGGCCAATGGGTTAATTTGACCAGCTGTCAGTAAGTGTGCAAAGTTCATACGTCAAAGCATAGTGAATGACTCACTTCCTAATTAAACGACCTGCAGGTCGAGGGTGTGAAATTAACTTACGTGGTTACTTTATAGCTTGGACAGCAGGTTTCCCGATAAGCGAGGTCCAGAAATGTGTAGGTAGGAACTTAATTCGTTTTCGAACTATGAGTTTCAATTACTGAGACACGAAACGGAACACAAAGCAGAAATTATCATTCATGACGCTTTAGAAAGAAGTGATGGAGAGTCGAATTTAGATACACGGTCCAAATTCTGTCTATATTCCTTTTAATTTTTCTTAAAACTGATACCCAGATCATCATCTGCTTAGCCTTTTCCCACCTATGTTGGGGTCAGCTTCCAGTCTAACCGGATGCAGCTGAATACCAGTATTTTACATGGAGCGACTGCCTATCTGACCTCCACAACCCAGTTACTGGGTAATACGAAACCCCTATGTAAGACTGGTTGTCAGATTTTCGGGCTTCTGACTACCCATAACGACTGTCAAAGATCTACGAATGACAGCCGGGACGGCTTAACGGCGGTCTCGGTATGTAAAGATGGTCACTCATCCACAGACCAACCGCAGCAAGCGTAGCTTAACCTGATCGATCGACCTGTGCGGCTGTTATTATGTAGCCACGGGACTCTCAAAACTTATACCCAGATACACAGCAATAAATAATAATTAGGCCTAAAACGTTGATTCTTGTATCCAATTAATTAATAGCTTCTCCAAACATGCTCTTATAAAGTTATATATATCAATCACTACACATACCCATCAACCATAACTACCAAACGTTTTATTTACAGTCAAAGCGCACCTTAAAGCTTTTGTACTAATTCGTCTTGCTTTAATTGGAAGTTCCCAAAACTAGAATAACACGCTACATAAATCAACATGTTTGTCGGCATGCTGAGACAACTCGACGCTAGATTAGGGTTGGCCCACGTGTACCTATAATATATTGTATAATCGTCTTGCTAGAATTTGACCTCCCTGTCACTTCCCGTTAGTGTCGTTAGAGGTTTAAACATGGAAGACACACCGTAAACCCACTGAAAGTCGCCAGCAGCGTAAGGAATGGAGATAATTACAAACAGATGCAATCTTTTCCCACCGGTGACAGTTGTTACTGCCGTCTGCTGTGACTTGCAATACAATTTACTTCTCATGTAGAAGTTTTTTCAGACTAAAGAGAGTTTCTATTCCTCATCTTGACAGCGAGACTGATGACTTGTGGCCCTCAAGATACCTACAGGGGTTTCCTAGATTTTATTCCTCTGTTCAAATAACCATGTAAATTAATACAGTAAGAATTTAAATTATTATGATGATATATTTTGTAACAAAAATATTCTTATTCTTATCGTCGTTGTTCATCAGCTAATGGAGTAGACGTACCCATAGGTTTAGGGGTACAGAGTGTTGTAAGACTACTACCGAACTTATCAATTCGAATTACTGCACGTTTTCGTTTCCTCCGTGTTAACGCCCAACTTCTTGATGCCCCTTGATTTATAGCCATTATTCACCCACATTGTTTAGCTTTTCAAGGCATTTCAACATTGGATTGGACATTTTCCTAGATTAGTTGTCAGCCCTACACTCGATCCGCGGCCCAGGAATGTTGCTGTGACGAAACGCAAAGGCCGCGTTGGGTGCGAGCGGTACTTGCTTATTTGAAGTACCTACTATGAAATTAAAGGCAATAATGTGCACCGTGCACCTATATCGTAATCTGTTCAGAAATGATTTAGCTTCAGAAGGTATATTAAAGTTATTAAACTGATTTGATTTGATATCAAAACTAATGTCGTAATGTAATGCATGGTATAGGCTTTGTCTGTATTGTGACTGAAATAATCAAATAGGTGTAGGTGTCCCAATTAAGTATATTAATTTGTCTTAAAAAACATCGTAACATTCTTAACCTTCTGAATGTGATACCTAACTTCGATAAAATATACTTTTATTGATATATGTTACGATACTCCCATCTCCATTCCCCGAGTGACAAAACAATCTAAGACACCAGTCATCAGTCATCAGTCACCTCATCATTACTTGTTATAAATTAAAGAGGTGTTTCGTGTCTGTCTGTGAGACAGCGTTGTTCTTCTAAACTACGCAACGGATCTTGATATGATTTTCACCACAATTTAGACAATTTGTCCTGGAAGATTTCAGTGTCATCATCATTTTCCACTCTTATCCGAAGTTATATGAAATCTCCATATTTTTTCATGTCGCAAAAACCGTGCGAAGCAGGGGCGGATCGCTAGTGAGGTATTAGCATAGCTGACTTAATACAGCTGAAAAGGTATGGGCAAACGGCTTCATTATACCAGGAATTTGATTATGAACGAGTGGGAGGTAAGTTAAAGATCAAAGCTTATGGAAATATAACGAGGAAACAGTTATGAAATGAAAACAGAGTAGAGGCTGGTTCGGACTTGCTCTCAAGTTCCGTTATTTTGCATGATTTGTGACAATATATCTCTGAAATATTTTAGCTAATTGCTATTAGTTGCTGGATATACTGGGTGCGGCAATCTTGACAGAGGCCTATGGTCAGCAGAGGACAGCGATGTGGATAAAAATTCAACTCCGCCTGGAGTTGAATTTCGAACTTTGCAACTTGTGATTGGCTACATAAGAAAAGAAACGAAAAGCCTTGAAGTATATTGTTTGCACAGGTTTTTAAAAGAACAAAACAGTTTGCAACTCTATAAAAAAACCAATAAAATTATCTACGGAACTTATAACTGCTTCATCTCAGCACTTAATCTGCTTTATCCTCGTAATATTTTTTTAACGGCAACCCTTTTATTTTTTACGCTGGCAATCAAACAGCTGGTCTGCGCGCAAACGCACCGCTTACGGAAGACAGGTGCGCGCGCTTCCTTTATTTATAACTAACCATAAAATTATATAAAATGAGGAGTATAAGTTTATTACCATCCGAAGATATTGGAAACTGGAAATGGAAGCTCGACTTCTGTTTTTTTTTTAACCTTTCCTGGGTATATTCTACGTCTATTGTCTTACGTTTGGTTGCAACATTCTGATAAATACTGGTAGGAAAAGAAACAAAATATTAATGTATTTTCAGAACACACACACACACACAACAGAACATGAAATTAACTAATATAGGACTGTTTTCATTTCATGCAATCAATCGTATTACAAACTAGGTTTTGCTCGCAAGTTCGTACGCAAGGAGGAGTATGATATATGTGTTGTGAGTGAAGAGAACTCTCGTGCGCGGAGTTGTTGTGTTGCTTTGCTTTGTATTATATATACGAAGAAGGTGTGTTGTTGTGTGGTGTGTTGTTGTTTGGTGTGCGCTGGTTTGTGCGAATATATAAAGATATATATACATATATACAACGTGTAACATTAAATGCGCAAAAACTGAAAATAGTTTGATCAGAATAACGAGCAGAATTAATTGAACCACTTTTTAATATAGGTCACATTTTTCAAAAAATCTTCATTAAAAACGTTGCCGGGTCTATTTATTACTAGGTCAAGCAAGCAAATGTCAGCGCGGCGCAGCGGCCCGGTGACAACCCCTCCCTCGGTAAAGCGTCGTCGCAGACGCAAGAAACGATCAGAATAGCCAGTAAAACTAAAACAGCACATAAAACCTTTACTATTTTTTAATGACTTATTTTCTATCTGATATAGGTCAATTGAATTAAAAATCAGTTGGGGTGTCTGAGGTTTTGCGCATTTAACGTTACACGTTGTATAACCGATTTCTACTTTACTTCGTGGTGTGTTTATTGTGGTTTTCTACGACGACTTTTTCTTATTCTCTGGACTTTGATTGTTTGCCTTCACAATTGATCTACCCTTTTACACTGGACACCGACTTTCTGCCTAATTGACTGACTTGCGCGTACGATCCCGGACTTCGGTTCTAGCGTGATGGTAACCTATAGCATTCCTCAAGAATTGGGATATCAAATGCAAATTTTTTTTTTTTTAATCTGACCAGTAGTTCCAGACATTAGAGCTTTCAACAACAAACTCTAGCTTTATTATTAGTATAGTGGTCAAGTACTTTTGGTCTAACAGTAAAGATAACACAGATGAAAATTATTTTCTTCAGACTTTAGAATATAATTAATCTTCTTAATTTGACTCCTCTAAAGCTGCAATCGAATGAACTTTTAATTAACTTGATTGTAACACATTAAAAAAAAAATTGTAAGTGCAACACTCAACTCAACGCATCTTAACTTGACCCATTCGAAATCAGTTGCGAAAATAATTCATTGGATAAACCACCTATCAATCCAATTGATTTAATTGAGCCTTCACAAAACTAAATAGAAAAGGTCATAGTTTGTCTGTCCGTTGATCAATGATTTGAATTAGCAGATGCGAAAAGAACTGTAGGTCATGGATTCAAGCTTCATAATTGTGACAGAAGTGAATGTGATAATGATGATGCCATTTTTTTATTTATTAGAGCGGTCAATAAGCTAAGATGCTGTTTAAAATAATGAAAATAAAAAAAAAAAACCTGGGATTCAATAGAAAGCGATGCTATCATTAATGGCGATTTATACGTAGAACACTTTTTTTTTAAATCTGAATAGTCTAAAACACCACCTCAAAATTGCCAGACAGTTTTTTTTTTTATTTTTGACATCTAAGATCCACTATTGTAAACTAATAAATACTTTTGTCAAGTCATGCCGATGTGCATCAAGAGTGTCGAGAAGCATCATCAAGTAGTTTGATTGCAAGATGAACGCTAACATCCGGTCTGCAGTCATAATATTATGATAGTAGATTGCTTCGCTCGATAGGCTGAGAGCTGTGCTGAAATGTTTAGTTATAGATAATAAATACATGTGCAAATATACTAGGGAAACTAGGCATGTATCTGTTGCAAAATATATTGAATATACATACCTATTAAATTAATGTAACATGGGTGGCAGTGGGCTGGCCATGATTGTCGAAGAGCCGATGGCTGGTGGAATAGACGAGTCGTGACGTGGAGGCCGTCTATCGGCAAGCGTAGTGTGGGACGCTCCCAGCTAAATGGACTGACGAACTTAACCTTTAGAAGGTGACTGGATGCGGAAGGTGGAGGACAGGGTGTTATGGTGCAGCCTGGAAGAGGCCCATCTCCAACTGTAAATTGCGATATTCTGAGTTGATTGGACCATACATGCAAAGGGTAATTAAGGTATCGTTTCACAAGTGGCAGGTACAATAAAATGATACTCGAGAAATATTACCGAACGCTACTAAACTAAACGTTATAAAATTACAAAGTTTATTCGCAAGCCATTTGCCAAATGATAATAAATTCTCAAATCATGGTACGAACACGCTAAGAGCGCTAAGCAGTATTATCTAAATTGATGCAAAATATAGTTTACTTAACAAATTGTTACCATAATTACGATATTACAACACAATAAGCAATTTTCGATCGACGACGTAGGTGGGCGTCGTTCTAATGAATCGATTTCGTTATGCGATTTCATTTGAATCGAATCACGATAAAGTTGTAATAAAATTGTTAAATAAAGTGCTGATATTATTTTCGCGAAGTTCTCTAATACAGTCGCTATTTTAATGCTGTGTCTCTATCGTTTCTAAACTTGTAACACAGGATAAGCAATCGCAATATGACGGTACATTATATTGTCAGGATATCCAGGTACCACGCCATATTAGAATCCTATATAGGTACTCAAATTCAAATTCACTTATTTATAATCAACTACAGTACACAATAGCAGAAAGGACAGTGATCTCTAAACTAGACGTATATCTTTTCTTCGGGATCAGAGTATTTAATTATTAAGAATCTCCAACAAAAGATAAATGACAAATAATGAGCAAAATCAAGCATTAAGTAGGTGTATTGCATCGTCTCCATCACTTACAGGAGACCATATCATGCACAATAACGAACGGAACGTTCATGACGATATTTTCGGGTTCAAAACTATGCTTGGAAAATGATAGGATAGTTACTGTTGCTTTTAAACAGACTATCCAAATAAGGACACGAATGCAATGACACGAAAAACAAACTCTGATTGACAACATGAAGAACACAGATGGAGAAGTTCAAAGAATTGATCAATCCAATACAAATAAACATCGAAAATGAACTCTGAAATCTGTACATCACAACAACACCAAACGAAACGGCAAGGAAAAACTAAGCAGTGTCTAAAGCGGACAAAACTTCATAAATTCAAACATATCGTCGTTTAAGACAAGTTGTTTAAGTACCCTGATAATGTTTTCACTTGCACAAACCGACCAATCAATAAACGCAGCAGTTTTATAGCCAAAGATTAATCTAAGCTGGAGCAGAATTTGTTATTAAACAAGTGTTGCAAACAATTCTTGCCTAACTTTACTTCTGCTGCTTCTATATTGCTTAAAAGAATTTTAATCACGCATAATTGGTTGCATTTATATCTGATTTCGAAGAAGTTGAGGCCGATAAGGTATTTGATAGTGCGTTAGTCAATGCAAAGATTGCAGCCATGTTTAGTCAGCTAATCAAAAGTTCCTGCGTAATGGCTATTGGTATTGCATGTAACGCGTCTTATCATTATCTGCTTAGGATGTGTGGGTACTGCACATTTGCACAGTCAACAAGAGATATGTATGCAGGTTTCTCTGGCATATTTACTTCGTGCTCGCGAGCTGAGTTGTCTAGTTTTTGACACCGCTCCTCCGCAATTCTGCATATGTCAGTTCTGGACTATCAAATTTCAACTTTTCTTTGTCTTTGCGCCTATGATTAAATACTCTTTATTCTAGCGAGATTTTCTTCTATATCAGCGGGGTGATTGCGTAACGCACTATCAGTAGCAATGGGTTTCATTTTGACAGTTTAACAACATTCGTGATGTTATTTACGTTGTTGAGCAGACACATTTTTCGAACATATGGAGCAAAGGGTGCTGATTAAATATATCTAGGCCTATACCTACATTTAGAATATTATTACATAAATAATGCCAATTATAACATTACTCTACGTGCATAGCTAGTAGCTACGGTTGAAATATAATATCATTGCAATATATCACTGAACAATTTATCTATACGATTACGAGATCGTCACGATATCGTGACATTATATTATAAGGCATGGGCCAGCTTAACAATAACTTACTGGTTATTAACTATCAAAACTAATTATTTATGTGGAGATAATATTAGGTTAACAGGGGCCATTAAATTAACGAGCGGATGACGGTAATTAAGGGAGATTATTTAAGAATATTTATAGGTCATAAATACAAACCAATCAGCTGCCTTAATTATGTCAACGCATATTTGCTTAATTTGGATTTTACTTCGTTAATGTACTATGCGACACAGGCATAAATTACATGTTTATTTCTTTGTAGTGCCACTATTTTATACGAAATTTAAATAAAATTACAATTATGTCAAAAACCGTCTGAAGCTACGCGACCCGTAAAGGCGATTGAATCTATAAAATTAATACATAAAATCATAAAAGTCAAAATCAATGTCGTACCTTCACATCTTAATACTCAATCCCGAATAATCTTTATAGATCTGACATCATCGAATTTCATGAGCATAACCTGAACGGAATATGACTTGATTTCAAAGAGAAATTGTCGTAAAATATTATATCAAACTGCCTTAATCTGACTGTATTAATAGCATCACTATTAGAAATAATAAAAAGTCTATGGTTTCAATAGTAAGTGTAGCAATTTATTTTTATTTCGATAAGACTAATCTTGGTCCATATTGTACACTAGCTTTTGCGCGCGACTTCGTCCGCGTGAAATTCCTTGTTCACCGACCCGCCCCGTCTTATCGCATCACCTGCCCGCGCTATCACTTCGTTTTCGTTTCCCGTTCTTTCTGACTTTTTTTCTTTTTACTCGGCTTCTAAGGGCCATAGCGGCCATAGCCTCAAGAATTGGGCTATTAAATGCAAAAATAATTTTCAAATCCGACTGGTTTCAAAGATTACTCCCTACATACAAACAAACATAGACATCTTGATAATATTAGTATACAAGGTGTAATTTAAATAACGCACAACCACTTAAGAGGTCATTGTACTCATGATTATGAACAACGTTTACTATGGGACCAAACCCGAAATCGCGAAAAAAAATCAGCTGTTCCGTACATTTTGACGAGTTATGCGAACATAAATGTAGGGAACAGATTTTTTTTTTCGCTTGGTCCCGTAGTAAAAGTTGATCATAATGATGAGTACAATGACCCCTTAATAGGTTCATGTGCGTTATTTAAGTTACACCTTGTATATACAACGTGTAACGTTAAATGCGCAAAACCTGAAAATAGTTTGATCAGAATAACGAGCAGAATTAATTGAACCACTTTTTAATACAGGTCACATTTAAAAAAATCTTCATTAAAAACGTTGCCGTGTCTATTTATTAATAAGGTCAAGCAACCCAATGTCAGCGCGGCGCAGCGGCCCGGTGACGACTCCTCCCTCGGTAAAGCGTCGTCGCAGACGCAAGAAACGATCAGAATGGCCAGTAAAACTAAGATAAGATAAGATAAGATAAGATATTTATTTGTAGGTTTTGCGCATTTAACGTTACACGTTGTATGTATATGTATCAGATTCCTGAATCTGTCAATGCGTGAGAATAGGTATAAGATTTCTATACCACTAGCTGATACCTCAACGATCGTCGAAAAAACAATATTACTTTGCGTTTACCAAACCAGACGATTCCAACTTAGTTTCAGTATTAATAGAAGTCTATAAGGTTTCAATCAGTTACATTGCATACTTATAAGTCAGAAATTCTCCTAATCGCTAAGTTTTATTTTTGGTGCAAAATTTTAGAACACTTTTATTATATTAATGACACATCAATCACACAACGAACCACGTCTAATTGAGCCGTAGACTCACTGATTAAACAAAAAAGCAGTCTCATGAAAAATGTACGCACACACATTTTTCATACAACTTCAAGTTCTAAACCAGCTTATCTTTTTGCTACCATCAACATAGATCAAGCAGTAACCACCAGTTTCAAGCCCGTTAACTACGCGTGTCGAATTGAAAACGAATCGACAACCGCATATAATGGATGTTACATAAAATTGTACTTACGCAGAAATTATGACACCGAAGTGTTCGCATTACTCAAATTATGCTTCCTTCTCGTACATCTGAAACAAGAAATTCAATGTGTTATAGATGGAATGATAAAACGATCATTAAAAGCAAAACAAGGTGAGAAAACAGTGACTATTAAGACAGTGATAGTTTAACACAGTAATAGATTTTATTCCTGATGAAGATAGTTGTAGTTCAATGTAAAACAGCATTAATGCGTAAAAGCCTTTTCGGCAACGCTCCAAAAAATTATAATAAAATACCGGACGCCATTAAAAATATCCCATTAATAAAATCCAAAAAGGCACTTAATAGCTTGCTTAGTGACACACTCAATGAATTTTTCAATGATGGCTCAATATAATGCTGTTTCTATGTTATAGGAAAAAAAAAACTTTAAATGATGAATTAATTTGGAGTAAATTTATTAATAATATTGAAATTTAATATTTTTTTGACATTTTCAATTATTCTGATTTACTTAGATTTTGTTTTTGGCATTTATAACTAAATAATCCCTCCTTTAAATCGGACATCACTCAATTTTTTAAATAATATTATACAATTGTTATAATTTATTTTGAAATTTTAATTATGCATGATTTTCAAACTTCTTTTTTTATTTTAAATTTAAATTCGTAATATTGAGCTAGATGCACACCATATTTGTACGCCTCCTGGCATAACATAGCGTTCTGTTCACCAAACTCAAGATCTGTATTCCTTTACCTGTGTTAACAAATAAAAGTGATTTGATTTGATTTGAATAAAGAGGAAGAGTTGGCGTTTGGTTGGAGTTGGTTGGTTTGGCATCATTTTCGGTGAATCCTGAGAAATCGTGTAATATTTAACAAATCACATGAACAACCGAAGTAACAAAACAGTATCACAAAATCAAACACGGCACAAGATTCTTACTAATAAGATACGACAGTGTTCGCAATAATCAGAACCTAAATCGAAAGGCACCGTTCTAAGAACCCATCGCTTCCTACAGCAACAAAAAGTCGTTGCATCATGATCCTTAAGGTCAGCTCCCAACATTGTCTAACCACAATGGCAATTGTGAGAAAGAATCGCCAAGGAAACAATAGAACCGAGTCAGCAATTAGCAATACCAATTAAATATCTGTTTAGATAGCATATTGTTGTGGTCAATTTACCGGGCTAAACAAAGATGGACAGTGAAATTGAAAACAGTTGATTAGTCTGTTTATTTGAATAACGACACTTTCTTGTAATTCAATTCATCGGTTGTTGTCGGTTTGAATACTAATACTTTTCTATACAGCTTTGGGTTTCATTATTCAATTTTAAAAATAAACTAGTGCGGAGCATCGCAAAACAATGCAAGCTCACGTAGAAATAGAGATAAATAATTGAACACCACAAAGTATTCAAAATTCAATTATAACCAGAAGTAAATCATCTCGTCTAGCAGAATACATTTAACACTATCTTGTGACTGAAACTTAGTATATACCTATATTGCCCAATTGCAGTCAAAATGACTGCTTTTGGGAAATATAGGTATAACACACATAATATAATGGAAATGAAGGAGGTAACTACAAATATTAATAAACGTATTTACATGTTGTACGAAAAGTCACAAAATTCTAAGAAATTGTGCCATTTTATACGTAATAGTCTTTCTAATTGAAATTAAAAAGCAGTCAAAATGACTGCTTTTTAATTTACTTTACTTCTTTTTTCCTTGTCTAGTGTAAAGATATAATACAATAAAATATTGATTTAATATAATAAAGTTCAAGTTAATAAGTAAGAACAATAAGAACCACACGTAGATGAGACCCATGAGCCAATTGTTTCTTTATAATGGAAAAAATAAAAAGTCAAGAATCAAATTATAGTATACGCAAAATCACATTAGCCATACTATAGGGAACATGTCGAGACAGACCAAGGAATGTATGTAACTATAGGTTGTCATTAATTGATTACATGGAAACAGAATGGAGAATAAAGGATTGCCTCATTGTTCTTTGAAAGTGAACGACTTGAATACATCGGATTTGATTCCGATATTTAAAAAGGGTATACAAGGTTGTCTTGTAATAAAATGTAGTCAGCTGACACAAAGAACTGGTACCTATTTATTTTTTTATTTAATCCATAATGTCACAGTTTTATTTTAACATAACACTTGCCAAACTGAAAAACAATTTGTCGGCAGTAGGTTCTCGTAGATTTTGCACGACTTTTTGCTTGACTAAATATTAAAATTTTAAAAGTAGCCATGGTTCTGTAGGCAGAGATTCCGTATGTGAATACAAAGTATAAATAGGTACCCACAAAACCATAGATTCTACAACCACAGCTACTACACTCAGCGGCATCAGCCAACAAACGTCATGAGGCCATCATCCCATAGTACCTAATCTGCATTCGCGATATATTTGCCAAAAATGTAAACAAATATGAGTTTATGGAAAAATAACTTTAAATCTTACAAAATAAAGTTCATTTTACGCTACAACTTCAAACATTTTAAACTTTTTCAATAGTGCTAGTCACTCTGAAATCAACTTAATTACCCCAAAAAATCCATTCAGTGGTTGTAAAGGAATTGTGCTAGCTATTGTAAAAAACGCTTTGGAAAATATAGTGTTTAATGAAGTTATACAAAGAAGGAGAAATAAAGAAAAAGAGATAAATAATAGGAAATATATGCTTTAAAACATTAATTAACATGAATACAACGAACATTCATGAACATAAAGAAACCAAATAAAAACAAGTGTAACACAACAACCCTTGCATAAGTGATGTCAACGGTTCGGGCCGCTGCGTAGGCGCCCAGTGGGTGTGGGAACCGGTCCACGTGACTCACTTATTGGACAATAATTTTGGTGGTACGACAGTTACGTCATGAAATTAATAGGAATAGGGTTGAAATGTTTAGTTCGACGGTCTTAAAGTCCCGATTGACATTAAAGCTGTAAAATCTAGGAAGTGTGCGAAAAGTTATATGTGTATGGTGCAAGTAAATGCAGGGCTGGTTGGAGTCAGGTTTTCTTATTTTTAGGGTTCCATACCTCAAAAGGAAAAAGGCAAAACCCTTATAAGATCACTTCGTTGTCCGTCTGTCAAAACCTTTTTCTCAGGAGTTATCAAGTTAAAATTAATATAAAATACTCAAGGCTGCAATCCCTTGAAGCATTGAAAATTTCAAACTTCTTAGTCAACACGATCAAAAGATACGGGCGTTCATTTTCCGTTTATGTCGCATATTTTGACACTCGCAAGGGAATCAAAACCTATAGGGTACTTTTTGTTGGCCTAGAATCATGAAATTTGACAGGAAGCATTGTCATGTAGCACAATTAAAGGAAAAAATCCGAAAACCGTAAATTTGTAGTTACATTAAAAAAAAATGTTTTTTGGTGATTACTAACTTATTTGCAGTTGGGAAACTAACCGCAACCTGTGTGACCTATGGCGATATATGGGGACAATAGTTTACTCCCGGCAAATTTAAGTTTGTCTCTAAATCCAGTTTATCTTTTCGTTAGCGCAATATTCAGTGATTTCATAGTTTATGAACTTCAGTAATGTTGCCTAATTATTTTGGTTGAACTGCTTACACTGTTACGCGTACTTATTATTATACAACGTGTAACGTTAAATGCGCAAAACCTCTTAAGGGGTCATTGTACTCATCATTATGAACAACTTTTACTATGGGACCAAACCGGAAATCGCGAAAAAAAAATCAGCTGTTCCCTACATTTTGACGAGTTATAGGAACATAAATGTAGGGAACAGCTGATTTTTTTTTCGCGATTTCAGGTTTGGTCCCATAGTAAAAGTTGTTCATAATGATGAGTACAATGACCCCTTAAGAGGTTTTGCGCATTTAACGTTACACGTTGTATAAGTACATACTTCGTCAAACGGGAAAAATATTCGAGACACGATTCCTGATAAACTATTTATACCTACAAAGTACGGAACCCTCGGTGCGCGAGTCCGACTCGCGCTTGACTGGTTTTTATGTATGTTTGCAATCTAAACGACGAATGAAAGTAAAATTGAGATAAACTCGAAAGAATATAAATATGCCATGCAATTGATTATTCGTTATTATTTTTCAAGCAAATCTGATTCTTCCTCCTATACGAGTACTAACTGAAAGCCAAGCCTTTATTATGTCTTCTGTATCATTTTTATCGTGTCCATGTTTCTTTACATTGTTTGATAATTCTCAGTCATAAATATCATATCTCTCGTGCAACAATAGCAACTTAAGTGTTTTCACACCAAAGCTTTGCCATGTGTTAGTCAATGGAATTAAGTACCACTTCAGTCATACCAGGTAGCTAGTCTAGGAGTAGGATCATAACTTAATTCGATTGGCTCATATTAGTGGCGAGTAATACAAGTACCCCTTTCCCTTCTGTATATAATTGGATAATGTTTCTTTCATATATTAATAAAGTTTACGGACTAGTAGCAAATCCTTATTTACATAGTTCACAATTCGTGGAAAGGAATTTCCTGATTGGTACAATTAAGTTCGATACCTGCAGGACACAAACCACTAAAACTTTACGTCAATTAAAGGTAAGTAATAAGGACTTTACAACATGTGGAACATTTTATTAGTTTGGCTAAGCCCAGGTAGCCACGGGCGCATTTTCCCCGCGACGATTTTTTTTCGCGTAATAGACTTTCAACGCGCGGTGCGTTGAAAGTCGTAACGCCGAGAGTTGAAAATCCAGCAGGGTTTTTTTTGATGCACTGGGATGCGCTCTGTTAGATTCTCAGCCCTCGGCCTTACAACGAGAGTTGAAAATCCAGTACGTGATATATTTACGTACGTGCAAACGTGGGCTTATGATTGGAAATCATTATTTTAGCGTCAATAATGCTTTTCCAATTACGAATTTATGGATCAAAGTGACGATTTTATGACGTTTTTTGATCATCGATGATCGATTAACGATATCAATCATCTTAATCTTTCAACAGTCTAGTTTCCGTGTGTTACGCCACGTCTCTATAAAGTTGCTTGCGACTGGTTTGACTAGGCATCAGACCTGATCGATCATTAATATATTTACGAGAAACGAAAATTGTATCGGGTTATCGTTCAGCTCTTTTTACTTACTATCTACACTTGAAGGATTTTATAACGAAGTTATTGGAATATGTTGGGTTTGGGAAGCATTACAAGCATCTTAGTGCAGTGTGCCTTCAATACTTCAATCACAATTTCTGATTGAATAGCGACTTCCGATAATGATTTTGGAAATGCACTCTAAGTCATTCAAAAACCTATGCATAAATAATCGTGTGTTTAGCGTGACTTTTGAATCTACATCACATAAACGATGGCGGTTTAACGGTTGTTCTTCATAACATGAAACGATTCTCACACATCTCACGATAATACAGAATAATCGTGCAGATACATATTGTAACAATCTTAGCCAAGCCATTTACGATTTCAATTTATTATCGTAAAGTCTTCGCTCTCAAATTAACTGAACCATTGATAAAACTTACCTTTACGTGTTACCCAAAACTATAGCAATTTATCACGCTAAACACACCTAGTTACCCACTTACCGAATATTGGACCACCCGAATACCCCAGAATCGCAACTCGATTCAATCTTTCGTAATCGATGTAACTGTATACTAAATCGATTTATGTGTACATCGAATGGTGTTGTGTTGGGGACGAATAACGCGGAACAAAAAATAAAAGAATAGTGGTTTCTTTTTCGGCTTTCGCTGCGCGTGGGCAGTTGGGAGTAACACCGAATGAAATCATTCAAACAAACATGAACAGGTTGAATAAATAAGCATTGAATATAATAGGAATTCTGATCACAAAACAAGATTTATTTGTGCCACACTGGTAGTCTGTGCTAACGACGTATTTAGTAAGACCGCTGAGATCTCAATACTGGTCGAAAGTTTATCTACAGATTCAAATAAATAGCGTGATATATCTAACGTCTCTATTCAGGTAAGGGAAATAGTAATTGATTTACTATTTTGTGAAGATAACGTCTTGATGCAATTTGACGTTTTCCTAGATATCACTTACAATATTAATGCATCAAAAGCTTGGACTTTGAATAAGATATGAATTGTGTATAAAGTAGAGATGATTGCGATAAAGCATAGTATAAAGAGGGGAAGTAAGTTATCTTCATACAAACGCACCGCGCGCGGCTTGTATGTGTGCGCCAAAGTATCTATGCGTCGCGCACGCACACTTAAACAATATCTCGACCCGTTTCTCACAGCGCCAGTCGGGGCTAACACCGCACGAGGTTCGCGCGTCACGGCTTTTCGGCACCGCTAAATGAATAAAAAATGTGTGATAATGATGAATTTTGTAAGAAATGTCTGATTCAATAGATATGTTTGTATTGATTAAAAATAAAAATAAATATGGTCCTTTATGTGTACATTGTGCCTATCAAAAAAAATACAAAAAACTGACTAGTATATAATTATACTAGTCAGTTTTTTGTATTTTTTTTTATGATGATATATATGATATACGAGCTCTTAGTCTATAAATATTTGTTAGCGGTTTGGGCGACAACCGAATCTGACGAAGCGCGGACAGTCGCGCCCCCACCGCCCCGCCGCGCGTTGGTTTATTTTATCCCTTTTTTTTACAAATAATACTGCTCTGAATCTTGCATACATTTCTGTATTTGTTAACCGACTTCAAAAAAAGGAGGAGGTTATCAATTCGACAGTTTTTTTTTTTTTTTTTTTTTTTTTTTTTTTTTATGTTTGTTACCTCATAATAACCGACTGGGTGAACCGATTTTCATGATTCTTTTTTTATTTGAAAGCTGGTGCTTCCCGTGTGGTCCCATTGTCACCATTTCAATATCTGATGATGGGATCTTGTAGAAATCGGGGGAACTCTTCAATAAATAACAGCAGATTAACCGCGATTGTTGGTATAGCATATCTAAGCATTGTTTACACCATCACACAACATAATATCACGCCTGTACTCACTACAAAGGTTATAATTTTTTTTTATTATAATAATAATTAATACCAGTAAAACAACCGCGATTGCTGCTATCGCATATGTATGCACTGTTTACGCAATCGCACAACATAACATCACGTCTGTACCCTATAAACGCAGATGCAGCTTCCTGTCACTGATATTTACATAGCAAGTAGTGTTTATATGAATTTGATTGGGGTAGATATAACTAAAAAGTGAAAAATAAAAAAAAATATTTAAAAAAAAAACAACCGACTTCCAAAAAAACACTACAAAGTGAAAAATAATTTTAATTTCGGAAGTCGGTGTCAAAAAACCAAAATGCGGAACCAACGACACCGACTTCCAAAATTAAAATTATTTTTCACTTTGTAGTGTTTTTTTGGAAGTCGGTTGTTTTTTTTTTAAATAATTTTTTTTTTTTACATTTCTGTGTTGGTTTGCACTGAATTAAAATTTTGCTAAAAGTGACAACCCTGAGACAGTAGGCAATTATATCGCGGATTGGGCCGGAGATAGCCTACTTCCCCTCTTTATACTATGGATAAAGTGTTTCATGAACGAGAACGACGAGTGTATCGATATGGGTTCTCCTATGAAACCAACTTTAAATTCAAGGAAGACGTAAAATGTAGAAAGTAGGTATATCGAATCAGAAACATAAATAAACATTTAACTGGCAAAAAACAATACGTGATAAGTGCTGTTATTAAAACAGAAAAGATATACATATTTATGATTATAACAGGCTACTAAAAGTACTGAAATACTATATGCCACAGACGGTTTGGCTTACTTCGTGAAAGCAAAACAATAACGACACCAATATCGGTTGAAGACGGTCAGTAAAACTTTCAAAATGCACCATCCAATATTTTACATAAGCACAAAATACCGTTATTACGTATGGCTAGTCACAATTATGGTAAATATTCTCATCATTGTCTCCAAACTATTGTGAAACTGCCAGGTGGCCTACTTAATATATAGCACGTTTGGGCAGACCAAACAGCTAATTCGGACTACAGTGTTCATGAGTAAAAACTCAAAGGTCGTAAGCATGCCGTTAAGAAAGTCGATTAACTTGCACAAACTATGGAAGAAAGCCGGTTCTAGCTTCTTGTGTAGATAAACAAAGGTGATTTGTTTTAAGTAAATGAAGGCTGCAATAGGCAGTTTTACTTGTGAAGGACGTGCTTAGAACTTGCGGCAGGTTGTGTAATAATCAGAAAATTTCAGTGTGTCGCTTTATAACCCACCATTGATGTTTCGGTTAGTATTTTCTATTCATTTCTTGTGACTTCTCATCTCTACATATTAACTATGGACACGTTAGTACTATTAGTTATTCTGTGGTATGACATACAAAATTGTAACAAAAATCTTACAATATTTATCAATATAATTATGAAGTAATTTGTCTAGCTAATTCAAAGAACTTTTTCATTTCTCTAGTAACATAACACATAAATAACTATTGCCAACAAAATGAGACGAATCTTTCTTGAAACCGAACATTTTCATAAAAGTGCATTTTTGTACGAAAAGAAAAGCAGATGATACTTCCGATATTTCAATTCCACCTTAGTAAAAGTTGAGGTGCTCGTGGCTAAGTATTAACAGCCGCATGGGTCGATCGAGCAGGTGAAGCTACGCTTGTGACGGTCAGTGCGTGGATGGATGACCATCTGTACATACCGAGACCTCTCCGTGCCTCGGAAAGCAGGTTAAGCTGTTGGTCCCGATTCTCAGTCGTGGATCTTTGGCAATCGTACGGGTTGTCAGAAGCCCGAAAGTCAGATAACCAGTCCAGCCAAGGGATATCGTGTTACCCAGTAACTGGGTTGTGCTTGTGGAGGTCAGATAGGCAGGCGATCCACGTAAAATACTGGTAGCTTCATCCGGTTAGACTAGAAGCCGACCTCAAACATAGTTGGGAAAAGGCTAGGCAGATGATGTACAACAGTTGTTTATATTCATTACCACTTTCATCCCGTGAAAGATTGCTAATGAATTAAAAGACAGATTGTATAACGCCTGGGCCAGGTCGATGTATCAGACTGTTTTACGAGCAACACTTACTAGGGACCGATTACAAGAGCACGATTCAATTTGGGCTGTCGATAGTAAAACTGCACCTAGATACTCATAAAATGTTCACGTACCATGTCAGAGTTAAAGTCACACTGTTTTAAACCCATTTAGATACATTTATGACGCATGGAGTTTCGCTTGGATATTAAGTTTAGTTTATCATGTTTTTATTACGAATGGAATTATGATATTGATCTGACAAACATGTCCTGCCCTTAGGCATTTGGGGTCGGCGTAAAATGTTTTTTTTTTCTCTCTCATAGTCAGATAATCTATCATTATCAGTTTTCAGTATTAGTCGTCAAACTACATATGTAGTTGATATGATGACTGTGAATATCAAAACTATATTTTCACTGTATTTGCTAGGACCTCTTTTTGTTTTTGGAACTTATCAAATAACTTCTCCAGCTCTGGGCGGAGCGGGAGGACATGTCAGACTTTTACTGACTAAGACCCTCCCGTGTTGCCTGTGCCAGGGGCTGGCTGGCATCAGCCCTAGCGGTCACTTTTGCAGAATAGAACTGCAGATCGTAAAATACAACTGAAAACTGTCGTAGGTAGTACAAATAAGGCAATAAGTTAAAACGAAGGTATAATAAAAAATGGCCCTTCATCCAATCCTTTTACAATTTCCTAATCCGGAGCTTTGAAATACCGGCAAATCATACAAGAGTAAATAAAATAGCAGAATAATAATAAAAAAAAGTAATGTCGGCAAACTGAATACAGCAAGTGGCCAATTGACATTTCCTTCAAATGGAATTATATCGAGCCATTCTCTTGTCCTTTAGTTGGTCTTACATGGCTAGCAGTTTTTTAACAAGCACAGACAATACTGAGACATACTGCTGGCAAGGCAAGTCAACATGAAAAAAATATAAAGCGATGCGTTTATTTCTTGTCTTGTGACTATCCGTAACATGGTCAATGTTTTCTTCACGACTTGGCACTTGAAACTTTCTACACTTACCATTTTGCAAACGTTAGTAAACGCTTAAACGCTAGCTCTCACTATTACAGCATGAATTATATCTTAAAATTTAACGTTTATATCAAAAATCATATTACAAATATTGGCCTCATTCAAATGTTATTCTTCCCATCAACCAACTCAATAAACAAAATTAACGACAGTTTACACTTCACCGCAAAAACACAAACACGCAGTTCACATTTTTTTTCCATATTCGACTTAATTGACGAGCCGCAAAGTCCCTATGTCATACATCGTTAAAAGAACGTAACAGTATCCAGTTTGAATTGCGTAAAGACCGACGTAGCCAGTTGATAAAGACAAAAAAATTTCTGAAACTCCGAATACGAATACATATCGGTATAAACTCGATCAACCGGCAACGCTCACTTTTTGCACGCATATCCACTCACTTGGAGTTGGAGCAACGCCCTTCATTGATTATAAAAGTGGATTCTCGATTATGTGTCGTTAAAAAGAGTAATTATAGAAATTAATTATGAAGCTAAAAATATTAAATGCAGTAAATCACATCCAATCATGATTATGATAAAAAGAATCGCCTCTAACCTCTATCGTTGATTGAGCACTACATATTCATAAACAAACTTTCGAAACTCTCTTTATGAATATTAATTACCATCAATCAAGTTTGTAAACTGAACGCAGCTAATTGGCACCACCTAACATGACTAGATTACTTTATCGAAGGAAACTGGA
The DNA here is from genome assembly GCA_949629135.1 of Eremobia ochroleuca. Taxonomy (NCBI): domain Eukaryota; kingdom Metazoa; phylum Arthropoda; class Insecta; order Lepidoptera; family Noctuidae; genus Eremobia; species Eremobia ochroleuca. The sequence continues at coordinate 14,445,301 of OX451395.1, read as the reverse complement.
ATAAAGGTGGGCACTGAGTGGACTGCAAAAAGCTACCGTGACTCGAAGTTGGTTTAATCTATCAGTCAGTGAATAATGTAGACACGTGTCGATCAGTCTAGTGAGCTAATTTCAGTGGGATCGGTGGAACGACATATTGGTAGAAAGGCGTATTTTAATGTAGAAAAGACGTGTGCTGGAAAAGTAATGGATACATTACCAGAGAATATTAATCCATAAACAAAGTCATAAGTAGATCCAACTTTTAAATTCCAAAACCCATATGTCAAATGACCGTTACTTTAACAAAAATATTGGGTTTCAAAAAGAGACAGAGAATATGAGACGCCGTTTTTACAGTTAAAGCAAAGATGATCGTATGTCACTTTAGTTAGTCAAATATTGACCACTAAAGCTGACGACGCACTAACAGTGAATGTTAAACACATAATCAGTCCCAACATGCGGTAACTAGGAGTAGAATATATCTCTACCAATCCTTTACAGATCAAAGGAAGTGACGATTATTTAATGTTAAGTAACAAACAGCTAGTTATAATAATATTCGATATGGATAGGACTGATGTAACAGTCCAGTTACCACCATAAGCAGCGATTAACATCAGGCGTCAGAATAAGTGCTAGCCACAAGCTGCAATAAATAAAACAAAGGAATATTCGTTTTACAATAGAAATCACGTTAAACATGGAACGTGATTTGCTGGTAAAATGTGAATCTCTCACGTTCGAAGCTTCGCAATGACATTTGAAACTTGAAGTCTTTACACAACAAGTAGGGATACCACTATTTTCCCTTTATAATTGCAAGTTGTAACAGAAATGAAATAAGAAGAGAAAATATTAATATGTTCAACTAAGGAAAATAATTAAGTTCAAAGAGTTATTGTAATTAGAACCTGTTGAACTGCTGGCGTCACCCCGGGTGGCAAATAATAATCTCAATAAAAATTAAATTATTACGCAGGCATTCACTTATAAAGAGACACAAAAATTCACCATGGCCATATGATTATCTACTTGCTTTGCTAATGTAATTCCCCATATTCGTCAATTGAAAAATGAACATTTAATGACTTCCCGAATAAACAGAGATAGTCGAACAAATATCTCTAGTTAAATACAAATTCTCAGAAAATCGAATCCCGTAACCAGTTAAAACCGTGGCAAATGATCGTCAGGTCTATAAAAGTTCAAGCTTCGACCAGTCAAGGTCCCGATGATGCCGTTATCGGAACACCACCGTCACGAGACGAGCGCTCCTTTCTGCACTTCGGAATACTTCGGATGCACGCCCAACGAGTTTCCATTGTAAGGTCGGGACTTGATTTAGGGTGTCGTCTGTGAAAGCACGGTAATTGCTTTCTCTTCGATTGTCGGGCTATGATGGCCGTTCGATTAAGCTTGCCTTTACATCGAAGGGAATATCATCGCAGTTACATAAAGGTCTATGGAACTATGCGCGAGTTCAGTTTGCGCTGAGATACCGTAACGTGAACTTTAGTTAATAAAAAGGTCCCTGAATTAGACGAACAATAATCACAGGTTTTCTCCTAAAAAGCTTGGTGTTAACAAAAGTTAAATTTTAAGGGTTTATTGCCCAAAACTTACAACACTTGCCAACATTACACAAGGAAAACTACGTAACTTCGGTCCAAAAAATGAATTGACATCTTTACGTTATTTATAACACGTCAATGTTCGTGCATAAATGGAAACAGGTATTGGCAACGTCACGACCGGCATTTACTTATTATCAAGAACCGAGCTAAGAAGTCCGTTGATTGTCTAGACTCTAGATTCTAACCAGTAGAGTGGCACTGCTGTAAAATAAATTGGGATCGCAATGATCGAATAGCTGAGTAATCGAGCACCGTATATGGTAGACGAAATTAAAAGCGTTTATGTCATTATAGAGGTAGATGGAATAAAAAACTTGAAAGTTGACATATCATGGATGAAGGAACTGGTAGCAGCTAATGAGGGTACCAGGTATTTTAAGTTTCGCTAACACTAGCAATTAGATTGGAACGACGACGACAAAATTATTAAAGAAGCCGAAAATATAATGTATATAATTTCCGACGAGAAAATGTAGACCTAGCAGCTCTTATCTAGTCTCAAAACGTGTATTAAACCAAAAGACGTCGTTACACTCGTTGTTTGACAAACATAAAAACATTCAAACTATCCCAAGCATCTCAAAACCTCGGTCCACCTAGTTAATTTCGATTTTACTAGCCAAATAAAGCCAACATAGATCGGATAGCCTTTCACGTACATATACAGACGATAATGGCCAAAGATTAAGATCTTTTTCGAATGAAATTGTAAGTAATGGACAGACTGGTCGTTTCCATATCGGGCTGTGACGATTAGACACTGGCAGTTGTTCCGAACATTTTATTATATTATCTACGGTATGATATCACTTCCATTGGTTGTATAGCGTTTAAATGATTGTGAAGGAACAAATAGATGGGCGGAATTGGCTTTTCGCGAAATGTCTTGTTACTAACAAGAAGTTATTGTTGCTGAAGAATGATACTGTTCATGAAAATAGCATAAATTCTATCCTTAATTTCTTAAACTTTTGAAATAGAGCTAAACAGTTTCGTGTTTTCTATCGTTCATTTTATTTATGTCAGTATTTTCTTGTCCTATTAGAGTTTGCTTTAGTTACCAAATCTGATTGAACGCAATATAATTTCGAAAATGTTGAACATTACAGAACTAAGCGGCGCTAACGCTTTTAGTTGATCGCCATTAAGGGAAATTGAATTTAAGAGATTGAAATAAACAATGGTTTACTGTATTTTAAAGTGGTATAAATTGAGCTACTTTATTATAACTTGAAAATGTTCAAGGATACGTCTGCAACATTGTACAGAAATCAGTCTGGCTGCATTAGCCAACTCGGTTTCTTTTCCACAAAAACTATCTAGTTTGTCGGGTAGCCAAAACCGTGAGGTCAGCTGGGCGTTTAACTTTTGGCCAGACACGACACGATAATGTCACTGATTGCGAAAGTCACGCGCAAACACAACCACATTCGCGAGCAAAGCCGACCGAAATCTGACGGATAATTCGATTCGTAACAATTACTCGATGGTGAAATTCGGAAACTCGATTTTTTTGCTACAATTTCGCTGTCTTGCGGTTACGTTACATTGAGGTCAGAGTGCGTACGAAACTGTGTTTGTAAGATGTTATTGAAAGCGAAAAGGGGCCTTGGTCCTTATAAGATAGCACGACTTGGTAGTTCCAGAAGTAAAATAGTTTGTTTTTATTTTGACTCAGGTATTAAACCCTAGATTCAGTACACACTAAAGATGAGATGTTTAAGTACCATGTAATTGGGGGCGACACCACCAACCGGGCACGAATCCAGACTCCGAGCTGCTACTGAGAAATTCCAGATGGAAAAACCACTAACAATAAAACGTCCTGGGTTCTAATCCCGGGTAGGGCACCCAGGACTTGCGATCACTATAAACATACCAAAATGTGGGTGTACTGTAGCTACACTTCTGGCAGTCTGGTTTAACCTTCGGAAAATGCAGGTATTATGTTAAAGATGAGATCGCATCAATATCAACGCATACGATTGAAAATTCACTGACTCACGGACACGGAAGCGATTCTGTCCACGTAATGCTGCTATTCATACGCCTAAGAATCGCACCTTCGAACGGTGTCCATACACCATATGGGTATCTACTTTTTACCACAGTCATTCACAATTTCTCGGTAGATTGACTTTGTATCAAGAAAGTTGATATTAGTAGTGGATGTCACTGGAACTAATTAATGATTCGATAATGGTTTTGCTTTCGCCTTTACGCTTTCATGGTTCGTGCCATACAAAGTAACGTGTGGTTTTTTTGGAATCTAATATTTTGTCAGGTGTTGAGTTTGATCAAGGGTGAAATTAACGTGCCATGAACTATTTGCATATATCATTGATTTTAATGATAATATCAATGGATGTGTGGTTTCAACATATTAATCAATTTAATTTTTCGCAAACGTTATAATTATAAAGATGCTGTTTGATTAATAGAAGATGATACCGATTTATCTAAACATCCAAATAGACGTTTCAATGGATTTTGGTATCGCAAACCCCTATAATTATATTAAGTGAAACATAATTACAATCTCTGCAAAACAAGGTCAATGTATTCGTAGCGTGTAGATACTTATTGATATTGCCAAAATGATGCGTTTGCGCCTACATCTGGCATATCAAGGTGAAATGAATCTTTAGTTAAATATATTTAATGACTATAATAACATAATGGGCTTAATAAAATATTGAAATAAAGACGCATGAAAAGATGACTATTGTGAGATTTTTAAGCAATCAAGCAACTAAGAAAAGGGGTCAAGTTAAATTATTCTACATGAGAACAATAGAGTAAATTAAATTGCTAAATGACTTCTACATATTTTAAATGAATAGTTAACTTTAAACTGCTTTGAATTGAGATGACGAAATCGTCTGTTCCAGATCTTTAATTTTAATAAAAAAGAATAAAATTAGCGTTACACACAGAAGTTGAAACTAGAAGAGTAACAAAGCTCAAATTGCCAAGTGTAGGACCGCGTTTGGACTTTTCCCAGACAGGAAACCAAGCAATAATGCTTCTTCTTCAGAATGCATTTTACAACTGCGAAGTTTCAAACAGACAGACAGCTTTCGGATTCAGCTGTATAGGACTGCCAGAGAGATTGATGTGTGGATCATTAACAGCCCCAGTCGTCCGTGTACACTTCCCTCTGAAGTCCACACAGCCAGTGTTGCCAGCCTTAGCTGTCTAACAAGAGAAAGATGTGCCGATAAATTGAATTTAAATTAGGTCTACGAACATGTTTTATTTAAACTGTTCGGAGTAACATCTCCAACAGAAGCTACAGAAAAAAAAAGTTTAAGCACTATCATTGTTGAAACTAGCTCGGTTTCTATTAATTTCAAAGAACTCCTTAAGACTCAAAGCGATCTACAGTTGCGGCTTAAATTTCTCGAGATTTGAACTCTCGTTTCATTATTATGAAATATAGGCTCAATAATTTTGAACGCTCCGGAACAACATTCTCATACAATATTTGCAACAGTAGCAGTCTGTAAAACGCAAACATAAAGCGACACTTGGTCGTAACAATCGGTTATCTATTACAGTTTTCAAAGCCCTCGTTTCGCCTCAAGCCTATAAACCGATAGCTATAATTAGCACCCGAAACGTGGGCTTACGATATCGAGTATCTAATCGATGCAAGAGATCCATTTTACAATTGTGAAAGAAACCTTACTGGAGGCAGTTTCAGACAGCCACCCGCTGCGCTAACTGCACCGAATAGGGCTGTTGCTTCGACTGAATTTCAAGAATGCGAAAAAAATTAAGTGAATGTTTGCACTGCCGTGAACGAAATGGCATGCCTAGTTAACGTTCCTAACAAGGAATTACTATTGTATTATATTAAACTGGAAATAAGTACATACTTGTTAAGTTTATGGCTGATGTCTTGCTTCTCAGTACCTACGAGTACACCCATTATTACTAACGGTATGTCAATGATTTATTTTATGTTTGCGTAAGCTACTTCTTCTTAATATTGCGTAATAATACAAATAGAGCAGGTTCATTAAAAATTGCAATGCGAAAATGAACGAGTCCAGTACAGATTTAATATTAATACCTAATAATTATTAAGAACAACCCTATAATCGGCACCTGCCTGTAAATTTTATTACAGGCTTCCTCCTGCAACTTATTGCTACTTAAATTCAAATGGTCAAATAATGAAATAAGCAATCTGGTCCAACAGATTTTACGATGTCTTAATTACCTAATAGTATTGCGATACCTGGTCCGCTTACAATTATTTACCAGGAGGCAATATCTGGTTCTTAAGTTTTATAACTATTTATAAAGTCGCCTTTAAGAGTACCGATTTAAGTTAATGATGTAATATCTAATTGGTCTCGTAAACATAGCAAGGAATGGGCCACCCGCTATCTTCCTGAAGGTGTCGTTAAGTAACTAAGGGATAATGTTAAGGGAATTGACATCAGTGTCCTCTTGTCCGCTACTAAATAACAACAAACGATGATCGTAAATCCTTAAATTAAATCGTGATGGTTGGGAGCCCCACTGGCGGCTAACTTTACAAGCTGCAATTTGATCCCGTACAAGAGTTAACAGGGATTGAATCGCATCGAGATCCCAAGAAGGATCTGTATTAAGAATATAGAAATCAGAGAGTGGATATGGGTAAGAGGGGAAAAGTACAAGAGTGAATTGTAAAAGTATCTAATATGTTAAAGTATCAACGACCGCTGTTATAACTATGACCTGCCTCATTATTACTGTTCTTGTATAAAGAAAACTAACCTCAGAAAACATAAACTTCGCAGACGAAATAATGTTTGAACGGAACTGCAAACCGCAAACAGTAAAATCAGTCAAACTTGTAATAACCCCGGTAGCTACAATAGCAGATAAAAACTAAAAAGCCTCAACCAAGAATGGTACGTCTAATCTATTATTATGAAATTCAACAAAAAATTTGCTTACAGCTTATTTCGTAACTTTGCCTTTCAAAACCTATTAAGAAAATAATAGAAGGCTCAATGAGATGTATAGTTTATTGGAGTACACTTTCGAAAATATTGACGATTAGCTATTGTGGAACATAAAAACTTTTTTGTTTGTGACTTGGACGTTATTTACTGTCTTTAGAATGCAATGAAATGAGGGGCTTGTGGCTAATTAAAAACAACCGCACGGGTCGATCGAGCAGATTAAGCTACGCTTGCCGCGGTTGGTCTGTGGATGGGTGACCATCTTCACATACCAAGACCCCTCCGTGCCTCGGAAAGCACGTTAAGCTGTTGGCCCGGCTGTCATTCGTGGATCTTTGAGTCGTTACGGGTCGTCAGAAGCCCGAAAATCTGACAAGTTGTCTTACGAAGGCGTAGGGGGAAGTCCCCTAGTGGCGGACACCTAAGGTTTTCAGGAAATAAAATAAAAACTGTTTCGAAAAATGTAATTTTATTTATTAATTAGTTAAGTTGACTAACTGTAGAATGAACACAAATTAACAAAAATGCAACTTCTGCATAATCTTATTCAAAAACAAAAATTAAACATTGGTGTAAAAAAATGCAATTGCTTGAAGTGGCACCTAGTACCGGACGGACTTCAGTTCGAATTCCTAGCACCGGACGGTTTTAAAATATGTGGCATCGATCACATATGTAGTCGTCTGAAGACTCAGGAATGGCTGCACATTCTTCATGAGCCCACCCATGGCAGCTGGAGCACTGTATCCAGTAATTTACGTGATTCACTAAAACTTGTTCGTACTCGGGTGAGAAGGTGTTTGTTGCGGACGCCGAACTCCCCGTAGCAATAATGAACAAAGTAGGATTATGATACTAAAATGTTTGTGATTGGTCGCGGAGTCAGGCCTCCGACAGGTTTGGACAAGTCGAAACCTGTCGGAGAGCGGACACGGACTAAAGTGATCGGATTGGTGGGTGGCCAAGAATTTTAATAAAGTACACTAAGGGCCACCCACTACTTCCACCCATGAACCGGTGTATATTAGACGGACAGATTTAGATTAAGTTCAGTTCAATAAGTTCAATCAGATCATCGATAGCAGACAACAAGAATAAATCCAGAATAGAAACCAAGACTTTTATTTGAAGAACCATACAGTCCACACCCTACAGTCTGGTCCTCCGAACTCGGATCAAGGAAAAAAGGAACCTTTCGTAAGTTGAACCGATAATAACTTACCTGTGTATCCTGCTGTGTATTCTGCTGTGTATTCTACTGTGTACCGTCAACCGAGCGAGATGGTAGTCACCCGTAGCCAAGGGGACTTGGCAGAATTGGAAGAACAGCGTCGGGCCTTAGAACGAAGGGACGAAGAACTGCTAGTATCAGTACGTCGCCGGGAAGCGGAACGAATAGAACGAGAGCGACTAAGACGACTGTCTCTCGACCCGCCGGCGTCACCTCAAGTTGAAAGTATGACCGGACCTACTACCGCCGTGGACATCGCAACAGCGGGACCATCGTCTGAACAACGACGAATAAGATCACCGCCGCGCTCAGTGAGATCGAACACGAGTGCGACTACACGGTTACGATTGGTTGAACTTGAGGCGGCCGAGAAACTAGCAAGCATTCGACGAAAGGAGCTGGAAATCGAAGCAGATCTGGTGAAGAAGAGATTGGCTGCTGAGGTCTCTGTAATACAAGATGACCAGGAAAGCGTCCATGAAGATCTACTTCAGGAAGAACACCAGCACCGGAAGGTGGACCAATGGCTACGAACCCACCCCCTCAACACACGGGGGGAGGGGGGCACGAACACAGAAGCCAAAGAAGACCCAAAGCAGCAACGCTTTGAGGCACCAAGAGGAAGATCGCCAACGCCAACGAGAACCAGAAACAGCATTGACCAATTAGCTGCGACCCTGGAGAAGATGGCCAGGCCACGACTTCGACACACAGATCTACCAACTTTCTCTGGTGCGGCCAACGAGTGGTTGCCATTCAAGGCATCGTACTATGACACGACCAACATGTACAACGTGTCACCAGCAGAGAACCTTCAGAGACTTAGAAGTTGCCTCAAAGGCGAAGCACGAGACACAGTAGCGGCTCTTCTGCACGCGGCCACAGAACCGGACGCTGTCATGAAGACGTTGGAGCAGTGCTTTGGCCGACCAGAGGTGATCATAGACAAAGCTCTGGATGACCTGAAAAAGATGCCAAAACCTAGTGCTAGTGCCAGTGACCTAAATAGTTTCGCGATTAAAATCCAAAATACGATATGTGTGTTAAAGACAATCGATCGCAAGGGGTACCTCTATAATCCCTTGCTAACCCGGGAAGTGCTTGAAAAGTTAAGTCCACATCTCCGATCTCGATGGTGCGACTACGCCAGTGACAACGAAGGGTCAGCAGAGCCCGAAATAGTGACACTATCTCGTTTCTTAATGCGTGAGGCGGACAGGGCGTTACGCTATACATACGCCCCAACAACGAGTACCGCAACTCACAAAAACGAAACCAGGCCTGCCATAACCCTGAAGAAGAAGAAGCCTAACGCAGTGTACGTCACGGTTGAAGGAACCGAAGAAGATCAGTGCCCCAGTTGCAAACAGAATCACGTACTGACCCAGTGTCCGAAATATAAAGCACTGACCGTGGATCAACGCTGGGAACTAGTGAAGGACAATAAGGTATGTTTCAAGTGCGCCCAGAAGAAACACAGGCGTGCCATGTGTAAAGCGAAACCGTGCGGTGTGAACCAGTGCCGCCGACCTCACCATGCCACGCTACACCAAGAAAGGAGAGAGTCGCCCGAAATAAAGTCAGCGACTGAACATAAGTCTGAAGAACCCACTCAGGAGGAGGCAGTCATGTCGGTGGCTACCCTAACAGCCGCCGGCCCGAAGACTGTCCTCCTCAAAATGTGCCCCGTGATCATCACAGGTCCACGGGGGGAGGTGAAGACTCACGCACTCTTCGACGAAGGAGCCACCGTCACTCTCATTGACGAAGACCTGGCTGTGAGTATCGGGGCAGAAGGAACGTCACAACCACTGCATATCCATGGAGCGAACATGTCCTCACAAGAACGAGACAGCAAGATCGTCATGGTGCAAGTGAGAGGGGTCAGCGAGATCAGCGCACCACATAAGCTTCAGGCCAGAACAATGAAAAACCTGAGGCTTCACCAGCAGTCGATCCCAGACACTCTGCTGGAATACGAACACCTACGTGACCTCCCAACAGACGAGGTGTGTTATGCGCCAACACGCCCCGGAATCCTAGTGGGGACAGACCACTGGGAGTGCATCGTGTCGAGAAAACTCCGAGTCGGCGGCCCCAACCAGCCAGCTGCATCCCTAACGCAGCTCGGCTGGGTAGTACATGGGACCGCACCACGAAGCATCTTCATGAACGAAGACAACGTGTTGCATCTCTATGAATACGAGAAGCAGCAGCAGCACGACCACCAGCGACTGCATGACCTAGTGGAAACTCACTTCAAAATAGAAGCACTAGGTATTGCAAGAGAACCACGCGTGAGTGACGCTAACCAACGAGCGATAGCAATCGTCGAAAGAACCACTAAGAAGATCGACGGTGGCTACGAAGTCGGATTGCCATGGCGGCACGATGACATCACCATGCCACCCAGCTACGGTGCAGCGCTCCGCCGATTGAAGAAAATCGAACAGAAGATGGATGCATCACCCGACTTCGCCGAACAATACAACGCTCAAATAAACAACCTGCTGGAAAAGGGGTACGCAGTGCCGTGCGACGGCACAGAACAGTCAAGTGCCGTCTGCTGGTACCTGCCTCACTTTGCCGTACAGAACCCAAACAAACCCGGCAAACAGAGGCTGGTGTTTGACGCAGCGGCGAGAAGCCACGGAGTGTGCCTGAACGATAAATTACTGGAAGGCCCGGACCTACTGCTATCGCTGCCGGGAATCATATTCCGTTTCCGAGAGAAAGCGATAGCAGTAACGGCAGACATCCAAGAAATGTTCTTACGCGTCAAAATAAGAACTGAAGATCAACCGGCCCAACAGTTCCTGTGGAGAGGCACCAACAGAACAGAGCCCCCGCGCCACTACAAAATGACGAGCATGATATTTGGCGCAGCAAGCTCTCCATACATGGCCCATTATGTCCGCAACCACAATGCAGACATACACGGAAATGAATACCCACACGCGTTAGAGGCTATTAAAAACAGCCACTATATGGATGACCTGGTGGCGAGCTATGATAACCAGGAAGAAGCCCTGAAGGCAATACAAGAAACAAGACAGGTGCATGCGGTCGCCGGGTTCACTCTGCGTGGATGGAGCACGAATCATGAGACAGTGCTACGCGACGTGCCCCGAGAGCTGCACGCTACCACTCCCACACAACTGGGAGGAGAGAAGCCCACGAATAAGATACTCGGGCTGTACTGGAACGCCGAACGGGACGAACTCGGGTTCAACACGTCAATGAACCGGGTCCCCGCTCCGGTACGAGAACGGAAGCGCCCACCGACCAAAAGAGAAGCACTCAGCGCAGTAATGTCCATCTACGACCCTCTAGGACTGCTGAGCCACTTCACGATAAGAGCAAAGATTATACTGCAAAGTCTGTGGCGCCTCAAAATAACGTGGGACGAGCCAATACCGGAAGAGGACAACGAACATTTCGCGACCTGGCTCGCTCAACTCACCGACGTCGCCCAGCTTCGACTGCCCAGAAGCTACACGTCAAAGAAGTACAAGGACATAGAACTACATGTCCTATGTGATGCGAGTGAACAAGCCTACGCAGCCGTGGCCTACTGGAGAATAGTGAACTGCGATGACACCGTAAGCATAGTGCTAGACGCCGCCAAAGCAAAGGTGGCGCCACGACAGACACAAACTATTCCTAGGCTGGAACTACAAGCGGCGGTCTTAGGGGCCAGACTCGCTGACACCATCCGCAAGGAACACCGCATCGAGGTCAGCAAAACTGTGTACTGGACAGACTCTTCCACCGTCGTGCACTGGATAAAACATGACATGCGACGATACACGCCGTTCGTCGCGCACCGACTGGGAGAAATCGCCGAGCTCACCTCAAAGGAAGAATGGCGTTGGCTACCAACCAATCACAACATAGCCGACGACGCCACCCGACTTACCAACGCGCCGATCCACATAACCGATCGATGGTTCCAGGGGCCTAGCTTCTTATACTCACCCGAGGAGCAATGGCCCGGGAATATGCCACCCGATGAAGACGATGAACAAGGAGTCCTGCACATTACCGAGACTCCGCGAGACAGCTGGCTACCTGACCCTGCCCGCTTCTCCAAGTACGAGACCCTAGTAAGAGCAGTGGCAAGAGCCTTGGCGTTCATCGACATATGTCGACGCGCCGCTACAAGACTGGAACACAGACATATCCAGCGCGCTGAGAAAGAACTCCTGCAACGAACGCAACAGGAAAGTTTCGGCGAAGAAATGAGACGGATGCAGTCAGCCCGTCCTATCCCAAAGACGAGCAGACTGTACAAACTCGATCCAGTATTGGAAGACGGCCTCCTGCGGGTACGAGGCCGCATTGAAGCATCAGCGGCAACACAAGAAGCAAAACGGCCAATCATACTAGATGGCCGCCACCGAGTGACGAGGCTTCTGGTACAACGGGAACACTGCGCTGCGGGTCACGCCAACCGAGAGCGCGTGACTAACGACCTGCGGCAACGGTACTGGGTCATACATCTGCGACCCACCGTGCGCGCGATCGAGAGAAGCTGTGTCTTCTGCAAGAAGCAGAAGGGGACACCACAAACGCCGGCCACGGGAGACTTGCCACACGCCCGCCTAGACCCCTTCCACCGCCCGTTCACTAACTGCGGGGTGGACTACTTCGGGCCTATGACAGTCAAGGTGGGTCGTCGCCGTGAAAAAAGGTGGGGTGCATTATTCACCTGCCTCACCTCCCGGGCCGTGCACATAGAGCTCGTCACATCCCTTTCAACGAACTCTGCAATAATGGCGTTGAGAAGAATGGCTGCGCGCAGGGGTTGGCCGCGTATCATGTACTCCGACAACGCGACCAACTTCCGCGGGGCCGACCAAGAGCTCCGCAGTGCCTACGCCGAGTGGCTACCCGACCTGAACAACGAGGGGCTGCGTCATCGAATGGAGTGGCGGTTTATACCTCCTGGTGCGCCCAACCACGGCGGCGCGTGGGAAAGAATGGTACGTTCCATCAAGGCGGCCCTCAAGGTCACCCTACGAGAGAAGGCACCGACTGAAGAGGTCCTCGGCACGCTACTCACTGAAGCAGAATTCTCAATAAACGCACGACCCCTAACCCATGTCAGTGTGGACCCGAACGATCCCGAGGCCCTGACTCCCAACCACTTCCTGTTGGGGTCATCAGACGGCCTGCCTACGACGGGGCCGTGCAAGGAAAACGACCGACGAACATGGCGAGCTAGCCAAGCGCTCGCCGACCACTTCTGGCGGCGCTGGCTGCGGGAATATCTGCCCACATTGATACCCCGCGGCGAGCCGAAGAACAACGCGAGGCCGCTACAAGTTGGCGACGTGGTCCTGGTGGTCGACAACACACTGCCCCGGAACACCTGGCCGATGGGGATTGTGGAGCGCACGCACCCTGCAACTGACGGCAGCGTCCGGGTGGTCGAAGTACGGACCAGAACTGGAATCTTCCGACGCCCGGTGAGCAAACTCGTCGTCCTGGAGAAGAAAGAGGAGGCTTCGCGAGCTACGCCGGGAGGAGAAATGTTGCGGACGCCGAACTCCCCGTAGCAATAATGAACAAAGTAGGATTATGATACTAAAATGTTTGTGATTGGTCGCGGAGTCAGGCCTCCGACAGGTTTGGACAAGTCGAAACCTGTCGGAGAGCGGACACGGACTAAAGTGATCGGATTGGTGGGTGGCCAAGAATTTTAATAAAGTACACTAAGGGCCACCCACTACTTCCACCCATGAACCGGTGTATATTAGACGGACAGATTTAGATTAAGTTCAGTTCAATAAGTTCAATCAGATCATCGATAGCAGACAACAAGAATAAATCCAGAATAGAAACCAAGACTTTTATTTGAAGAACCATACAGTCCACACCCTACAGTGTTAGTGAATCTACCGATCTTTGGTTGCAACGTCACTTCTTCTCCACGTTTCAATGCCGATACCTTATCATGTAGAGTACTTCTTGGGATGTTGTAACGCAATGAAGCTACTCCCAAACTCAGTTCTTTTGACAAAATTGTATCTATCGCAGTTTGTAAACTTTTTTTGGTCCCATTTTCCTTTCTTTTTCTTCTCCATTGCAACGTTTCTCTGTTCTTTTATCCTCTGAAATAACGTACAAAAATTACTACTTACAATAAATCCAATTATTTACGAGAAAAATACATTTTTTCATTGTCCGACGTTAAGGGACAACTTTTTGTCCGGTACCAGGGGACAGGATAGCACCACAATTACGTAATCTATATGTAATCCCTTTTGAAAATCAACAAATAAAAATATAGAATACGAATAATAATGGAACCGTATCTTAATTAACAAATACCATAAAGACTTAAAACACCAAAATGTAGCTGTAACACTCACCTTGATCTTATATGACGCAGTATTTTTCCGCCAAAAGAAAAACCGACAGCTCCCGCTGTTGCCTACAGCGTCATTAACAAAATGCGTCATGTGACTCTGTACCGGTATGCCCCCCCGCGCCTCTTTCACACGTGTTTGAATCGTTCACATTCTAACTTGTCGAGATAATAAGTGTCCGGCGTTAGGTGCCGTCCGGCGTTACGGGACTTCCCCCTATCGTATTACCCAATAACTGGGTTGTGGATGTCAGATAGGCAGTCGCTCCGTGTAAAATACTGGTATTTAGCTGCGTCCAGTTAGACTGGAAGCCGACCCCAACATAGTTGAGAAAAGTCTAGGCAGATGAGAATGCAATGAAATATATTATATGTCCAATAAAATTTCTAAGAATTACCTTTATCCACTTAAGGAAATTGGAGACGCTGTCAAATCAGTCCTACTATTCAACTATTGACAAGAATGAACAAGAAGGCATTCGAAGAAGTGTTAGGACAGAGATGTACTTCAAAGGTACAGATGCTGATGCTGCAGTTGAGGTAAGTGAAGATAGCAGCCCAATTAAAATAGTAAGTCACAAAACTGCAGAAGACGGTGTTAAAGCGCACCTTGATATAGGTTCGAGTATTGGAATTAATTTTAGTGCCTACTCAATATAATACTTGATAGATGAGACTACTTAATCATGGCAATTCATAAATCTTAACTCTCTACGCATTATCCAAGTATTTGAATAAGCATTCCAAGTACTATCGAGAGTATTAAATTAGATTTATTACTGGCAAATGAAATCTCACATATTTTACCTACATTAAACGCTTTTACTAGTAGTAATTTTTGCCGTATCAAATACTTCAGTAAATCAAGTTTCGATTGGTATCATTGTATCAAACAAAAATATACCTTCACCAATTGAGTCAGAGTTGATAATCGCTTTGGCAATGATAAAAGATGATCAGAGCGTACCAAAGATAAATCTAAGCATTGAAACGCATACACATCACAGTTCCATGGCATTGTTCAAGAAGAGGCTATGGTAATAAGCCAAGAGTAGTACAGTGGTACTAAATCAGTTGGTTTAATATAGAGAACGATAGCCAAACATGGTAACTTGGGCGTTATAAATCATAATACGAAGACTGGAAGCGACTTGCGGAAATGAATATTCAATTAAACTATCGCTTATGTAAAAAATGACAACTGTGATCTGCTTGTTGTGTAATATTGTAGGACGGTGTCACGAAGGCCTTATAACGGTGTGCCTTTGCGTAGAAAGTTTAGCAGATCTCTTCAGAATATAATAAATTCTAAATATTTCTTATGCTATTTGGGAAAATAGATAAAGCAAAGGAAGCAGTTTCAAAAGAGCTTAACAATTAAGTTATAAACTCTTGCTACAAATTACATAAAATTTTAGCATAGTTCATGTGCCTAGTTTAGGAGTCAGGGCTTAAATTCTGTATTGACTGTACTTTAACCATCTCTCGCATACGATTTCTTTTTGATAATTTTCATTGCCCCCTAGTGACTACTATGTGTACTTTAATATGTGTCAAACTTGTATTTTGCTAATAAAGACTATATTATTATTCTTTATAAAAAATCCTGAATAGTATGTTCCTTCTCCAAAAGTGCTTTACGGTTTAATTTAAACAATATCTATTTCTCAACGATCATTCACTTTATGGTAGTTACGTTAACTTCATGCTTGTCTATAAATCCAAATTTAATGTTACATTCCTATATTATTAACGACTTCAACTTCCTGCATCACTGAACAAGAAAAACAACTGGACTTGGTTCAAGAAACTCTATAACTCAAATCTATAAGGGCATCACAAAACAAGTGAAAATAACAATCACAATTCCACATACTATAATACCCCGTGAGAATTAATTATAAACCGCAAATAAACTAGGAAATATACAATAAATTATCTATATTACTTAGCCCTAGTCCATTGTGCGTTTATCGATGCGGGCCGAACCACTGTCATGAGATAAACAAGCCAATAAAACATACTGATTGCCTGGGTAACATCGATAAATACGGGTTTATAAGTGAAAAACGTTAGTTGACAATTTTAATAGACCATTCTGTAAGTTATCCGCTCCTCGGTAAGGATTTATACCTTTTCTTTTAATTGTTCCGGGAGATATTTACCAAGTTTCGTAAGGATTGCTGGGTTTGAAACGATTAATTTTAAGATAGAAAAATATATGGCCTTCTGACGAATGTTAATCGTCGATTTAGTTGCAGTGGCACGGATTGCATTTGTTTCATTGAAGTTCTTAGACTAAGTATTAGCTGTTTTGAAGTAATTACTAAGCGTCTTACGAATAACAGTATGGATACTTAGGACATAAATCGTGCGATAAATATGCAAGTTAAGACTATAATGCTTTAATCGAATGCATGGGCGTAGCTTGGAATACACAAAACGGTTAACAGTTTCTGTCGACTAAACTGCAAGAGAAAACAAATGTTTAGAAATAATTGGACATAACTTTACTAAAAACAGCATTTCAAAATGTTGTTTCTATCAGGATATGGAGAATTAAATAATGAATACTGTTGCAGGATTCGTAACTATGTTTACGAAAACACTTATCCATCTACCATGGCTTTACCTACCTACAGCCGCAAAGTTTGAGCTTCATTTTCACAATTCAACTTCATGTTCAATTACAACCCAGAGATATTTCCAAAATGGTCTGTCTGCGTATAGTATAGGACCTATACTATAGGTGTCTACATTTCTTTTTACTTCTCCTTTCGCAGGTCCGCTGGAAGAAAATTCTTAAGAAATAAGCAGTAGGTACCTTTGTACTCAAATTATAATTATGTCATATCCATATGTATTTTACTGTGTGTACATAAATAATAAAATAAAGAAATAGGTGCTATGCAGAACATTTTCTATGATTATCCCTGATCATAACGGTTCTTTCTCCCATTATTCATTGACTCCCAGTCCAACCCAACACGCATACATTCATCACAGTTCCCAGGTAAGCGGGCAGACCACTTGCCTATCGACTTAGCATGACGAAGTGCAATTTATAGAACGGCATTACTAACTACGTAGGCGTCGTTTAGTTCACTACAAGTTGACTATTAGTTGACTATAAAGGCTATTCTGGAGCAGACGCGGACGTTAAAGGGAGAAGTATAGTTTTATTGCATGGTACACTTGACGTACTGTTATGGTAAGCTGTTACGTCACTGATATTTACTATGTTTTATTTGAGCTAATTATGGCGGCTTTTATAGTGTTGAGTTAATTTTTTAAAGATTTCTTGTGCATATATAGCAGAGTTTATCTTTCAGAAGGGAACTCAGATGCGGATTTCAACTAAGAAATATCATCGATTTGTTGAATCCAAACTCTGTGATACTTAGTAAGTAGTATTTTCTGTAGAACACGGACCAGTACTCTAACTGTGTAACACACTCAATCAAAATCTAAATCATTTTAAAGGATTGCTAATCCATTGCTTCATATGTTAGAAAAATGTGTCTGCTTAACAACGGCAATAACGCAATGAATGTCGTTGAACTGTAACAATGAAAGCCATTGCTACTGATAGTGTGTTACGCAATTACCCCACAGTACAGGAAATTCCAAAGTTCAGCTGACGAGCTGACGTTACTTTAAAGAAAATATAACAGTACAGTCGAACGGGGTAACTATGTTGCCTGGCAGGTGAAAATGTGCAATTAATAATCTAACTCAAATGTGTTTAACGCCATATTTTTAAATCACTAATAGATTCGTAATATCTCGTGAATCTATTAGTGATTTAAAAATATGGCGTTAAACACATTTGAGTTAGATTTAATCAAAGCATAACTTAAGACCCCCATTGCATATTTTCACCTGCCAGGCACACAGTCACCCCGTTCGACGGTAAGGTAGGCTCTAGCAGTACTCTATTTTCTATAAAATTTACACCGACAACCGTGAACACAAAAAGAAAATATCGTTTCAAAGGACAAGACTTCCTACGTATAAATAAATCATTGTGAACCAACTGTCATAATCCCGGGAATCGGGAATATTTTGTATGGCCGCGAAGAAATAGAAGCCCCCTGTGTATTTCTGTCATGATTCATTTGATGTAATCGACATCCGTAGCCAGGGCTCTGAACCGGTTTAAAAAGAGCGGTTAATTTCGATGAAATACGGGTAAATATATCGTTCCCTCACTAACCGGTTAAACAAGTGAACTGTTCATATGTAACCCAAATGACAAAGGTTACCGGTTACATAAGCACAAACGGTTTTGACACCCAAATTAACCGGTTAATTCCGTAAGTCGTAAATATTTTTCGTCTACTTTTTTAACACTTCCAACAAGTTATAGTGACATTAGTACATTTAGTACCCCAGAAAACATTAGGAAAAAAATGATTGATCTGAGGACGTCAAATACAACCGGAGAACTTAAATGGTGCGGGTAGATTCATGTTGCGACTTGCTTAGTTAGGGGGCGGGGGGTGTTTAACCGGTTAATTTTCACTTTCAAAACCAAAATTCATGAAAAACCGGTTTCCCGCAAAAACCGGTAAAAACCGGTAAAGTGCAAACCTTAACCTAAATCGATTTCGGTTTGGGGTCAATGACCGTAACCGGTTAAGAATTTCAACCGGTTTCCGAGCCCTGTCCGTAGCAGGTACACCGGTTAGCTTGTACTAGTGGACTTATCACGATGGCGCCGATTCCCTTGATTACAAACTAAACTAAATTACAGTTCAGTGCATCCTTTTCTTTCTATTTCATTAAGAAAAGGACAGAAGATAAATATTAGTCCTGTTAAATTAGTCAGCGCCTGACGTAAACTGACGTATTTTTAGTAGCCCATTTTTTTAATCACGTCTAAACTTGTTTATGGAGTACTAGCGACCCGCCCCGGCTACGCACGGGTGCAATGGAGAAACACTGATAATTTTAGAGCCATTATTTCTCGTAAAAAGTATAGGATAAAAAATGGTTATTGTGGGTTATCCCTAAGAGATAGACATATACCATCGCGGACTTTTTTTGTAGATCTGTTTAAGGTGTACAATACTGTAGTACATTATTTTGATCTATCTCGACGGGTTCAGCCAGCGTTTACAATGTAAGCGCAAAAAAATGTGTTTATTTACGACATTACATTAGAAACCTCTAAAATTATCAGTGTTTCTCTACTATATTATGCATATATTATACATATAAACCTTCCTCTTGAATCACTCTATCTATTAAAAAAAACCGCATCAAAATCCGTTGCGTAGTTTTAAAGATCTAAGCATATATAGGGACAGACAGACAGGGAAGCGACTGTTTTATACTATGTAGTGATATTCATTTGACAGGACTAAACTTATATTTATCTTCTGTCGTTTTCTTAATAAAATAGAAAGAAAAAGATGCACTGAACTTAAATTTAGTTTAGTTTGTGAACAACATAATCGGCGCCATTGTTAGATAAGATTTAGTGCGAATCTAGATTACTGAAAGAGGTGAGATTTTGATTTGATTAAGCTTCAGTATGGATTTATATTATAGCCAAATGTCTATGTAAATCCATGCGACAGAAACTCGGTCTCTTTGTTACCTTTTCACGCCTTAACGGCTCTACGGGTTTGGATGAAATTTGGCGCACGGATATACCATGACCTGGTATAGGATATACACTATGCTTGCAGGGTTGCAGGAACATCGGCGCGAAACCTGTGACCACGGAATCAGTAGGTACATGATTCTAGAACCCTAGCGTAGAAAATTTTGGCCAGTTATAAAAAAAAAATAATCTGCTGTTTAACAGAAAAGTGCAATGCCTGCGCGGTGAAAATTTATGGAACAGCCGGTCGATTCTGTAAAAATCTCATCGTGAAATCATAAGTGAAGCGAGGACTTATTAGTGTCAATCCCTACCATTACGGAATGACAAAGCTCACTTCACCTAAGTTCTCACGGTGAGATTTTTACAGAATAGCACTGCAGCTATTATTTTTTGAATAACCGACGAAAATTTCAACGCCGGTTCAGAATCTTGCGCTGAATTTATGGTAAAAGTTTGCACTTTTTATTGTACGATCCCGTGGAACTATTTCCGACATCCACCTGGGCGATAGCTAGTATTCTATATTAAACAAAGGACATTGCTGAAAGAAGTTCCCAATAGATCCCTAAAAAGTTTTAGGTTAGTCTACAGTTAGGTATTTTGTATATACAAAAGTTATCAGATCACAATAATTAATTTGCATAATGTATCAAAGCATTTCAATCTTGTTATACAGCTACTTCATATCCGCTTAGGTGTTAACAATGCCTTTTAGCGTATCAATTTATTCTAGTTAATAAACACTACAAAAAACAGCCTATTACGATAGCGCCACTCAAATCGCAATACAACTTTCTATACCAAAAGAATCAATTACGCTTATCACGCATCTAATTTTACCATTGAATACAGTTACAAACAAAATTTTCTAACTATGTTGTTATCTCTCAACCACATACAAGCCTAGGAACATTTGAGATCGCAAATTGATTCATTAGATATTTGACTAACTCCGTACTGAGATTTTCCTGGACGATATGCTAAGTTGAGCTCGATATCGTCGGGATAAGGGACAGAATTGATACAGAATGTCCACTCCATTCTTAATAAGCAACTAAGGATTGTATTTAAATGTCAGTAATTACAATAGTTACAAAATTAGCGGGAACAATGTAAGAAGGTAGGAAAGAGCATTGCAAAAATACCAATGACTTCTGCATGCCGAGCGTACAATGGTAACTACAAATTGGACACGAAAGTTGGTCTCGAAATGACAACAAGCATAGTGACGAAGGTTCAAAAGCTCGGAGGCTTAATAGCAGTAATTCTATTACCGTAATTAAAATATAGTTCAAAAACTAAAAAAAAAACACGCTTTAATAGCAAATCGAACTAAAAAGCAGAAAATAACTTTTAATTTAAAAATCTAAAATAAAAATAAAGTTACGAAAAGAAAATTAATTTCATTGTAACAAAGCGCAGCGTACTCAGACTTAGTACTAGAAAGCTATAATTGCTATAATAGCATGGATATACATATTAAGAGCGTTAACGCCAAATCCGCGGCACCAAGTTTAGGTAATTGCAGTGCTCTTTGCACTCACACAGATGCGCGCGTGTCTGTGTGCGTAGAGTTGGTGTGCTCTCTGTCATTATAGTCAAACTAACCCATGTTGATCCGTTGAGTTATGCATAATGATACTTATTTAACCGTTAGTTGATTTTTATTTACTATTCTTATTTTTATTACAACCTTGTGAAATAAATAGGCAGTTTTGGATACTTTATAAAGTATATATATACTAATCAGGGGTGAAAAGTTAGAAATGTAATACAAATGTAAAGTCCTACAACGATTAATATTATATTAGGTCATCCCACTTCCAGTGTCATATTTTTTTATTATTATTATTTTACAAAAACTGCCTACTATACTATATAACCTTGTGACACTAATCAATAATCTCCACCACTATTAATCACTCGCTCCCAGACTGCTGGCAAATCTTGAACACCATTTAAAGTACCACTTTCATTTAATTCATCAATAATGCTCTTTAGTTTAATATCTAACTCCTTTTTGCTATTGTATCGAGTACCCGACAATTTCCTCTTCACATGGCCAAAACAATTGAAATCATAAGGATTCATATCCAGGGAATATGGCGGCTGAATAATTTCAATCCATCCTTTATCTTCAATTAAATTCTGAACTATTTTTGATTTGTGCGGCCTGGCGTTATCATGTAAAATTATAGGACTCGTTATATGATGTTCGTCTGCCCAAATAGGAATATTTTCTCCTAAAAATGACTTATATCGCTCTCCAGTCATAGTTGTATTTTCATCATAAGTTCTCCAAAAAGCAATGCCTCTGACATCCATAGCTACTATTAGTAGTATTTTTCGTTCATGTAGCTCTGCACGTGGTACATGTTCAGCTGAAGTACCCGGTTCCACCCAAAATCGTGACTGATGTCTTTGAGGAGGAGTATAAAATTCGACCCAAGTTTCATCAAGGCATATGAATCTATTAAGTATATTTTTCTTACGGCGATACCACGATAAATGGCTACGCGCAGTTTCATAACGAAACTCCTTCTGATCCGTGTTCAGAGTGTGGGGCACCCACACTGCACTTTTATTGACCAGACATAAATCCTCCGTGAGTACTCTATGTATATAATAGTGGAATGAAGCCGTTTCTGTCGGCTTGAGACACAACAATGTTTTATTTGTGCTAAAATATGTAAATATGTTTACAAATGTCCAAGTCATTCTTACAAGATTTCCTGCGTCAGGATCTTGAGTTATAAATGATAAATGATAAATGATTTATTTTCTGTGAGTAGGTTTGTACAAACACTTTTACATGTCAATCATATTTTTTTTAAACTAGATGAGGTCGGCGTTTCCTATCTGACTACTCTGAGAAGAAAGGCCGAAACAAACTCAGAGGTCACAGTCTCTTTTAAAGTCCAGACATAATCTTGGTCAGATCATGTGAAGACCATGTAGATTGGTGTCTGAAATGGTCTTTTGAGTAAAGAACCACACAGGTTCAGCGGACCTGTCCAGTCAGTGCACGCATTTGTCAAAAATCGTGCAGCTCAACTCAGAACTTGAGGAGCCTTACGATTCGACGAACAATACCAATGAAAGGACATTTGGGTAGGCCGCATAAATTACTCAAACTGCCAGGTCATGATTAAAACTAACTAAGAAGGAAAACAGAAAAAAGAAATGACCCACATAGTCTTCACACTCACAATGATAATAATAAAAAATAAGATACTTTACAAAGTAAATATCCATGTCATTGTTTATATTATAGTATTCATCAATGTCAATGTGTATATAAAAATCCGGAAATAATCTTTGATCTTTGAGGACTATGTAGATTGGTGTCTGAAGTGGTCTTTTGAGGAAAGAACCACACAGATTGAGTGGACCTGTGCAGTCGGTGCACGCATTCGTCAGTAACCGTGCAGCTCAACTCAGAACTTAAGGAGCTCAACGATTCGACGAGTAATACCAAGGACAGGACATTTGTGTAGACCGCATAAACCACTCAAAGTGCCAGACCATGATTAAAACGGAAACAATGATCCACATAGTCCTCACAATCACAATAATTAAAATAATATAAGACTTTAAACAGTAAATGTTCAAATCATTCAGTATATAAATAGATATTTAGAAAGAGAAAAAAAAAAAAAACAAAAGTGTAAATCAGCAAAAAATAAAAAATAAACAACATTCACTGTCTAGACCTATTGGAGCAGCTCAATCCCAAGCTTTTTTGTCCTCAATATAGTCTTTTACAGTATAATAGGCTTTCTGGCATAGTTTTAGCTTTATAAAAGATTTGAATTTATTAATGCTTAGTTCTTGAATGTGGCTAGGAAGTTTATTATAAAAACGTATACATTGGCATCTAAACGAGCCACCTATTTTCTAGAGCCTTGTTGTAGGAACAACAAAGTTGGAACCGTTTCTAACGCCTGCAAGTTTTCCTGAATATCCAGTGTTTTTTCAGTGACTTTTTCTTTTTGTTGAGTCTGAAAATAATATGCAGAGTATAATATGAAGTGACACAAACCATAAGAAGCACCACGACAGGCGATCGATTGTCGGCTTGAGATAAATAAATAACGAAGAAATGTCTTATTTAGTTTTGGTTTAATAGGTGCTAATTCAAAATAAAGGAAACACGTGTCTGTTTAGATATAAAATCTCAAAAATTGCCATAAAATATAAAGAAGTAAAAAAAAAATAAAACTTACAACAGCATTTTGAAATATTTGAACTTCTCTTTTCTGCCTATAACAACGAATCGGATATTAATTTTATCTTATTACTACCGTGTTTCATAAAAATACCCAGACAAAAAGTAATTTAAAAAAATTATATTGACTTCAGAAAGTAGTAAGTATAATATTGTTTCTTATGGTTTACTAATTACACCTAATATAGATATTTTTTTTATAAGTAGAGAACCCACCTCGTTTCAGTGGTATATTCTCAACTATCCAAAACTGACAACCCCAGAATGGTCAATTCAGTTTATGAGATTATAAGACAGAATAAACGCAAATTATTACGAATTCTATCCCCGTGTAAGAAAAATATGAATTGGCTATAACCTGTTACATAGTTAAAAAGTGGCTCTTCGGTAACTTACCTTTTAGCTTCATTAGCCTTGGCTAAATTTTCATATTTGTTTCTTTTTATTCCCGTATAGCGCCTTTTGTTAGCCATATCTAAAAAAAAGTAAAATCGAAACATACATAAAGAAGTCTAATTTAATCTTCTTAAGTTAATTGAATACCATTACATTAAAATATGTACTCACCAAAGTTCTGTAATATAATAAAAATATATTATAATAAAAAGTATCAATATGTCCCAGTCGCGCTAAAAACTCGCGAAAGTACGATAATATTTTACGCGACACGCAGCGATGGGAGCGACACACGTCCTGTCTCTGAAAGGCCTCAGCCGGCATTGAGCGGTGGCGTGAATCCGCGCCGATTATATAGCAATACTAAATAATTCATAGTAAATTAAACATATAAGTTATTAAAAAAATATTTGAACCATGTTTTAGAACATAAATGTCTTAATTTACTAGGCCTAAAAGAAAATATAAATATTTCAGATTTCATCCTAAACTAACACGTTTAATATCTCGAAAAGTGGCTACAATTGACACTTTTGAATATACTTTTCTTGAATGAAAACTTACAGTAATCGTGTTTTTTTTTCAGCCATGCACTAAAAAATGTTCTTATTTTTTATAAAGTAATGTTGTAATAAGTTTGCCATATATGGTTTTACTAATATCTAGCATCTGCTTAGACCGTCGATCGCTAGTTTTAAAAAAGGCTTGCATAAAAACGGTTCTGATGAGAAAACTAAACAAAAAATTGAAAATGTTTTTCAGCCATGCACTAGATTATAAAATTCCCAATAATATGACGTCAATATCTCATGTATAAATGAAACACATTATGGTTTTATTGTCCGTCGGAAATCATCAATTTTGACTCCAGCATGGCTCTAACGCATGAACCCTCTTAACCACGTCGATAAAGTGGTAAAATAAAATCTTGAAAAAAAATTTTTTTTAGGGTACCTCGACGAAACGAGACGACGACGAGAACAAAAAAAACGTTCCCACTTTACGTGTAGAGCGTAAAGTGGGGACGTTTTTTTGTCCTCGTCTACCCCATGGAGTGGGGTATCGTTGTATAGGCCTTTAAAAAATATTGCGGGTTTGTGAAAACCATTTTTTCGATTCAGGAATCCGTTTGTAGTTGCAATGCATGGGAGAACATGATTTCAACTACAATGTTAAGTTTGTTCTTGGGATAAATTCATTCCCACTACGGAACCCTTCATTGTGCGTACACGAACTTGGCCGGTTTTTTTTATATAATTCACAAAAAAGATGGTAATTTTTACTGGTAGTTTAGTCAGTAATCACACTAGTCACCCAGTGTGTGGGCAATGTAATCGGAATATGAATATTACCCTTTTATTTTTTTTACATTTTTATTATTAACATAAAAATGCTAATATACTATTATTACACAGTAAATTTTTTATTACTTATAGTTAGTTAGTTATTGTAGTACCTAAAACCTTTAAAATGTAAAGTTAATTTCGACTGTAGCTCTCGAACCAAAAACAGTGTGTAGGCTTTATTTTCATTCGTTTTAAAGGCTGGTCTTCTGTAATCTGTCCCTATTCCACGTTCAAAGCTACGATATCGCAATAGTGATAAGGCGTGCATTTACATGTACACGTCGACCGCATAGTACGTTAGAACGGTTTGTTCCTCGTGGCTCCAATACCTTTCCGATGCCGGTTCAAAGTGTAGCTAGGAATGTTTCTTCGATTCGTAAGTAGTACGGTTAGGTTTGTGTATTTCTTATTGGAACAGCTGTTTAATAGTGTAGGTATTCTTTTTGCGTGATCATTAATAAGTAATTTCGACTACAATCGTACTAAGATCGTGGAATATCTCTCTTAGTGCTGTTATATAACCCTAAAAAGCTCTAATGTTCTTGTAATATTACGCTTTGAAGCCTCCAAAGTTAAGGTAATTAACATTACTTTTTTAAACAATAAGAAAAAACTGGCCAAGTGCAAGTCGGATTCGCACACGAAGGGTTCCGTACCATTATCTATAAAAACAACAAAAAAATCACGTTTGTTGTATGGGAGCCCCCTTGAATATTTGTTTTATTCTGTTTTTTTTAGTATTTGTTGTTATAGCGGCAACAGAAATCAAACATTTACCTAATCTTATACTGGATGATTTTTTACAGGCTTCAAATTTTTACAGGGTGTTCTACTCATGAATATGAACGCCTTTTATTATGGGACTAACTTTGAAAACACGAAAACAAAATCAGGTTCAATACCTAACCTGACCAAAATGTATGAAACAGCTGTTTTTTTTCGTGATCTCAGAGTTGGTTCCATAGTGAAAGTCGTTCATATTGATGGGTAGAACAACCTGTAGAAAATTGGAGACGGTAAAAAAAACCATGCTGCATTATACCAAATTTTGAATTTAATCTAATTTAATTTGATCTATGTTGTGATCAATTTCGCTTTAACAGTTTATTTATATTTATTTTTTTTTTCAGAATATGTATTACTTGTTTTATTTAATTAACTGTGTTATTATCTGCGCAAAATGTAGTGCATGTTGTGCTTTTCTGTAAGAGATGAGGCGCTTAAACTTAAGTTTGCAATGTAAAAATTATAAAGTAAAGGTGTACTCATTGTTGAAAAGCCTAATAAATAAATAAACGTATGTATAATTTATTTATTAATTGTCCTTTAAAATTATGAGCGTATTAATTTAATATAATTTATTTATAATCTATTTATAATTTGTAATAACTAAATACTTAATTATAATAATAATACTTAATTCTTATTTACGTACTTATTTATGACATGTAGTCACTATGGGTGTACAATGCCTGCAATAAAATGATTTGATTTGATTTTATAAATAAATAAATAAACTATCGTCATAAATTCTTCACACGGAAAGTTACCTAAGTACTTACGTAAACACAGAATATGAAACTATCGTTTCGCATTACTATCCAATGGCCCTATAGATAAGTACTTAATCATCTATAAGCAGTATAACCAAACACATAAGCCTGAGAGCGAAGATGGTGGGTGACCCACTTACGTTTTACGAGTCAAGCGTTTGATTTGATGGTGCAGTCGTGACAAACTCGTCTGCCTTATGCAAAATTAAGCTTAAAATATACATTTTAAGGTTTTAAGCTCTGATTTTATAATAACCACTGGCCTAGATTTGTGAAATTCGTTCGAGACTGTGTTTAATATCAGTTAAGCAGGTTATAATAATGCGTATTAAATATTGGCGCTTTGAAAGAACAGAATTATTTCCCTTTTCACGTAATATGGATGATATGAGATAGCAGTGTTTTTCCCAAAAAAAAATCCTGTAATATTATTCATCTACTGAGAATTTCGTGCGGAATATTTTTACATAAATATAATTAGGTATGTCAAGACAGGTTCATCACAACTGCTTTCAAAACGGTGAAGGAATACATCGTGAGGGTTCGAGAAGTTCTCCAAAAATTTGAAGACTCTAAAGTCTATCAACCCGCACTGGGCCCGCGTAGTGGATTACAGCTCACTCTCTCTCACCGAGAAGAGGCCTGTGTCCCTGCAGTGGGAAGATTACAGATTGATTATGCTTTGTCAAGACAAGCAGTGGTTTCCTGTGATGATTGAAATGTTTTCCAAGTCCAGTTTTGTATCTGCACATTTTCTATACGATCTGCAACGGAGAGGGTTCAGATATTCTCACCGATCCCTACAGTATAATATGATTAGGATTTATCTTTGTCTCTCGCCGAGATACGATGCTAGTAAAAGTTAAGTACAAAAACATTATCTGTAAACCTGAAATAGTGATGGTCTAGTCTAGTCTATAAAATTTAACACAAAACGTATGGTTTCATAAACATAATAGGTATGCCACACGACATATTCGAGTTTATTTATAAACTTTCCTAAGAAAGTTAGGAAATGTTTAAACGTCAAAAATGTATGGTGTCAAACAAAACTTAACTTTAAGCATAAAGAGGTTTATATTTAAAACGACGGTTTTAAGTAACGGTACCTTAGGAATATAACCTGTACAATATGTTTTATTAAAAAAAAACCCCCTCCCCCTCGTCTGTTATGAAGCCTTATTAAGGTCGGTAACAAAAGAAAGTTGTGTCTCTTTAGTGAGAGTTGAGCTCTTATAAGGGGACTTTTCTAATCATTTAGCAGTTTCCTTCCTACAAAAAAAAAACCTGAACATTGATTTGGCCTAAAGCGATTAGCGGATGATTCTTATTATGAAATAAAAAAATTAACAAATGACGTTTAGTTTTTCGAACTTGTTCATGGTGAAAACAATGACATAATAATAAAAGAAGACGAAAAAATAATACAGAAATCACCCAAAAAAAAAGGCTATAACAATTGTTTTCTACAGATTCCACGGTGAAGTAATGAACACGTAACTGATTCAATTTGCGAACAAAAGAAACAATGAAGCCGGTTCCATTTTTGTTTACATAATCGAATCCAAATAAATAATTAGAATCCTAGCCAAGCGGCGAATCGCAATTCGAAAACTGCATCGTAACAAATCGATTGGAATCGGTAGAATCTGACTCGATTTGAAATTTAATTTAATCGACCTTTTAGGGTTCCGTACCCAAAGGGTGCCAACGGAGGGTCCATTGGCACCCTTTGGGTACGGAACCTATTATTAATTATATATTATTAATTATTATTAAAAGGCTCCAGAAGCCCTCCGTCTGTCCGTCTGTCACACTTGAAATTTTCACAGTGTGTACTATGACCGCTATAGCCACAAAAAATGAAAATAAAATAAAGTTAAACATAAAAGCGGTCTCCATACAAGAAACGTGTTTTTTTTTCAGCGTGTTTTGCTCGATAGTGTTTGTGATTATGCGGGCGGCAGTACGGAACCCTTCGTGTGCGATTCCGACTCGCACTTGGTCGCTTTTTAAGTCCACACAATATCTAGAGCAATAACTTTTTATTAGTATTGGACTGTTGAGACACAATTGAATTGTTAATTTTGTAATGGCGTTTCGATAGATCTATGTAATTATAGAGATGTATAAATACGTTGTTAGAAGTGGGTCAGACAATGTTACTTGTTACTTAGAATGTTGACAATGTATGTACAATGTTCATTGTGTGTATAAGAAACTAGTATCTACTGTGTAAGTAAGGCTGTCAAACGTATGACTTAAACCGGACATGCTTATATTTGACGCTTGCACATTAACCCGTATAATAATGAATAAATGGAGAGGTACTAAAATAAGATGTCAGATAGGTGAGAATTACTGCATACAAACCGCAGTGCGAGAATTTCAAACATGAGCGCAAGAATGTCCTGATCCATACTTTAAAAAGACCGAATTCCGGCCATATCAGCCAATCTCAGAGGAGATTAGCCAATACGCGGGAGATATTATAGTGCATAATGTGTGTACAGACACGAGTGCACTCACTCTTCCGTCACTCGCATAGTCCTATGGGACGGCAATCCGACACAACTGGAGAGAGATCATGCGCAAGACCAAGGTGCTTTCCTGCGTTTTGGAACGAAGTTCTAAAAAGCGTTATATCCTCTCCATGCGACTTTCTATCTCTGTGAGAGATAGTTTTCATAGTTTTCGAGGTTGCTGAAGCCGATAGAGGTCAAAATAAAAATCCAAAATGGCGATAACTTTATGACAGCTTCTAAATACTGATACTAGATTTATGTTTTAAAAACGATATTAAATTCACACTTTCTCTCTCTGTTTGTGTATGCGTGTTTTTTATTAAAAAGATTGAGCTGATTAGGTATATGAATGATTAGATTTTAAACTACAGTAAATGCCGAAGTAATGAATACACTCCTCGCTTACACAAAATACCAGTACAAGGCTTGTATTGTGGACCACCTGACCACGTCGCCGGTAATCACAATGATTAATTCAAACAATTTTCAAT
Source organism: Eremobia ochroleuca (assembly GCA_949629135.1). NCBI lineage: Eukaryota > Metazoa > Arthropoda > Insecta > Lepidoptera > Noctuidae > Eremobia > Eremobia ochroleuca. The sequence continues at coordinate 14,414,961 of OX451395.1, read as the reverse complement.
CTGGCAGACCGTCGAACAAATTGCCCTCGCCCACATAATAAAATTCCTTTGGTACGGAACCATCGTGACGTCTATAATTGTAACGGTGTAAATGTTGCCGTGAAACTGGGAAGATCGTGAATCTTGGAAATTCTAGTTAACACTGAAATTCACTTTAATATAAAATATTTAATGAAAGAGTCAAGTTATGTACTAGGTTTTTTTTTTATACAAAATCTGCCATGGGTATTCTATTTAAAAAAAATATAAATTTCTAGCAAAAGCAGCAAGACATTAAGAAAGAAAATAAAAACAAATATATGTATATCTTTTGAAAATCGAAGTACTTAGTAAAAAAAACAATGCGCTGCTTCCTCCATGCATTTATGTAGGTACTTATAGCTCGAAAAAATTTAAGAATACTTAAATTGTTTTTTTTTATTTTTTTTTCACCATTTCCGGAATCTTACCATAATAAAAGTTGTAGTACCTATCATGATATTAATACATAATGATTAGTACAATGACCCCTTTTCAGTTTTTCAATTCACCTTGTATTAATGCTATTTTGTTCGCAAAGTTAATAAAAATACAAATATTTCGAAACTAACTTTGAAGATAAACAGCATTTTATTTTATTACATTTTTTTTCTTGGGGCGGTGGTTACGACTGCACGCAGTCAAGTAGACATTTCCTAGAATCGGCGTGCCTCACCCAGCTTGGGAGTGAACTTTATCATTTTTAAGATACACAATACTAATCTAATACCTAAGCATCATCGTTACTAACACTAAAATACTAACAAAACTAGTCTGAAATAAAGTTTTTATTATTATTATTAGTTCATCGGCATTCAAACTTTTACAGTAACACAATAATTCCAGCCAATTTTAGCGTATCCGCCCACAACTGAAAAGTCGACAAACATTGTTGTTCGAGTAATAAGGAGGCCGCGCATTACACCGACGCGTACTATCGGAAACCCATTAGCAGTGACGATTTATTAACTAAAATGTGTACCACACCGGTGCCACACCGTATGCATTCAATACTGTACATTAGTTTACATAATTCGGACATAAAGTAAAATCAATGACTTCATTCTGTATAATAAGGTTAACTAAATTAGCTATAATTTATTTCAAAACTTCAGTGATACTTAGATACAGTTAACGATAGAGAACTTGGATATTATTGGTCATCAATTAAAATTTAGATGCATAAATCTGTGTTCCTAGTAAATGAAAGTAGATAATATTACAGACATTAATCGGTGTTGCGTAACAGTGAAGATCACAGAATACAAATAGGTAGCTCTATGAATTCGATGTAAATGAGTATACAGTATGTCCCTGGAAGTATAGATCAAATCGAATAGGGGCTTGAGCAAGATCATTTTCAAACGTTTTAACCGTGAGAAAGTCGGTGCAATTGAATAAAATTTTTGCTCGAAAGTTAAATATTTTTTTTGCCAGCACGTAGCCTTTGCAGTAAATGTTTTTTTCTTATTGAAGACATGTTTTTTAGCTGCTTAAAAGTATTACCACAGGAAAGGTCCACTCTTCTACAACGTCCTGAAAAAAAAATTGAATTGATAGCCCTGATAGTTTTTTTTTATGATTTTTTTCCTTGAGCCCCTTGCGAAGTGATTGAAAGAACAAAATCTGATAATAATTTTTGAACAGTAAAATAATTCACCGCCATGCTCAGGGTTAAAAAGCTTGGAAATGACCTTGCCCACGCCCTATTCGATTTGATCCTTACTTCTTGGGACACCCTGTATAGGGTGTTTGGTAGCCTTAAGGGAGTGATAGTTGACACCGTTTAGAGCATTTTGAACCATACAGGTCTTAGACGAAGTATGTTTTTTTTAAGTATTTTGTTTTCCTAGTTAAAGTTGGTATATTATTTTTAACTAAAAGTTTGCAGTTACAAAAAAAAACATACTTCGTCTAAAACATGCATGGCTCAAAATGCTGTAAATGATGTCAACTATAGTGATAGTTGACCCTTAAAATTTTGCACTCAGCGTCCAAACCTCCTGTATATTCTAATGAACGCACGGCTACACATCAAGCTATACATAACCAGTACAGGCTGACTTTTGACTGTACGAAGACCTATACGATATTAGGTCAGCTGGAAATGTATAGCTTGTGTCGCCGTGTGTACCATGTGACCGTTAGCAATTGGGCTTCCCCATCGACCGTGCCACCAAAGATCTTGGGGGGATAAAACCATTTTTGCCCTTGGTGGGGAGATTTGTAATCACAGTACAGTAAAACAAGCAAATGTCTGCTCTTGCAAACCCAGTAGTTTATAAATAAATTAATAATGTTTTGATTACATAAAGCCTAAATGAGGCGCAAGCAAGCAGAAGGAAAGATAGCCAATCTTTCGATTAACAGTTGAATGAAAACCTGTTCAATGATAAATGGGAAAATGGATATGCATACGTATACGAAATATACCCTTAATTGACCAACAAAGTGCAGTTTACCACACATTGAAAGTTAACCAGTAAATAAATCAACGCAATTGAAGTCGCCAGCGAAAGCCGTTTTACAAATGATCTCCTTTTTTGACTGGCGATATTTGTGCTTGGAAACGAAAGTAAATAGATGTATAGAGAGGATTGGTAGAAAGTAAAACCGACCTGTGTGGTCCCGGACTAGAACGGCATCGGCACCCCTTCTTTTCTAAGGCTTTATTATTGGACGGCCAACACTTTTTATGCACCACCCAATCAAAATATTTGGTAAGTCAGTAGTCCTCACAATTCGAAATAAGCCAAACATGCATAGTAAATTACAATCAAACAGTGAAAAAATAAAACAGAAAATAAAACAGTGTTGCAGTCAGTGGGACCAAATTAATAATAAGTCCTTCAGTAAAAAAGAATGACAGCAAAATAAAAGTAGAGATTTGATTGCATATAGACTTATTTAAACAACAGATGCACATTGCACTGTTAACACCGCCTCGTAATCTACACGCCTCGTGATAGAAAAGACCATAAACATACACGAACACGGTGTATGAGTCACTGACGTCACAATCCACAACATTCGCGCCCGTGTCACTGTCGGTTGCCGTTAAAACTATAGCTATGACTATCCTGGCAATACCGTAATACTAGGGCGCCGTCAGTAGCGAAACGTGAGCGATAATTTAACGATAGTCCCCCACGAACGGTACCAGACAATCGAGAACGTTTACGTATCGCTTATCGAGAATCGCCACGATCGGAATTTAGGGTCGGTATATCGGCGATTGGCGATTGCACCGCAATCTATGCAGCGCATCGAGTTGATAGAGATATTTACTTTGTCGAGTAGCAATCGGTTAGAGATGACCCTACCGGAAAAGTGACTGATTAATCTATGAGAAATTGTGATACTGGCAGAAGACGTTTCTGTGATGATATCGACACAGGAATTGTTTACAAAACAAACATTCATGTTGACAATTAACAACACGGATACAAAAACATTGTCACTTAACAATCTCATACAAATGAACAGTTTCATCACGCACCTCTTGATTCAGCCGATGCCGCAACAACAATCAACAAAGAATGACAGATACCCCGTATAACGACTCAATATAAAAACAATTAACGCCTTATAATAACTTTTGAAACACCAAGTAGAACGGTAAACTACATAAATTCAAACCACGTCTCCAATATATCCATCATAATAAAGATTACGGAAGAAAAACCCATTCATATTTCAAAAGGTAGAAGATGAAACATGTGTAACCGTGTAAGGTAGCGGTGAAGTTTGTGCCGCGGACAAAACAGGTTGTGCCAAATTTGGGACAGACCACAACCAGTTCGCGGGATCAATTATTATAATTTGAGGAACCTACGTTTAAAGGCTATGATTCATATTCTTGGAACTGCAGTTTAACAACTATTGGCATATGTGACAGAAAACTCTTGAGATATGGACATCAGAGACTATATGCTATCTATCTAACAATATTTTATATCCATGCTACATTAGAGTCAGACATAGTTTAAAATGTGTAGTAGGAAGTCACCGTGTGTAATGAATGCAAGAAGAAAAATAAATTCTCGCCCTCCGCAAATCGTAGGAGTCAAGTGGATTATTATAGGTCTCAAGGGATCGTTATCGTTGTTTATAATTGTAATAACAAGAAAAAGTCTACAGACTGCGATGTCTGCTACTTCTTACCTAATCAGAAATCGAATTATCATACCAATGAAAATCTGTAAGAACTTACATGAAAATCATTACATGACTGATTACGATCCATTCGTAGATTTCATGTAAGCGAGCCACCATTTCATAAATTAGCATCGTTACAACATCTTAGCTTTACAGTTTCCATTCAGAATCTGAATTCACTTAAAATTAACCAGTCCAGTGAAAGTTTATTAAATACATGTCCAATCGCTTCGTAGATTATGCAATTATCAGCATCGAAGACGCAAATTTTATGCACAGTATGGTCCAGGACTTGCGCAATGACACCCGCTTTAATTGGTAACATTAATCTCGATTTTCACGTCAGTTGAGAAGCTAACTTTATAATTATCTTCCCACAAATAAAATAAACGACAGCGATGACTTTTATTTGCAAAAAGATACTTTGCGTTTTGAAGGAATATCATTAATTTTCGGAAGTGGGAGTCACTGTTGTGACAGTATGGAGAAAGTGGAAGTTAAGATTAATTGTTTTGGTAAATATTATGACAAAATAAATGTATGAGACACTCCATTCAGATTTGTTATGTTTCTCGATGCGACAAGTTGACATGCTTCAATTGATAATGAAGCTAGCTAAGAGCTTTTTAGTTTGTAAAGATCTTATATTAGGATATATGCCGAAAAGCACATCATGGCCTACGCAGTTATCAGTGCATTAACAGTTATTTATAATACAAGATCAAACTAAAGAGATATAGTCATTGAATTTTAAAACATAACTGTTACAGACGATTTCGGAAAGCTATCAAGCTCACTCAATGAAAACTGGTAGACAAGCCCGCCAAACTACACATAACGGTCGAAGATCATCGTGGTAACGGGAGTCACATTCGGCCATTTTTATAGCAATCTGTTAATTTTAAAAAGTTGCTTAATCTAGAAGATGTTATCAAAGAGTCGACGGAGTACGCACTGACGCCTAAAATTAAACTTTTTGTGTATAAAGACTTAGTTTGACTAACATTTACAGACCACATACTGACTATATACATATAATAACACCATTCGTTCATGAAGATAATGATTAAACATTTTTAACAGACGCAACCCAACAAAGTCTAAAGAAGACTGCTTAAAATTTCAAATTTTAGTCAGACATAAATGGTAATGTTAAAGGCATTTGTTGAGAAACAAAACATTTTCATGCTAATTTAGAAATCGAGAAAATTGTTTCGGCGTCCTACACAAATGGTTTTAGTCTACAATTAGGACGATGGCCCACCTTCTTATAACTGTTCATTTCACAGTGACATCATTCCAATCGGTGCGATGGTATCTTAGAAACGGTACCAATAAACTTTATATCGATACTACTGGAAAATCGCGCGCCACACAAGGGAAAATGGTAAGTTACAGATACATATTCATTAGAATCTTAATAGGAAGGCAAATAAGGGCAATCTTATGAATGTCTGGGAAACAAACACAGATGGATAAGAGGATAAAGGGACCGTTACAACAGAACCAAAGATTTAAATGAGACGAGAGATACGGTTGTGAATTACAAAACGGACACATTCGCTGACATGCAATATAGGACATATGTGCACGGTAAATATATTACATTAGAATATTGTAATGAACCCTGGGAATGAGAATTCTAAGACAAACCGCATTATGAAGCTTAATTAACAAATCTTCATCCGTGTAAGTTTAAACGAACAGTGATTTTTAGGCTGGATTAACAGTGCTTGGATGCTTGATGAAAAAATGTGCCACCATTTGTATCTATATAGCAATCTAATTATAGTCTAGATTCAGTGCACTCTTTTCTTTATTTAAACACTGACCTTGCCAACCGGAGAAAAGCAAAGGCTTCTGACACAATCGATAATTGATATTTGCAATAGGTCCGCAATAAAGTACAAGAGTAAAGTGGAAAGGCTTCATAAGAGTTTAGAAATAGTTCCACAACTATATGTATACTTCCATTGTTGATGCTCTTTATTATTTTCACCAAAGCACGCCCTATTTTTTTTTCTCTCTAAAGCAATTTTTCGAACACTCAATACGTTCTTTGGAATTTAATAATGAATCGCAATCAATTGTGTACAGTTACGAGAATAGTTATTTTATTGGTTAGCACGATCAATTTTCGCGGTACAATTTATCTTTCCAATTATAAGTCCCTTTGCTCCTTGGGCCAATCAGGTATCTGTTTCAGAAGCATTATCACTTCGAAACGAGGGCGCCAGCCCCGTACCGTTATGGCGAGAACTTGAAGGAGAAACACACGGATACGTAATGTCGGCGTTAACGGTTAAAGTTTACTTAGAAGCGCATAATGAGTGCTTCCGTATTTAATATTGATGTGGAAGTTCAAATAAATGAAGTAATTTGAGGTTGATGTGTACAAGAGTGACTTGGCCGATTGTCATAAAACTGGTGGAGGTGCAGAAAATGTTTCATTAGATTGCCCGCGCGGGCCGGTATAATTGTGCAAAATACAAGTTTTAGTTTATGTACTAAAATGTGTGCAGAGCCTATTTAGATATAGATAATTAATTTATATTAGATTCAATTTATTTCCTTGAAACGATCTAAATGGCAGTCACTACGCACACACATAAAGCAACATAGGTCACTAATACCGCAACCTTATTACCTTTGAATTTATCGTTAACGCGCGTAAATTCGATACATATATTTGGAAAGTCGAGTTTGAAAAGCCCGTACCGCCATTGTAAAGACCTTATTAGCTTTAAAGGTCCGTGTTCCTGTGAAAGATTTACTTAATGCGATTTCGGAGTAGCGTGCAGAAGTACGTGTGGTCTACTGCCATTTGGTATTCAATGAGCCGATTTAGAAGGCGAGTGAAATTAAGAGCTGGAGATAATGTACCGGTAGTAAGAGTTCAGTGTTGTTGTTATTGCTTAGGGAATTGGAATTGTTCAATCATATTTGGAGTATTCAGTGCAACCTTCCCAGGTCATCAAAAGGAATGGCAGTAGCTGCCACGCTTGTAGGAATTAAAACTAAAATTTATTTTATTTGCCATGCTGTATAAATCTACCTGGGACTGAGACCCATTTATGCAGAGCTTAGTCATGCATTTTAAATTCTAGTCTAAATTAAGGCAAAATCTGGAGTAGTCTAGACTGCTTACGTCATAACAACGAAATTCACGACGATAGTGACATCATATTACGCTATCTCAATACTAACTTTTAATGGTTCATTCCCCTCACGTTTTATAATGATGTTGATTACATTAAATTAAGCAAACCCATATCACGAACATGTATGTTCGTATATTGTAAAGTTCCGTGAACTTTGACCTGAGTCTTGTAGTTTTCTTTGGGAATTTGTTGAGAGTAACGGAACCCGTTCATTAATGGCATTGTGATGGGAACGTTTAATTGTATGCTATCGTGAATATCGTGATGTTTTAGGGCATTTGTGTTGTGGGCTATAAAATTAATGTTTCGTTTGCTTCGGCATGCACATTTATGTTTATTATACTCGTATGATGTTTGTGCCGAAGAATAGTTAGAAAAGCTCTATTTGGCAACTTAGGACGATTACTACGATTAGGGATTATGCATAGTGAGGGAGGTTTTGTGTGATGCTGTGGAAACATAATCACACTGAATGAACTTAAGGAAGCTAGAGCAAGTCCATATAGTGTTGCTATTTGAGGTAGTAAAAATATAGAAAGAAAAGAACACATAGGTAACAAGCAATGTGTGGACAACGTGCAAATTGCAATATGTGGTAATGAACTTGACACGCTTAAATTACGACAAGCATGTTACATTCCCACACTTTGTAAAAGTGCAGTCAAACGAAACAATACACCGACAATACACAATAAAACAAATTCTTCCGCCATGACTAAGATTACACTAAAATCGGCGTAATTTGAGTATTCCGTAATACCAACATTGACACTTACTTATTCAGTGGACGTAAGTAAACTGGCGTAACCAATTTATACCGTACACACAGTACACGTTGAACATGGTGTATTGTTAGCTAGCCTACAGGCAGAATTTGTAACACCTCGCACAAAGTACGTGGTTGAAAGAAAATAGGAATAGAATCTGAGGCTCGTTTGTAGAGTAAACAAGGGGTCTGTGGATGGGGGAGAAGTTTCATAAATACAAAGATTTGAAAGTAATGGCACAGAATAACTAATAGTACTAACGTAGTAATGGAAAGATCTATGCTAATATATTAAAGCTGAAGTGTGCTTGTTTGAACGCGCTAATCTCTGGAAACAGGTTTTTTTTTAAATCCGACTAGTCGGATTTGAAAAAATCTGTTTGCAATTGTTAGCCCAAATCTTGAGGAAGGTTAAAAGCTGTTTGACATCATAGCCTTAAGAGTCGAGCAAAAAGAAAAAGTCAGAAGGACGCTAATAGGTACAAAACGAAGTAATAGCGCGGGTGGGAAATATATGTTACGACTTCTACGCGAACGAAATCGCATGCAGAAGCTAGTAATAGAAAATTAAAATGAGCTTTTAAACGTCATTAACGAAGTAAATGGTTGTAAACTAACAACTTTAGATGTTGTAGAAACTTGTTTCATTCGTTTAGAATTATAAGTTGAATGATTATGTAAATGTCATATGGGTAGTGGGTACCAACCAATACATACCATGTTTATTCTGACAATAGCTGAGTTTCAAATCGGAACTGTTTGTACGATTGGACATTCGAGTAAACTACGAAATTTATTAAAATATACAATAGCTTGCTGGGAATTTAAATTCGTAAATTGAAAACAGTTTCAACAATACGTTTATTCATTCCACTTCAAAACACAATACAACTCAGAACTAGCCACTAAGAAAGCATTACTACATAGAATTGAAATGTTACTGAACTCACAGCATTACTCAAAATATAGCTCACAGCACGGTAGCAACTGAAATAAGTTGTCTTATCTGTGTAAAATCTGTGATACTGGAAGTTTAACGATTATGACTTTCGATTATACATGAGCAACCTGTTATATTAAAGTTCAGAGCATTTTAACGGAGCTAGTTACTCAATCTCATCGAGTGTCGGCCTACATTGTAGAATAGTATCGACGCGAAGGATTTACGACGAACACAACTCGCAATTTCGCGATTGACGTGAGTTAGGATCGCATACACGCCACATATCACGGCGTGAGCTGTGAAGTAATCGTGGTAACCTGTTGCCTTCACATAGAAAGTGGGGCAACCCTAAATCATCGGAAAAGTTCACTGTCTTGTCAAAATGAATTGAATGACTTTATTTTGTCTCCAAAGAAGCGTGGGACGCAGTCCAATTCCTCATGCCACACCCTTCACTTTGCCGAGATTTATCCATATAGATTGTCAATTAACCGCCAGAATAGGCCCATTATGTGCTTATGGCATAAACATGTTTCTTTGCATTTACATTCTGGACTCACCTAAAAGTCGTTCGCCGTTCGACCTCATAATCGCTCCGACATCTTTGAATCTGAGAACAATAAATAAATGTGTTAAGAATAAGGTCTTATATCTTACTGCAGGGCTTAATAATGAGTGTATGATTATTTCATGAATATATAGTGGCAGAGGCGAGAGTGGTTGAGAATCTTCAACACAGATGCTATAATTGAAATTATTCTGATATTCATCGTTCCAAGAATGTGCCACCCAGAGTCAACGTACAACAAGAAAATACATATTTTTTGTCGTTCACCGAAAACAAGCTTTCGTTATAAAACACCGCCATGCCATGAAATGCTTTATGACGGCAATGACATAAAATTCTTACTTACTAAGGAGCCTGCCATAAAAGTAGCTGAAATTAGTAAGAATAATCCAAGCATTAGATGACTTCGAGCACAATAAATCAATTTTCCTTTCATTCCATACGTGGAGGAGTTTTTGTCATCTTTTCATAACCCATCTTGGCAATATAATAATTCTATTTATTCTGTATAATAGCGGCAATAGATTTAACGTAATCACCGCCATCGCCATCTTAAAACACTTTTACTGCTTTTTCTTTGCCGTTGAGAAACGACTGGCGGTTACCAAGAAATATATCACTACATAGTATAAAACAAAGTCGCTTCCCTGTCTGTCTGTCCCTATATATGCTTAGATCTTTAAAACTACTCGACGGATTTTGATGCGGTTTTTTTTAATAGATAGAGTGATTCAAGAGGAAGGTTCATATGTATAATACATGCATAATATAGTAGAGAAACACTGATAATTTTAGAGGTTTCTAATGTAATGTCGTAAATAAACACATTTTTTTGCGCTTACATTGTAAACGCTGGCTGAACCCGTCGAGATAGATCAAAATAATGTACTACAGTATTGTACACCTTAAAAAGGTCTACAAAAAAGTCCGCGATGGTATATGTCTATCTCTTAGGGATAACCCACAGTAAACATTTTTAGTCCTATACTTTTTACGAGAAATAATGGCTCTAAAATTATCAGTGTTTCTCCATTGCACCCGTGCGAAGCCGGGGCGGGTCGCTAGTTCTGAATATAAGAATGTCTCTTTCATTTGCCGATCACGTCTTCAGCGTCGACACGTGAGTTCGTATTTACATTTTTCAAAGGGTTTTTTTTTTAGATGGGTAATCCTGTGCTATTTTCAGTCTTAAATGATTGCAATAGAGGTAGAATTTGCATCGAGAGAAACATTAAAATATGGAGTACGCGTATTGTTATATCGGCTGCAATATTTCTACCGGTTGATATAAAGACTATACTCTCTTTGCATAAAGAATCGTCACTGGAACAAAGTCGGCAATGAACTTGGCAGTCTTGCAATACTCAGGTTCTTCGTTTTGGGCGATAAATGGTAGGAAAGCTAATGAAATACTTAAGTCCGTCGTAAATCTTTGCTTCGAGCTTCTTATAAGAGTGATAGATTTAACCGCAGCTAATTTACAAACTGACGAGTGAGCTACCTTACAGTTTGTACAGAACAAAGCATTGTTACCGTTATGATTATTCAAATTTCTAAATTGATAATCGTAAACCTGGACAATAATACTTATTCTTAAGCTGCATGGCTTCCAGCTATAAATATATTGGAATGGAATGACGATCGCGATAGTGCACAAGTATCCATGCTGACCCGTGGCTTTGGCTTCGTTAGGGATTTACTACTAGCCCTGGATATGGAGGAGCTAATACTGTCTTGACTTCTGCAGTACGGTATTGTATTTGTAAAGGCTTTTCTATTTTGTTGAATTTGTCAGTAATTTCAAGTGTTACCATGGGAGATTGCTTTTCTAATATTTACTAACTTCATCATTGCCGCATTGAAATGGAACCCAATATTCTTTCGGCAGCAGTCTGATTATGACCCAAATTGTACTATCCCACCGGAATTTGACAAGATATCCCATGCTCCCTGTATTTTAAAGTTTCTACCAAAGTTTACCATCATTGATTTGAAAAGACAGAAGATCCTTCACGTGCAAACATGAGTTTCTTTCCCACCTTCAGAAGTATGACACAAATTCCTCCCAAAACGTTCAGGACAACATTTCAACACAGTTCTTCTACAAGATATGTTCAATTTACGGGCGCCTTAAACGTGTGCATATAATTGCATATTGCAGCGTTACCACATAATGGCTCTCGTGTGCTCGTAATAGCAATTACATAACTCCAAACCATTGTCAATAATTACACTGCGACGGATTTAGGGAATAATTTTACTAAAATTATACAGTACGGTATTAAGTTTTATGATCTTTTTGGAGCCTTTAGTTAGCGGTTGTTTTAGTTGTAAAATCACAATAGTTGGGAATTTCATATTTGTTCATTATTACCTGGTAAGGAATTGAATGGAATTCTGCTATTTAAAGCTTACTTACAGAACTATAAAGTACACGACCGTTATGTTGAAATTAAGCTTATGTTTGATTTCAACGTAACGGTCGTGTACTTTAAGTAATTTTACTTACTATTATTATTATTATTTATATTATTTATTGTAAGTAATTTTACTTTTTTAAATAATTTTGGAGTTAAATTTATTTTTATACGAGAACATAAAATATCCAAAATTGCTTAAATCTTGAGTAACTTGATATTTTCTCTTCGCAAATAGCGAATCCGGCGACTTAATAATTCAAAGGTTTCATTAACATTAAATGTTCACCAGGTCTGGCACCTAGATTGTTTACATTCCTTGCAGAATTATCTTGTAACGATTATACTAGTGTTCAAGTCATAAATATGAGAGCACGTTTTCTTAATTCCGTATCTAAGCTTAATAAAACTTGCTCCAGGAAGAAATTAGAGTTAGCGTTGATGAATGTTTGACGTGACGCCAGTTCGTGACGTAGTAGTTTCCATAACTGTACTACTAAGTGTTGGAGTTAAAATGCAAGTTCTCTAGTTGTTAGTAGAGAATTAAGTTAAAATGTTTCATCAAAGTTATCACGACGGAATGACCAGAAAATGATCATGGATTTTCATTTCCGATCCATTCAAAATATACAGCATGCTTTTTTTTACCGGCTCCAAACTTTTACAGGGTTTTCCACCCATGAATATGAATAACTTTCACTATGGATCAGGAAAAAAAATCAGCTGTTTCATCCATTTTGGTCAAGTAGGTATTAAACTTTTGTATTAAACAGCTGATTTTGTTTTCGTGATTTCAGAGTTGGCCCCATGGTGGAAGTCGTGCATATTCATAAGTAGAACATCCTGTAAAAATTTGGAGCCTGTAAAAAAAGCATCCAGTTTATGTTATAGGGCCTGCTAAATTAAGTTATGTTCATAATGCTCAGAGGGGTCTGATTTCAGTCTCAGTCTGACAAAAATACCTCTAATTTAGAGAAATTAAAGTTTTCTTTTAATCTCATCTCAGCGACAATCAATGTCATAAATTTTGAGGTATTTTGATATTGATTGTCGCTGAGATGAGAATATGAACGTTTTTAATTACGGGAATCGGCCTTCAAGTCATTGGGGAGCTTGTGGCTCACAGCCACACGGGTCAATCGATCAGGTTAAACTACGTTTGTCGTGGTTGGTCCGTGGATGGGTGACCATCTTCACATACCCTCCGTGCCCCGGAAAGCCGTTGGTCCCGGCTGTCATTCGTGGATCTTTGACAGTCGTTGTGGATCGTCAGTAGCCCGAAAGTCTGACAACCAGTTTTACCAAGGGGTATCGTATTACCCAGTCACTGGGTTGAGGAGGTCAGATAGGCAGTCGCTCCATGTAAAATACTGGTGATAGCTGCATCCAGCTAGACTGGAAGCCGACCCCAACATAGTTGGGAAAAGGCTAGGCAGATGATGATGGCCTTCAAGTCATTAAGGTTGGTATTCTAGCAGGCCCAAATTCATTTCGAGATTAAATAGCACTGTATTTAACTAAATGTCTCCAGTTAAAAATGCTAAAGGTCGCACATCTTTAGCTACGTCGCGTCGTACTTACGCGATTCCCGTTAAACTAGTGAATCGATTAAAGAAGCCTGACTAACCTTTTGATGCGGATTCCATGCCAAAAGGTTAGTCAAGCACAAATTAATCAGTGATGTTATGATCGATAGAACTCGAGTCATTCAACTAAACGTTAAGCCAGTAGGTAGATAATTAACTAATTAGGCAGACATCATGAAGAAAATGGCTAGCTCAGTCATGTTCAATTTGAATTCGTAATCATTTGATGATATTATTTCTTCTTGCAGACGTGTAAATGGTCCTGCGGTGAGGGCCAGAACCAACTGATGCCATTAGATTAATGTTTAATTAGAAGTAACAATTGACAATTTGTTTCTTAATATTATTTTCATTCAAATCATAACCTTTTTGCAGGCTCTAGGCATCATATGCATCTAAATGTCAAGATCCTGCGTTTAGGGATTTCCTCACCCCATCAGCATGCTAATTCATAATATACCTAAAGCTATATGTATATGGGCATTAATATGCTAAGTTAGTATTTACGGGTTTCATGTATAATCAGCCTATAATGTTCCCACTGCTGGGACAAAGACCTCCTCTTTGTGAGAGGGACGCGATCCACCACGCGGGCCCAATGCGGATTGGCGGATGTCACATATCTTCGAATTTTTGGTTCTAGGACGTACCGGTTTCCTCACGATGTTTTCCTTCACCGTTTTGAGAGCAGTGGTGATGAAATAATTTACACAAAGTGTCTGCTTGGGTTCGAACTCGCGACCGTCATCATAAGTCGCAGCCATTACATTACCACCTGGCCACCACTGCAGCTGGTTTCATAAGTCCCAGTAACTAATGTTTTTGAATGCAGTTTCCAGTGTTCCTAAGAGGTCAAGGGGCGATGTTATGTAAAACTGAACTAATGATATGTATTTTAAATATGGAACACATTTATCTGCCAAGATGAATGTGTTAATGGCTGCACAATGATGGCCAGTTCCATTTAAATAACATTTTGTTCACAATGTACAGCGTACATCTTATCTGACTTGTAATTACATATGGATTGAAAAAATGATGCAATGAATTCTAAATGCCTCCCAGAGTTGTGCCCAATGGCTATGCAAGATATATTTGTAAATGGATGCCAATTTGTCTTCGAACAAAAGATATTGTTTTGGTTGTAATTAGAACTATGGTTCTTTTTGTTTGTGGAACACTCCTAGCGAAGTTATATAACGTGTAACGTTCAATGCGCAAAACCTGAAAGTAGTTTGATCAGAATAACGAGCAGAATTAATTGAACCACTTTTTAATATAGGTCACATTTTCATTAAAAACGTTGCCGTGTCTATTTATTAATAGGCCAAGCAAGCCAATGTCAGCGCGGCGCTACGGCCCGGTGATGACTCCTCTCTCGATAAAGCGTTGTCGCAGACGCAAGAAACGATCAGAATTGCCAGTAAAAGTAAAACAGCACATAAAACCTTTACAATTTTTTAATGACTTATTTTCTCTCTGAAATAGGTCAATTAAATTAAAAATCAGTTGGGGTGTCTGAGGTTTTGCGCATTTAACGTTACACGTTGTATATTAAGTGAAGCAACTTTCGTCATTTGTTTCTAACATTATAAGTACAAGTAGCCATTTTTCAATTGGTGGTTTGTTTTCTCTTCGCGTTTCAAAAGCGTTTCTGATCCATAGTGGCCAGTGCTGTGGGAGGCTTTGTTAATAAACTTTATGCTTGCGGGGGCCTACCATGAATAGGCTCCTATTGAGCGAAATAAAGGCAATTTACACCTACGGGGATTAACCTTTTAATACATACAATAACTTGAAAAGCTATCTTTTTATGTGTTCTAATACGTAATCATTTGTAGGGGCTATCGATCAACAATAGCTAGCAAAAAGTTTTTTCACAAGAGAATATCCAATCCTGTATTTCCCGACAATCGATAACAATGCTCATTCCTAAGGTTTTAATTTTCATATAGCGACCTTACAAAGTGAACTGTTATTACATAGGTACCTACGATTTTTCCTATACAATTGTGCACTGTAACTAAATCCGCGGTTTTTAGAGCGTCTCTTTCTCACAGAGTTCTACTATCAATACTGGTCATCTACAACATAAACTAGTCCTTCCTACTTTGCAATAGCAGGCAATTTCGTTTGCACTTTAATTAAATATCGAAGATTATCACGTCGGTGAAATATAGACGTTATCTTTTGTGAATAAAGTGTGTTTTAAAATGTCATTGAGTGGTTTATAAGGCGTTTTAACGAGTGATAGACACGATTGTCGTGGTCAGGTTTCCCGACTACGCAACTGGCTGGCTGGGGTACACTTTGTATACATATCGCAACAAAAGTGAGAATTAGTTAGGAAACAAAGACTATGTGAAGACGTGTTGAATAAAACAATATTTGACTTAACATTTAGCTATTATGAAGAGAATAACCAGCTTTTTTACGAAACACACTAAAATATAAGTGCTAGAATCGTGAAACAGTCTTTTAACACCAATTTATGACGTTAATACGAAACCATAAAGTACACAAAATGAATCAATAAGTCACATATCAACTCGCAACCTCAAAACAAGAGAGAAAGAAATAAATATTAATTAAATACAAGCCCATTAACATAAAGCAGTCGGCAACGCGCACAGAGCAAGAACCGCTTCATTTGAATAAGTAACATGATACATTAGAATATTAATACTTCACTGTTAGAACTAACGAAACCCCAAACGTTTACCTGGATTTCGAAGGTAAACGTAATGTGAGAGTTATCAGATGTTTCACTTAGGAATTTTACAGTAGGATGGGTGGTAGAAATCTATACAAATAATGAAATAGTATATGAGGAGGTAACATGCAAACAGGCTTAAGTCACTGTTTGCATGTTACCTCCTCATATGTTCCGAACTGGTGCAAAAACGGCTGAACGGATTGGGATGAAATTTTGCATACAGATAGTTTATAATTTGGATTAATATATAGGGTACTTTTATTCCCGGCAGTACGTTCCCGTGGGATATTTGCCGACAAACACGCGGGCGGAGCCGGGCAAAACGCTACTTGTTAATGAAGCTTCACAACTTCTATCTTTCTCTAGTACCTAAGTGCTCAAATACGGCATGTTGTCGAGGGCTGCCGCCGACACGCGTTGACGGTAGCCGTCTGCGCTCGTCGACGGCTTCAGTTGCTTCTGCCGTTGATGCGTGTCACTCGTGTATATGAGAACGGTGCTCAATTACACGAGCGGCATGTTGTCGACGGCTGCCGCCGACCCGCGTTGACGGCAGCCGTCTGCGCTCGTCGACGGCTGCAGTTAAT
Source organism: Eremobia ochroleuca (assembly GCA_949629135.1). NCBI lineage: Eukaryota > Metazoa > Arthropoda > Insecta > Lepidoptera > Noctuidae > Eremobia > Eremobia ochroleuca. The sequence continues at coordinate 14,398,041 of OX451395.1, read as the reverse complement.
TCTGCCGTTGATGCGTGTCACTCGTGTATATGAGTACGGTGCTCAATTACACGAGCGGCATGTTGTCGACGGCTGCCGCCGACCCGCGTTGACGGCAGCCGTCTGCGCTCGTCGACGGCTGCTGTTAATTCTGCCGTTGATGCGTGTCACTCGTGTATATGAGTACGGTGCTCAATTACACGAGCGGCATGTTGTCGACGGCTGCCGCCGATCCGCGTTGACGGCAGCCGTCTGCGCTCGTCGACGGCTGCAGTTAATTCTGCCGTTGATGCGTGTCACTCGTGTATATGAGTACGGTGCTCAATTACACGAGCGGCATGTTGTCGACGGCTGCCGCCGACCCGCGTTGACGGCAGCCGTCTGCGCTCGTCGACGGCTGCAGTTAATTCTGCCGTTGATGCGTGTCACTCGTGTATATGAGTACGGTGCTCAATTACACGAGCGGCATGTTGTTGACGGCAGCCGTCTGCGCTCGTCGACGGCTGCAGTTGCTTCTGCCGTTGACGCGTGTCGCTCGTGTGTATTAGATATGTAGTTATTATTCTTCGCCTCTACTTAGAGAAAACATTCCGAACGGCGTTGTATTTTCTCAAAACCAATTTTAGATACGTAAATACATAACTGCAGAATAGCAGATTCTGTATCTGATTTTGTGCTATTTGCCTTACAATCCTACGAGTTAACGGTGCATCCGATTGCCAATATAGCCAAGCAGTTTAAATGTCTGTCTAAATGTTTTGCTACCAACGGAAAACCGTAATTAATTTCGCATTTATCATTCCTACAAACATTTGAACGAGGTGAGTAGTACCTACAGTATACCGCAGATCAGTGGTAACAAACCAGTATAAGCAGGCTTTTTTGTCTACTGAAATTCCGTACTACGCCCGGCCAGCTCAAACTCCGTGTACAAACATTTGAACGAGACGAGGTGAACAGTAGGTACAGTAGGCCGCACGTCTGTGGTAACAAAACCTGTATAAGCTGGCCTCTGATTCTATTGAAACTCTGTACTATGCTAGACCAACTCAAGTTCCAAGTGATACCCCCAACTTGCAGTCGAATGTATATCCACATCGGAAATACAAATTGATAGTATAAGTACAATTAGCTAATAGTACCTACTACTTATACGTACGTACAGTTAAATGATAATTTCCACCCAATATGAGAGGAAGTTACCTATCATTAGAAGGAAACACATGATTTATCGAATGACAGATTTTGAAACGGTTGTCACTTGTCACTCACACCAACGCGTAATGAACACTGATTTGGAGCTGATAATAATGATCATAAAGTTTTTGTATGGTATTTTTATAAAACGAAATTCTCATTCAATAAGATGTGCTTATAGGACAAATAAGGTGTTCATTGTGACATCTGTGTCCTTAATGACGCTTTTTATGCAACTAGAAACTTCATATGAAAATGATAATGCAAATTAGCCAATAATTAGCATGGAGTGTGCATATTTTATATAACTTGGTGCTTATTAAGAGTATCATTATAATAAATATATCGTAAAATATGTATTAAAAACATCGATGGTGTCATCTTTACTTTTAGCAAGACAGGTGCAGAAGAACCTTGTAAAAAGTTACCGATTAAATGTTAAATCAATACACAGAGATACAACTGGACATGTAGAACTCATTCTACATGTCCAGTTGTGTCATGAGTTGTAACTGGACATGTAGAATGAGGGTAAGCAAGTATCAGGTTAATTTATGGAGAAACTTTCAACAGATTCCACTTAGAAAAAGCTGCTAGAGTTCAATCCGTTAAACATTGAAGATCATTAAAATATTGTGACAGTCCAAATCTCTTGTTCACGCACGTCGTTAGCACATACTTCCAAAAAAGAAAACCAACTCTTATTGGTGACAGAGCCATCATTATATCGGTATTTAAGTTCGTTGTCCGCAACAAAAGTCATCAAACAATTGACGATTGATAAACGTTTAACGATGAAAGCGTAAAAATCTTCATTATGCAACGGTATTAAAAAGAAAAATGTGCATATGCGTAGTTTTAAATGATTAGTTTATAATCAATAAAGATGAAGTGTGTCGGTCCGTTATACGTACAAAAACCTGTAGTGGGTCAATGGCACACCGAGATGGCGAACGATGCCAAAGCGCGCTTCATCTCGGTACGAATGTTGTACCTTTTTTTGCATTTCGAATCAATTGCGATACGGTGTTCGATGATAGTAGTATTGTTGTTCGCGATTAATTTCTTTATTGGTTTTTAGTTTGGGTAATGTTAGGTTGAGATTCAAAGAAAGGTTTGAATGCTGTTGTTTTGATTGTAGTGCTGTTTACGTTCTGAAGAAAGCAAACGCATGGCGTAAGGCAAACGGCCGGTAACAGGAAGCAGCTATACTTATATCCTCCAGTATATACCGTTCGAAGAACCCGATAAGATGATCATACTCATTGTATTAGGCGTATCGATCATCAATAGAAGCATACCGAGTACAAACTCACCAATGAGAAAACCGTTTCAAGGCAAATAAAGCGAAACAAATTTTAAGAACCCATCTAGTGATCAAATACATCTAAAAGAACCTACTAGGAAATCATAAAATACCGCTTCACGTGTCAAAAACCGTTGTATTAGTCATCGATACACAAACTTAAGATGTAAATCCATCGCCAAAACCTGAGTAGAATATTTTAGAGAAACAACAACTATTTAGTAAGAGGGGGAATGAACTCGATACAATATAGTCATTTACATATAAAAATATAAATCACAATGTGTACGATTACTATTTATTATTTGTCAACAGGTGGACTATGTCGAGAATTTATGAATAGTGATGATGATAACAATGAATAGGCTACATTCCTGCCAGCTGTTTTGTTTTTTTTTTTATTTTTTTTTTATACACTACTTGATAGCTAGGTCATGTATGTGCTTGTAATTATTCTGTTGTTAGGTAATTATAAATGGTAGGTACTCAGGTCATAAATGATTATGATATGGCAGTATAACTGATGAACAGGAAGAAATTTACTGTCTTAAAATTGTTACCGCAATCGGTGGCGCAAAAATAATGTCAGAATAACCTTAACCAGAACCCTTGTTGCGGAACACACTATTTACTCTCAATTTGAATAATTTTGAAGCACACATCGCTATATCAATAATCAACACTACTCTAGACTAGTTTTTTCCTAGACTAGTCTAGGAAAAAAGAAAAAAAACCTTGAGATTCTGACTAAGATTCTGTTTTGATATTTTATTTTAAAAACCCACAAAATAGTAATGTTTTGTCAACTAAAATACTAGCTTTGAAATTATATAAAATGATCAATAGAATTAGCATAAAAAACATTATTCAAATCTTGATTATGATTGTAAATGTATGCTCGGTCAATCCCTAGTATCAGGTGGGATGACGCTGACAGCTCACTCCACGCTCACTTCACCTACGTTTTCACGGTGAAATGGTTACAGAATCGCACTGCTGGTCCACTTTAGCCCTGGATCGAAAGAGCTGGAAGTCATGGGGAGAGGCTTTTGCTCAGTTGTAGGATTATGAAGACTAACAGTAACACTATCTAACCATACAATATGCAGGGCTGGAGGGAAATGAGCGCGCGGACACGCTGGCGAAGGAAGCGGCACTATATTCTAAGAAGAAACCCGACTACGACAGCTGCCCAGTCTCATTCGTGAAGAGACACATTCGCTTGCGGTCTCTTCACGAGTGGAACCAGCGCTACAAGACAGGAGAAACGGCGGCTGTCACCAAGATGTTCCTCACGGATGCAGTGGAGGGGTACAGAATAGTCAGGAAGATTAGACCGGCAGGCTTGGCGACCCAGGTGATGACGGGGCACGGTGGGTTCTCGGAATACTTGCACCGATTCAAGCGTAAAGATAACCCGTCGTGCACCTGCGAACCGGGGGTCGCGGAGTCTGTCCCGCACCTCCTGTGTAGTTGTCCGGTCTTCGCGAGACCCAGATTTGAGACTGAGCAAAGACTCGACTGCAACATAACAATCGAAAGCATGCAAACAATAATCGCAAACAATAACATGAGGCAAATTTTTATGGAATACTGCTTGCAAATAGCAAAGACAGTAATAAATAGAAATAGGTAACAAATTATGTTTAGTACATAGTTGAATATTATGTATCGTAAGCATAAAACCTTGATAGAAATTAAATAAGTTATAGTTGTAAGCAAATAAATATAAGGCAAATTGTTAAGATAGGAGATAAAATAAATAAATGATCAAATAAGTTAGTTAGTAAGTTACACGCTGTCGAATAAGTTAGTAAGTTACACACTGTCAAATAGTAAATAAGTATAAGTAAGAAAAATAAACCAGTAGAATAAGTTGCTAAGCCAGCAGAAGAGGCTAAATAAGTAAATGTCTGCACAAATGATCTAGTATATAAGAAGCAAACTGTATGAAGTATAAAATTATATAGCAAGTAAGAACCAAATGTAAAGTAAATGTTATTAAAAATAAATACATAAATAAAAACACCCCTCAGCAAACAAGGTCTCTGATCACGTCAGAGGAACCGATAGGTAGGCTTTAAAAAAAAAAAAAAAAAAAAAAAACCATACAATATGAAGATGAAGAGACCTGAAATGGTTGCTCTTAAAGACCACGCTATAGTAAAAGGTAATGCTCAATTAACTCCAAAATGTATTGAACTATTGACGAATAGCACACATGAAAACGTGATCTTACGAAGGTTTAAAGATGAATTTTATTGTAATTAGCATTCAAGCAATTATGATATTTGATATTAACGATCTACGATAAATTAAAGCCGTGTGTGGTCTTTGCATTTACAGTTATAAAGTTTATTGTGTGTGCTGGACTTGTAATTGTTCCCACATCGTTAAGTTTCATAATTATAAAGCGGTAACATTCTGCGGGGTGAATGCGTAAGACACTAACAGTAGGAATGGCTTTCGTTTTCACGGTTCAACAACATTCATTGCGTTATTTACATCGTTGAGCAGACATAATTTTCGAACATATGAAGCAATGGATTCAAAATAATTCAGATTCTGATTTATAGTGTGTTACGCAATTAGGGTGCTGGTTGATTTCAGAATAATGATGGTAAACCTATATTGAACCGGTATACAAGGTGTCACTTAAATAACGCACAACCTCTTAAGGGGTCAACAACTTTTACTATGGGACCAAACCTGAAATTGCTAAAAAAAAATCAGCTGTTCCCGACATCTTGACGAGTTATGCGAACATAAATGTAGGGAACAGCTGATTTTTTTTTCACGATTTCAGGTTTGGTCCCATAGTAAAAGTTGTTCACAATGATGAGTACAATTACCCCTTAAGAGGTTGTGCATTATTTAAGTTACAACTTGTATAAGTAGACATTGCGAGAAATACCGTTCCAATATTGCAATGATTCGTAATTTTGCACCAGTAAATAATCTTGTTAATTTTCATGTAGTTAGTTCAACACATAATTTTAGTACCTAAGCACACGTGTATGCAACGTCAAAGTAAGAATTAATGATCAAGATAAGGCATCTAGTGCGACAACTGAATTACCATCTGGATCAAAAGGTGACGGTAAATGCCTTGAGAAAATATACATACACTTTACAAAAGTTAAGTATTACCTCTAATTACACAACAGACATGCAAGGTTCACGATTCCGACATGTCACTGTCAACTAAGATAGATCGACCCGTAACTCCACGTAAAAATATGTTCACAGCACAAACATGAAAAATGTTTCACCGTCCACGGACCTGTTTCAACTCTATAATTCAAAACTCAGAAACAAACTTGGTGTAATAAACTAATGTATTTATTAGCAACAAATCCGTCAGCTGCCTTCTCACTCACACTGCAAATAAATCGGACGAAGTCGCACGACCGGTCTGTTATGAACTAGTGTAAATCTGTCAGTCTGTACGAGAAGGGTAAATACAAAATAGTATGGCTTACTTTTGATTAACGACTGAAGTTGGAAGTATGTATAGAAGATGAAGAATCTTAAGCTAGCCTTGGCATAGATACGGATTTTCATCGAATGGTTTGGAATGTTTCAATCTGCGAGGCTCGGTCGTGGGAGTCAGTATTCGAAGGGTGACTTAACTTAGTAGTCTTGTAACAAATTACTGTAATATGGTTGATTGCAGTATAGTATAAGCTGGCCCAAATATATTTGGTAAAAGTGTGCTAAATAGAGCAAGCGTCCGCGTTGGACGGCAGTGAACAGCAACGTGGAAAAAATTTGAAAGCCCTTTTTTCCATCAATGGCAAAGTTTGGTAAAATCAAACAAGAAACAAAAGAGAGGGATGAAAGTAGACCACCTGCAATGAGACTTCTTCAACGTGCCGCTAGAACAAACAAGCGTAAAGAACATAGCTTTAAAAACTCCAGTTGACACTTACACACGAACGCATGTAGTACAGCAAGTCCCACGCAAGTGTGAGCGTCAACGAAGAAAACAGGTCTCTTATGTAGGTCACTTGTCCAATGTCCAGTCCCATAACCGTCACGTGGCTATACTTACATGTTTTTATGAGTTTCTTTGATGCATGGTTTGGTTTTGGTGTTCTTTGAAGCTGAACGAGAATGATTCCAGTAAGGCATAAAATGTTCACCGATCTGAAGAAGTAAATGGTAATAACGGTGAAGCACGAAACACTTATTGAGACCTACGATCTGTAACAGGACATAACCATTATAAACAATAATTTCTTTCCTCCTGCAATATAAAATTAATACATATTCATATGTAATTGGTTCCACGATAATTAAAACTATATAGCGGAGATGAGGATTATTCATACTGGGCACGGTTTGTTAAACCAAAAAATTGAACTCAGAAGAGCAACTCCTCTTAATGCACTATAACAAGAGCATCTAAATAAAACTAAAGTGTAAGAAGTAACAAATGTTACGGCCCGAGCGACTTAGGACTGACTTATTTGCTGGAAGCGCAAGTCCTAAATTTTAGGACTAAACACCGTTTATTATGTTCGGTACAGCTGATTTTGCGTGCGCTAAGTACGGCTCATGCCCAAGCCACGATGCACATCGATGATGGTATGGTGATCAAGTTGAGAGAATGCTGGAAGAGAGTGCAATTCTAGTTCAGTTGAGTCCGTTGCTAAACATACAAGAACACTAACGACGGCAGCACACTGCATACGGAAAACAGAGAAATTGGAGTTGTTTCGGGTTAAGGCAGATAGATATTCGAATGAGCCCTCGTCTCTGCCTAAAGATTTATAAATGAGATCATTCGCAACGGCTTGTGAGGCATGAGGACAAGCCTTCTGCCCTCATCTATCTAGTACTTGTACAGCTTGTACCCAACGGTGTAACAGTTATGCGCGCGCGCCGGTTGGGTGGGCCGCGATCACGACACGACGTCCCGAACGAGTCACGATGATTGACGACTACCTGACGGACATTGCCGAAGGGCTGCTGGGGGTACTCGTGAACTAGGAAGGTAAGTTATTTTATATTAAGATGATTCTATCAGTCAGAATTGTGCTGTGAGTATTAATTAGGTCAGAACTGTTTATTGAGATGTTGTGGAGTTTATATGGTCTTTATGACTTACAGTGATGAACAATGAACATGCGTTGGACATGAACGAGAAATTTAAAAATCTGTATGAAACAATTACTTCAAACTTTTGTTGTGTGGACTCTTGATCCAGCTATTGGTGATAGAAGAAAATGAGTTACTTGAGCCCATACTTGTTAGGTCAAAACTACCTTTATGAAGAATTCCATTACTCTTCTAGTAAAACTATCTCATGTAGGCATTCCCAACCTGTCACCGTTACAAAGTATTACATGATCAGATCAGAAACTTAGTACTTCATGTTTTCTTAGAAACCTATTTGCAAGAATTCCTGGCATTCTATCACAACCACTAGGTTCATATAAAAACGGTATACGCCCACAACATATAAACCGTCGTAATAGATAGTTAAACTGTAGTAAAAAACTAAGCTATCGCTAATAGCTTCCAGTTACAACAGCAAAAAGACCTGCTTGACATCCAGTAGATAGATATCAATACTACTCTTAGTAATTAATGCTGAAAACGGGATTGATGGAAGTAAGTTAAGAAAGATAGGTACAGAAATTCATACAGTTGAGAGTAGAGGAACAAAAAACAAAGAAGTTGTCGTGGATTTGTGCCAGTCAGAATTAAGTTGTGATTTATGTATGAATTCTAAGCTTGGGAAGCCGTTGGAACCGGTATGTCTGAAGTCTAACAGGATTATCGATGACAATGTTAAGACTCTAAGACATATTAGGCACCCTCCATGGCAGTAAGCCTAAACTACCTACCGCTTCCGCAATGAGGTTATACTCTCTACAAAAACGTGTCGATTTGCTTCCATTATTTCCGATTCTCCATTATCAAATACATGCACGTGCTGTGAAAATTCACGAATTGGCCCGAGTCGTGGAATAGCGGAACAAACGGTCTACTCACGAACGTGATAACACCGATAATCGAATTAAAGATGAAAAAGTCTAACCTAACAGATGGGTGACAGAAACTGGGACAGATGTTGACAGCTAGGCAACTGTAGTCTTTGGTAACAGCCGTGACGGGATTAGTCCCTACAAAAAAGCATAAACACAACTTGGTCACGCTTCTCCTTTATGATATTTTATTCGATTTGCAAGCCAACTAAAATCGATTGGCTGTTGAGAATGTTCATGCAAGCCTATCCACAAAGGGTTCAAAGAATAACTGTTTGGTGGATAGAAAAAACGAAGACACGGAGATTGTAAAAATGTTCTTGTGCGCAAAAGTCAAGCTAATGCAGAACTTGAAACTTAGCTAAAGGTCTTTTTGGTTACAAATGGAAGTTTTGAAATAACTTCGTTGTATTCTATTGAGCAGGAATCTTCGCAGTGAGCCTAGTCGCGTGGTTGTTTGCTCTAACTAAAGGCGGGCCCACAAATCGATCACTTGCGAAATTTATAACCATCGCTAATGCTGTTCATCGATCAAAAATCACTACGTGATCGTTTTCAATACCAACCTACTAACGGTACTATTTGTAACACGCTAATTTAATAATGACGCTAACGAAACTAGAGTGTAAAAACTTACGTCACCAATCGATTGTGTGCAAGTGATCGATTTCACGACTCGATGCGAGAGGTACTCGATATCGACAACAAAGCGATGCGTGCATACTTGATCCATTAAGATGTCTCACGCTTACGCCTTAGCTTCTGTCGTGTCGGCCCTTCTCACACAATAACATGCTTTGTGAAACTTTAATGAACTGTACTGTCGAACTTTAACTGTTCATTAGAAGAGCAATTTGCCGCCATAGTGTTACTGCGAAAGACGAAAGTGACGAAAGCCATTGTTAATTTGAAGCTGTCATTAAGAAATCTTAGTTTCTTTCAATAACCTCGTTCGAAATCTACTTGAAAAACACGAACTATAAGTAAAACGTCTAGTATGAAAACATGATTCGTGCGTAAAATGTTTTAATTACAAAATGTATTATCAAGCAAAAATAGAACTTTCAAGAACCTTTTAGCGTGAAACATTTATGACATGCAAACATCATAGGCAGTTTAATAGCGGCAACTAGTAAAGTTATACATAACAGTGAGCATGCACAATTAGGCATGCACATACCGTGACTCAGTATTCGTATTCCGATGAAGTGGTCTCGCTTGCCCGTAAATGAAACTAGGGAACATCTTACTCGATACTCGCACACTTAACCCCAGTGTCGAGAAATTCAAACACGTACAGCGGAATCGATTTCCTTTACAGTTTCGCGTCCACCCACGGTCTCGTTCACCGAACGTTCTCCATACCCTGATATAAATGGTGCATACTAGATAAGGAACATCACCAAATACACCGGATATCTAGTTGTCAACTCGTTTTGTCTTTCTACGATATGTTTTAAGTAAATCTGATGTTATACAGGAATCGATTGGGAATTATTATCAGCAATATGAACGTAATATAGTGTTTCGAGCGAAATGCTTATCTAAACGACTGTCTCATTTGAATACGTATGACTACGTAATGATGTTGGACTTCTATTGGGTGTGCAAGCACCGTTTTCATAGGAAAATATTGCGAGTACAAATCTACATACAAGGGAATACGACTACTAAATCTTCCAGTGGACTTATTTCCATGTTTCTCAGTACTTAGTACTGAGAGTCTGAGAGCGAGCCGCGCTCAGCCATTAGCATAACTAGAGAAGCGCGGGCGCAGGTGAGCGGCTAACGGAACACCGCATGAGCATATCGACGACGCATCTATTACCTGTGAAGCATACCAAATTCAACTTTGCAACTATCAATTTAAAAACCATATTCGATTGATGGTATTAAGTTTGAAGTCGTTTTAATTTATTGTCGAGTTTAGTCTACAAATCCAAGAGACAACGCTCGGGGCCGTGTCAAACAGATTAGCGCATCACCGTGTATTGTATGTTTATAGCCTTTACAACTGGCATAATAAAAAGTTCTGCGGTGTCTTTGCATAGCTCTGGTACAGTGTGATTTATTTTCTTGATAACATGAAAGGTACAAACAAGATGTATGGTACATTGCATTCTGATTACGATTCTATTTTTACTTCACGTGTAGCAGTGGATGAACTTTCTTTTCATTCGCACATGGCATTTCTTTAATGATGGCGCACTTTCATTTTGACAAACATTTGCTTTATTAATTATACCCTCCTTTTTACGAATTCCTACACTACTAAATTCCTACTAAAAAAATAAGTAGTAAGAAATAAGAAATGCTATACATCCATACATTTCCATCATTCAAACATATACTTCGTCCATCTTTAATGTTTCAACAGTAGTTTCTCCTTAACTGCATACCATGGACTATTATGGGTCACCAAATACGTTTTACATGCGCATAATTTCTTGGATCTCAGTAACGAATGTTCGTGCTTCGACAAAGTGGGTATTTATGAACTATTTGTCGAATTGAAAACATATATCTCCATAGAAAACAAATTGACTAGTCCCGAAATGTGACTTGAAAAAACGTCTATGTGCACAAAAACCAATATATATTTCCATTTCCTAAGCAAGAAGTGTTTGTTTACATATTTACACTCTAATTCACAAGCCAAGCGTGTTAGTAGACCATACATAATGTATCTTAAACGTCGTTTCGAGAGCAAAACTCGTGATTCTGAAAGCGAAACGAGACTTACGAGGCGTATATCTCCGTGACTTAATGCATACGTTTAGACCTATTACGGAATGAACGAACCGTTATGGTAACTACGCTTATTGAAATACTATTGCGTTTTTGATTTTATGTAACTGTTTTATGTCAGTGTAATTAATTATGTTTACAATCGCGATTTAATAGGTTATCGTAGGGTTATGTGTATCCGCGATTACATCCTTTATTGCAGTAATATGTTATTTGATATGTATGTACCTACTAGGCTCAGTTTAAAGAGCTTTTATCGGGTGTAAAGTCGCCTCTTCAATAAACCGTGTACTTAACTACAGAAAACTCATTAGGGTTCTCTTCTGAATTTTAATGATGGGCGTTAGGTCAAGTCTGATGTGTTATAAAATGAAAATTACCTTTATCCACAATGTTGATTACTTACAGCCCAGCCTTGTTCATAAATATGTCGAGGGGTTTCACAATCCTTTATCAAAAACGTGAAGTACCAAAGAGGTTCTTGTCTTTTCGCAGTTATATAACCATCAAATGGTAAAGTATAATATAAGATCAAACGAACTTCTTGAAGTGAAGTTCGATCATTATTATATGAGTCGCTTCATTCGAAGATACAAATAACCATGTAGTGCCTTTATTCTACAAGGCTCTATTCGCACGTTTAAAGAATCGACTTTTAGTCGATAATCATTTTTTTTTTTTTTTTTCTACCTCACTAGCGTGGTGTGGTGTTCGTGCTGTGAACTTCATTCGTTTAGAGATCAGTTTTCTACGATCGGTCTGGGTGGGTGAGGACTTTGTATCTTCGAATGAAGCGACTCATATAATAATGATCGAACTTCACTTCAAGAAGTTCGTTTGATCTTATATTATATTTCGTCGCTTCATTCTTCAGATACAAATAACCATGTAGATGTTTAGAGATAGATTCTGAGATTTGTAAATAAAACTTTACTTTACTATCAGTAGAAAACTTTAATTTTAATAATAGAAAAACAGACATTTGTTCTTAATTATAAATTGAGTAATCATTATTAGAACAACAGAAAAGAACAATAAATACCTAAATGTATTTTGATTTGATTAGTTTTCAACTTATACAATATAGTAATTTATTACTCTAGATCTAAATTACTGATGGCGCAGACAGATCGAGCAAAAATTCCATCATCAATTAATGGTCGGTTGTAGAACCGAGCAAACGTCTGAGACGAGTTAGCCCAGCCAGCCGTCTTCCTGATGGTGTCAACGCAGACTCCAGCGGAGGCCGCCGCTGAGGTGGAGGCGTGGCGCGTGCTGTGCGCACTGAATACTGTGACGTCGACGCCGCTCTCCGCTAGGGTCTGCTTGATCCATCTACTAATAGTTTGTGACGATGCTTTTTTATATGGTCTTTTAACGGTTAGCAAAAGACTATCGGTTCCTTCGGGTCGTGAAGCAGATGTTACCTCGAGGTAATCATCTAGAGTCTTTGCAGGGCATATCCTCGGGTTTTCTACGAAATACGGTAAATATAAAACAGGTTGTTCTCGATTTGCTGCGGAAGTCTTTATCATGTCAGTTATGTTTATCTTAATACTATTGGGGGATCTAATGATATTTTGCACTCTAATAAGGGAGAAGGTTTGTACTCGGTGGGAAGTACATAACGCTAATAAAATTGACAATTTTTTTGTTAGTTTAGTAAGGTCAAGATTGATATTGGGGTACCAATGGGAAACGTAGTCCAATATTACTTTTGGGTCCCAAGTGGTATTATATTTGGGACGCGATGGCTTTTGCCTGTAAATACCTTTGAGTAAACGTTTTATTCTCTCGTCTGATCCAATGTTACTCCCGATGAGTAATGAAAGGGCAGATCGATGGCTATTGATAGCACCGTATGATGCTCCCTTATGAAATAGATCCACCAGAAAGGTTATGACTGATGATACCGAAGCTTCAAAGGTATTAAGATTATTTTCGAGGCAAAATTGCCACCAATATTTGTAAGTGACGGAATATTGTTTCATAGTATTATCCGAGATGGAGCCTAGCATTAAATCTAGCGCTACGTCCGGGGTATTCAGTCTCGTAAATGCTGCCCTGAGAGCGTCGCGGCCCCCAGTGTAAGGCTGCGGTGAAGCGGGTGACGAGATCTGTAATTTGAATGCAAAAGGTCCTCATTAGGATCCAAAAAAACAATATCTGACATGAGCATTCTTTTCAGCAATGGAAACCAAGGTTGGCCAGGCCAATAAGGAAAGACTAAGATACCGGTGGCTGAGTCGTCAATGATTTTTCTCAAACATTTTAGGATTAAAGCAAACGGTGGAAAAGCGTAGAAAAAAGTTGATTGCCAACTAACTGTAAAAGCGTCAACTGATATAGAATCAGGGTCCGGTCTCCATGAAATGTACTGGCTACATTTGGCATTGGTGCGGGAAGCGAATAGATCGATATTTGGTTCACCTAACGTCTGAACTATCGTTTGGAAAGCCCAATCCGATAGTTCCCATTCTGTGTCTACATTAATTTTCCGAGATTCTTGATCGGCTTCTATATTGTCATGTGTATTAATGTACGACGTAAATAGAAATATATTTCGCTTCTCACACCATTGCCAAATTGTTTTGGTCAGATCATTTAAATGTGGAAACCGAACTCCTCCCATACGGTTAATATAGCTGATAGCAGTTGTATTATCCACGCGCAGCAGTATGGAACAGTTAGAATGCGAGCTAGCAAAGCACTTCAAACCTAGAAAAATTGCTAGTAGTTCAAGGTAATTGATGTGGAAAGATAATTCCTGATTTTTCCAACCACCGTTTGCTCGATTACCGTTACAGACTGCTCCCCAGCCGGTCCTAGAAGCGTCCGTGTAGATTTCTAAATCGAACTGTTCATCTCTTCTCAACGCATTGTATGTTAAGTTGATGTTCCGTCTCCACCATTCTAGGTCAGGTAGGATGACTTCCGGAAGTCTTATTTTTGCTTCAAAGTCGCCATGCTTTTGAAGGGCTAAATATTTCTGACGTTCGAGAGTTTTGGTGTATAACCAACCATATCTAACTGCAGGGCAGGCTGCAGTCAGTACTCCGACTAACTGTGATAGTTCCCTAATGGAACATTTAGGAAGAGAAGAGAACTTAATGACCAATTGCATAATCCCTGTTCGTTTCTCATCTGGCAGGCCTAGTGACATATCGATGCTATTAAATATAAAACCTAAAAACTTACAAATTTGTCGAGGTTCAAGGCAACTTTTTTCGTAATTAATGACAAAACCCAAGCATTTGAGCAATGTTAGTGTTTCATTAACGTTGTCACGACACTCATCGAAAGTATTGCCGATGCATAAAATGTCATCGAGAAATATTACCGACCTATAACCCCTGTGTCTTAGATGGTTAATAACCTCCTTCATTAACTTCGTGAAAACCCTAGGAGCAACGGATAAACCATAGGGCATTGCGTTGAACTCGTATGTTTGATCAAACTGGAAACGTAAGTATTTACGATGCTCTTTGCAAATAGGGACTAAAAGGTATGCTTCCTTTAGGTCGATACTTGCCATGAAACCGTCTTTAGGTACAAGTCTAGCTGCAGTCCTATGGTCCTCCATTTTAAAGTGAGCAGTGGAAACAAACTTATTTAAAGCTTTTAAATTTAAAATAAACCTTTTGCCTCCATTCGGTTTAGGAGTTAAAAATATATTAGAAACGAAATCATTTTTGGATCTATGACATGGGGATATAGCTCCTAACTCTAATAATTTTTTGATAGCTTCTAACATATGCGGTTGGTCGCTCGAGGATACAGAATTACGTATGGCTGATACTTGTATCACTTTTTTTATAAATGGAATGGAATATCCTTCAGATATCCACTTAAGAATTAATGGATTACCAGTAATCTTAAGCCAACAATTATAAAAATGCTGGATTCTCCCAGCATGTACCTCTACTGTTGAGCTGCTGCACGCTGTTTGCTGTGGGCAGATGACTTCTGTTGAGCTGCGCCTGTCTGGAGCTTGCGAGGTGCCGGGGCAGTCCTCCTTGGCCCTCCCCTTCCTCCCCTGTTCGACGGAAAGCGAGGGCCTCCCCAGTTTCCCTGGGAGCGCGGCCGGTTCGTTGATGGTTGATAGGATGAAGTAGAAGGCGTTTTGGAAATTGGCGCGGGCTTCTTGATTTGCAAGCCCTGTTTTTCAATTACTTTCGTGGCCTTTATTTTTTCCGAAAGTTTGCTACCAAAAAGCATTTCATCGCGATCGATGTCTTGTATGATATTTAAAAAGGATTTATCTAGGCCTGGAGTGACAAACTTCTTTCTCGCCTCCGTTTCTTCGAAGTGCAGATCGCACAGCAAGCGACAGCTGTCGCTTAAAAATTTAATGGCCTGAACTTTGTCTTTGCCATCGTCAAGAAGCAAGTCTAACCCTTTATTTAGAGCGGCTATTCCGTGACCTAATTGCTGCTGTACTCCTTCTACTCTTTTGTCGCGAACACGGGTACCTTCATTTACTGCGGCCGAAATTTCTGGGTTTAATTTTGGCGCTTGTAATAATGGGCAATTCTCTGGAATTAGGTACTCTTTGTGAAGCCTCTCCTTTGTCTCCTTATTCATCCCTTTTCGGAGAATAGGTAGCCAGAGCCGCGACAGGTTTTCATGAATTTTAGGTCCAAACTTTGGCGTCTCTTCCGTGGTCTCACCTAAAGCGGAGAGAATATCAGGATCCAATTCCGGTACTGGAGTTGGTTCCTGTTCGCCATTAGGTTGGTTTTCCTCATCGGGTGACGTGTCGTTCATGTCAGTCTGATCTATTAACCCGATGGTGTCTAGATTGGCGTCATTACGACGTGTGTCATCTAAAACAATAAAAAATAAAAGTAAAAAAAAATTTAGGGTAGACGTAATTTTTATTTTTTACCTTGTATTAACACGCGGTTAATCTCTCAGGCTTAGGCGGTACTATAAATAACCGCCGTGAGGATCCACGATCCATCTACAGGCATTTTTTATTTTTTATTTTTTTTGTTTTGTTTTAACGTAATCGTCCTTTTAACAATTACGGGACTACCTTTGTGTTAACACTCAGTTAACCTCTAGGTATAGTAAGTTACCTTCGTGATGACACACGGTCAACCTCCAGGCATTATAAGTAATCGAGATAATATTTCTCATAAATATTTCACCAACGCACTTAACATTTAATAAATAACGATTTACTAACCTGTATTTTCATCGGAGTCTTCCGATGACGAATAAACTATTCTTTTATATTTTCTTTGTTGATTTTCTAGTTTTTGAATTTTACGTAGATAACGTTCAATTTTATCCTGATTTCTTTTCGGCATTGTAATGGTGATTGCTGAGCAAGAAATATTCACTAAGGCACGTGCGAACGATGCCTCGCAAGAAAAAGGAATGAAGTTCACAGCACGAACACCACACCACGCTAGTGAGGTAGAAAAAAAAAAAAAAAAATGATTATCGACTAAAAGTCGATTCTTTAAACGTGCGAATAGAGCCTTGTAGAATAAAGGCACTACATGGTTATTTGTATCTGAAGAATGAAGCGACGAAATATAATCTTAATTAAAGTACCTTTGTCGCAAACCTAGGTACGAGTATTTCACGAGGTTCATTGAAAGTCAAGTCGTATAACTGCTATTAATCTCGACTTGACTTCGACTCTCCATCTATCTGTTAATTTGCAATCGTGAGAAGTAGGATGCGATTTTCCAGGACTAAAAATATATGGAAGTACTGCAATACGGGTGGACGTGTAACATGACTTAGCCCACGTTTGTTTCTACACCTACATATATGGTATTTCTTCTGTATCTTCATTCCAATTAATTTGGTGTCGGACCAGCCAGTATATCGTCGTCTGCCATTCATCTTTGTTAAGCGACATCTCATTACTCACTCCCGTTTTAATTATATCATCTTTCACACAATTCTATGAATTGTTTATATCTTCCACTCCTTTATCGTCATCGACAAGGCCGCCCACCGCGCCTATTAGTTATTATTACCATTCCTGGGCTTAACTTTACTCTAAGCTACACCACAACACCCATGGCTTCTGTATCCAGTCTAAGCCACATTCCAACTTCACACAGCAGATCGATCTAGCGGTTCCAGCCAGATGCTTGAATCGTTCATCACGTTTAACTAAACGTTTTTGTTTCGGAATCGATTCAACAGAGTGACTGTAGCGATGCTAACATGCGATGGCATCGGGGCCAAGGTGAATAACGTCCCGATCAAGTCAAGTAAAAGAAGGGTCTATATTGTTGACTTGACAAACTCTATTGTTAGAAGCAATACCGTCAATATTCGGAAGACGGATGTTCCAAGATCAACTTATAATTTGTGTTGTGCCAGCTCTAATCCTTGAAAAATTATTAGAATGGTATATCGATCAAGTGGTACGCAAACCCTTAACCAGTTCAACTACAAAGTGATGGTTTGAAATATGAGCAGCAGTCTTTGAGTCATCTCAGCTTTTCCGTCCGTCCCTTTGTACCGATTGCCCGACATGTCTCTCATTTATGGCCCGTCACCGTACCTACTGTACATAAATCTTCATCCATACAATATTGACTCCACGACACATATTACAAGAAACACGTTGTCACGAGCGAGTAATTTCGAGAACGCAGCAATATTTGTTACTCACGTACCGATCGAGTTTGAAGTATAGCCGACGTGAACAATGTTCTGTGGCTAAACATAATGTATGGAAGGACTATGTCGAATTTGTACAAGAAAATGGCAAGGAAATAATAATATAACATACCGTCACAGAACGTGAAAGGTTAGGCGGTGGTATAGTAATACGAACTGATGAATAATGAGACAAAATCCATAGAATATGATGGTTATTCTAAGCTAAAACCATGGCTTTGTTGTTTTTCCTTTTATTCTTCAACCGTTTCCAAAGTGCTGTGCAAAGCTTAACATCGATTTCTGTTTATTCAAGCCTGAGTATCTGATTAACAACATTTTTTCGAATCCAGGTATAGGTACGTATTTATGATTCAGGAAAAGAAGTAACAATAATAATAGTAGCGAATTCGATCTGGATGACGATCGAATTCGCTACTATTATAATTGGTCAATCTCAGCAGATACTAGCCATAGAGGCGGGTGCACTCTCTCTTCTCTCATTCTCTTAGTCCGATGGGATGGCAATCCGATCCGACCAGGGAGAACTCAGGCGCAGAACCGACGCCTTTAAGGTGTCAAACTCCGGGCTGTTAGTGTTACTGACAAATCCCTAGTGAAAAACCCTAAAACCCAAAAACATGTTGGCCGACCTGGAAATCGAATTTAGGATCCCACACTCAGCAGTCGCGCTTGTGACCACAAGACCGACGCAGGAAAAGAAGTAAAAAGGTTCTTGAATTCTTCATTCTCACCTTTAGTCAGTTAATGATAATGCAGTAAGTACCTAATGTGTCTCCAATCATGCTTTAGTCCGAATGAATAACATTATTCTATACTAAAAGTTTAATGGTTTGGTAACGATTCTATCTCTCAAAAGCACGTAGTGTTAGTAATAGACCGATTTAATGGGACCTTCAAGTGTTTATAGCTTACCGAATTCGCCATTTCAGATACAGAATACAGTTAAAATGAGATTGGTTAAGTAAAGTAGGTTTACTGCTGAATTCGATCTAGATATTGTGATTGCTACTGATATCAAGGATTTTTAGAATTCGTTTACGCATGACCATATACATTCTATCCCGTCTCGTAGTATGAGTACTGAGTATCGTAAAACAGCGATTTAGCTGTATGAGAACGCAGCATAATTCCTTGGCATTCTTTTTGATTTATATGATGAGTACTTAAAAGTTCAGCTTCAAAGTTGAAAGAATCTTACTGAAGGTACGAAATACCATCTTCAGCGGCGCTTGTTGTTCCAAGCAGTACAACATTACCATACATAAATAATGGTTGGTATTCTAACCCTACGCGCGGTCCCTGATTATCAATTACAATGAATTTAGAACTACTAACACGCATTCCATACTGAAGAGCCACATTATCCAGAATAACAGTACTTTATACAACATGATCGGTCATAAAAATGTTAATAAACACAGTCTTCTGCTGCTCAAATACATACATTTTGTTCAACCTATCATTATCAATATGCTATCACGATTGCATTATTGTGTTATTTATTTTATGATTTTCACGCAAACTTAGACCTTAAGCCTATGAAGCAACACTATAACATTTGTGAAGTACTATTTAGTAACTGCATCTATACAGAAAATTAGATCGTATTTGCACCATATAATTTATGTTTGATTCTTAACTTTGATATAGGAATAACGACTTCATTCAAATGTTCATTCGGGTCAATTTCCATTAATCCTCATAGTTCTTACTGCTTTCAGATAATTAGGTACTATTATTTTATTGTTTTAATACCTTTACAGATTCTGATCTCAGGAGACATGACATTTTTTCAACACATGAAAGTGAAATTCCAAAAAAATGTCATGTCTCGGACAGTCCGTTTATTGTAAATTTTCGAGTTTCAATTCAAATCAAACTGGTTTTTGTGTCAACCCTAAGTATTAATAAAAAAAAAAACCGGCCAAGTGCATGTCGGAGCACGCACAATGAAGGTTTCCGTAGTTGAAATGAATTTATCCTAAGAACACACTTAACATTGTAGTTGAAAATCATGTTCTCCCGTATATTGCAACTGCAAATTAAAGTTGGTCGACTATTACTCGTAAGCTGGGATAGTTTTCCTTTTAATTTCGTTACATTATATACTATCGCAGTGAATTTTTCCACATATCCAAAAGCAACCATTTAACTGGTAGGAGGGACGGACCCTTGACTCTAACAAAAATTAGCACTTTAAAGCTTAATATTTCACAAACGGATCCCTGAATCGTAAAATGGTTTTCACAAACGTGCAATATTTTTTCAAGACCTATCTAACGATTCTCGTCTACCCCATGGTGTGGGGTACCATGGGGTAGAATGGAGAAAAAAAAACCCCAATTTACGTGAAGAGGAGGTACCCTAAAAAAAATTATTTTTAAACTTTATTTTACCACTTTGTCGGCGTGATTAATATGTATATCCATGCTAAATTATAGCTTTCTAGTACTAAGTCTCTGACCTAAGCCTGCAGACTGATGGATAGACGGACACTCGGACAGACAGGCATGGCGAAACTATTATTTATTTATTTATTTATTTATTTATTTATCCTCACACTAGAACGCCATTCAGCAATTACACCAGCGGAGCAAAAAAAAAACTTCATGTGAGAACACAACTATAAGGGCCCCTTGTTGACTACGGAACCCTAAAAATCTCTTCATATTATTTACTGTCATATTAGAATGATTCATTAAAGCCGCTTCGTCTGTAGTCACCGCTTTTGATTCTTGTACATTTTGTAAGGGAAGTGCGTGACAACGCATACATAATGCAGTATTTAACAATCCGACGACGCCATTGAACATTTGCAGTTCTTTTAAAACCAGCTCAAATATACATAGTACGGAATATTTAATGCTTTTACATATAATTTTCCCACTGCTGGTACACAGGCCCCCTATCATCGAGAGGGAGAGGCACTGCTCCCATATAGTGCACAGTGTTTTGTATTTTAACCTCTAGAGCCCCAGCGGCACAAAAACGTGCCAGTAAACACCGACCGATTTAAAACTGTATTTGTAGTAAAGATAAGTCTTAAAATCGTCCGCTATATACAAGGTGTAACTTAAATAACGCACAACCTCTTAAGGGGTCATTGTACTCATCATTATGAACAACTTTTACTATGGGACCAAACCGGAAATCGCGAAAAAAAAATCAGCTGTTCCCTACATTTTGACGAGTTATGCGAACATAAATGTAGGGAACAGCTGATTTTTTTTTCGCGATTTCAGTTTTGGTTCCATAGAAAAAGTTGTTCATAATGATGAGTACAATGACCCCTTAAGAGGTTGTGCGTTATTTAAGTTACACCTTGTATATCTAAAAGAGCTCGCTCGCGGTGCTTGACCGGTAACAATGAATTATATTGGCAACTAAAGTTTATCAAAATAGGAATTGATAGGTCAGAATTGCAGCCGGCTATATGTAAATGTCGACTAGCTCCTAAACAGATATTTGAGATTTAAGATTACTTAAACAATACATAAAGTAAAGCGAGGGAAATATTATATTTACTGCTGAACTTCAAAGTTCTTGATGTTTATAATATTAAAGCTTCCGCTAACAACGAACTTACCAACAAAATCGCAATAAATTGAACTAAGTATATTCAGGGCAATTGCGTAACACACTATCAGTAGCAATGGGTTTCATTTTGACAGTTCAACAACATTCATTGCGTTATTTACGTTGTTGAGCAGACACGTTTTTCGAACATACGGAGCAATGGATTAGCAGTAAGCTTCAAAATGATTCAAATTGAGAGTAGCATAAGCAAAACGTCTAGGAACTCTCATAATTTCTTGAATCTTACCAAAGAGAACCGAAGATGAATATTGGCAATGTGCCACACATATTTGCATTATAGTGCAGTATAATGAGTTCGTTAACCTATGATGCTAACTTTAACTTATAAGTCCAATAAGTATAGTCAGACATACTGGCAGGTTAGTAATTTATGAGTCTTTGTTTTTCCGAAGATATTTCCTGCGCACCTCGGCTGAGCTTTAATTGAAAACGATTATTTTAGTAGTCAAAAATCTCATTTTCAGTGATTTAGTAGTATAAGACATTTATCTTTAATTAAAACGCTTTCAGAGCGTTTCGGTTTTCTAAAACGATTTTCAACGAGATTTACATATACAAGGTGTAACTTAAATAACGCACAACCTCTTAAGGGGTCATTGTACTCATCATTATGAACAACTTTTACTATGAGACCAAACCTGAAATCGCGAAAAAAAAATCAGCTGTTCCCTACATTTTGACGAGTTATGCGAACATAAGTGTAGGGAACAGCTGATTTTTTTTTCGCGATTTCAGGTTTGGTCCCATAGTAAAAGTTGTTCATAATGATGAGTACAATGACCCCTTAAGAGGTTGTGCGTTATTTAAGTTACACCTTGTATGTAGCTTTTGAGTAGTATTCGAATACATTTTTTACTTTTCCATCATCGTTATTGCTGATAGAATGTCACAATGTCTAGGCACTCTGATTCTTGTAAAGTACTTTTGGAGTCAGTGTGGTGTAGTGTAAGTACCCTTAAGTTTTCCATCAGATGACCCTTGTATATCTTTCAGAATACATACGTAAGCTTATCTATTCGAAACACCACTATAAGTTCCACTTTAATATTCAACTTTGTATCCAATCCAACATTATCTTTACGTCTTTCCGCCATTGTTTCACTTACAAATAGGCGGATAAGTGCGTGATATTTGGGACCATTTTCCGTGCCATTTTACAAATCTGTCGTGCATATAAAGTCAGGTCGCTTAAAATGCCTTTGAGATATTTACATTTAACCGATAGACACATAGCCCGGAGATAGGGTGTGGATTTACGATCGAAAGGTCACCAGTTCAAATTGGGCAATCATAGTGAACCTATTCCAGAACAAGAATTTTGCGTAGTTTTGTAAGATTAATAGGAATATTAGTAAGTCTACGCAATGGAGTCAAAGATATTAGATTACTAGGTATTGTGATACTAGGTATAAGTAACGAGAATTAAATAGACCGAGCAGTTGGAAATAGTATACATTAGGCTTTCGACGAATTCAATAAAACCAGAATCATGGAGGCCGGTGGAGGCCTCAACCTCAAAGGAGCTTAGCTCAACAATGAGACAGCGCGGTCTAAATATGCCACACAACAAATTACGAGTGAACCACTATTGCAACTTCGTGATTAAATCGAGTGACTTGCACTCATTAGAATAAGGGCTCGTGAATCGATGATCGGCAAGTGTTTACTGTGGCAATATGAAACTGTGTAGACAAAACGGAATAACAGTCCAGTCGATTGTGTTGATTCAAAACCATTTATCAAACTTGTTCGACCTAGAACAAGGTGGATAGCTGTAATAGTGCACAAAGATGAAACGACATGCAATGTTTCATTCGGACTTACGAACAGACGCCTTGTCAGAAATAGAGCGACGGATAGTACCAACACCAGCAAAAAGTAGTAGAGCAGTGGTTGCCGAGTAGTAATGGCCCCGACTTACCAGTTGTAGTTCGTGGATTCGATCCCAAGCAGGCGCTTTAGTTTGTGTATTTTACGCGCTTTAGGGTGCGTTTCCACAGAAGCGGAGCTGGGCGGAGCGTAGCGGAGACGTGTAGGAATCGTCCAATCACAGACGAGACGAGTGACGCGATGAGGATTTCAACCATTGTGATTAGTCGATTCCTGCACGTCTCTGCTACGCTTCGCCCAGCTCCGCTTCTGTGGAAACGTACCCTTAGTCTGTTCTCAAAACGGTGAAGGAAAACATCGTGAGGAAACCGGCATGTCCTGGAGTCAAAAAAATATCGAAGACATGTGACATCTACCAACCCGGATTACGGCCCACTCCCTCTTACACAGAAGATAACTGTGTCCCAGCAGTGGGAACGTTAAAGACTGATTATGCTAAGCAAAAAGCGAGGAGAAAGACTCGATAGTCAGGTGTAAAATATCTAACCATCTCCTGTTTACTGCATAGGATATTACCCTCACTCTAGAGTTGACCAACAGCTAATTCGCTCGTCTCGTTAACCGATGAGCTTTTCCTAAGATACCTCACAATGAAATTCCCATGCATATACGAAAATACTTCACCAGGCTGGCTATAATTAATAACGTAGCGTACGTCAACCAGTTCGTATCTGCACACCTCTTCCGATATACCGCCGGTACCGCTTGACAGCGAATGGGCGTGCATTAGTTACAATATTTATGGCCCGAAGCACAAGTGGGTGGCGAAAAAATGTAATTAACTAGGATAGAATTACTGTTATTAGTAACCAATATATTTTTCTACGTGTGAAGGGAATTAATTGCGAATCGATTGCGATTTTATCGCGGGTAGGTTATTTATCTCAGTTGCCTGGAATATGGAATATTAAATGGTGTTTAATGGCTCAGTGTTGGAGAATGAGCACTTTTATCGCTTTTAACGACACGTTATACATATCAACGAATCCAATTATTTCATTGAAAAGAAACAAAAATAAGAATGAAACTCATTCATAAGGGTCTAGTAGGTATTATAAACAAGATGGCAGACTACGTGCCTTTAGTGACAGAAAAATAGATAAAAGTGTTTAGTATTGTCATTGGACCGACCATTTTTTTTCAGTAACTTTTTTTTTTTTTTTCTGTCATGCCTTAATGCAACCACATCATGAAAACCATGAAATAAAATAGTGTATTGTCGTTAGCACCTCTTAAATCTTCATCAAATATCACAAACGCGGCATCGTGTTCTACGCGCCAAATACAAAGTCGACTCGCTAATCTCTTCCAGCTCATGTCTTGCATACTTAGCGCAAGCGCAACCCGAACCGTATGGGAGCACGCGGATAATTTATGTGATAGAACGAACGATGCTCACAGAATACTGTGTTCTACAGTTCTACCTCTGTTGTCGTCAGCTATGTCCACCTGCTGAGACTTTGTCTTCAAACTGATACGTTTTGATTTAGTTGCGAATTTCATTTGGAGATTAGGATTCTTTATAGCTTCTACAAAAGGAATTTTGTATGTTGTTATCTGATTATGCTGTGGCTATTCCTAAGTTGTCGTGTTTTAAGATACCTTTTGAGGTGAGATTTATTTCGTGGACTTATTTGGTTTATTTACGTTACAAATCATTGCTAAGATGGGTACTATGTTTAAACTTGTGGTGACGTTCTTTTTGTGGAAACAACAGACAATTTAATACCCATTTTCAAATCAAAAGGCTCACTTTTCAGTGCAAATATTTGCAATATACCTGGCCGCTGCTGGTCGAAACCTATTTGAAAAGGAATGCGCTAGTAAACCATCGGAAATGGATTATACACGTAATTATCCACATGTAACCCTGCCACACTATGACGGGTACAACGCGTAGGAAAACATTAATGTGATTTACTTCCCTAACGGGATCTCAAGCTTCGTCCGTGACTAGTCCAGTTATACTGGTTTTTGGTTAAAGGATATTGCCAATAAGTGTTTATAGCACTACGTTATTCGAAAAGCAATTGAAGCGGTAGTAATCTATTATAGACCTTTTCTAGTCTCGCCGTATCTGTTAATCAAGTAGTCAATATACATACAAAAATTTCTTCAGTGTTGTCTACTGAAGAAGTTTTTGTTATTTAAACGCTCGCGCGTTTTCCATATCAGAATTACTTTTCATTCAATTTGTGAGTGCGTTTAGAATCGTAAATAGCAATATTTTGGATTTTATTTCAGCAAAATAGCTTTAAACTACTGGTACAAAGCTCCCTTATTTCTCAGCAGTGTACCTGAGGTAGCCCAGAACAATACAAGTTGTAACTTAAATAACGCACAATCTCATAAGGGGTCATTGTACTCATCATTATGAACAACTTTTACTACGAGACCAAAACAGAAATCGCGAGAAAAAAAAAATCAGCTGGTCCCTACATTTTGACGAGTCATGCGATCATAAATGTAGGGAACCACTGATTTTTTTTTTACGATTTCAGGTTTGGTCCCATAATAAAAGTTGTTTGTAATGATGAGTGCAATGATCCCTTAAGAGGTTGTGCTTTATTTATGTTACACCTTGTATACGTATCTGCTATCGAGCAACATTCGGAAAACTTTAATTGAAAGATTTTGCAATAGTCTGCGGCAGAAAAATCTGTTCCCAATAGCCTCTTCCAAAACAATATAAAGCCCAAGCTTCTTCGATTTAATATCAATATGTAAAACAGAAACGACTATTTACGCTCACAGCCCATTTTATCTCGCATTAAGAACCGATTGAACACCTCGTTAGCTGACAAAAGGTGCTATGGACACTCAAATTTACATATTCAGTGAATTGCCTGGACTGCTGAGGGTCAAATGTGGGAGTTTCGCGCGTAAAATGCATAAATTGTGACATCCTTTAATACCTGTAAACTAGGATTGAGACTTAAGCTTGGCAGGCTCTTCCGTGGTCGAAGAAATGGCACTGGATAAGCTTTAAAACATTTGAATAAACCATTTCATTTCAGAGTTGTAAAGTTAGTTTCGATTTTTTATATCAACATATTTGCAAGGGTTCAAACATGCAATAGGAATAGACAGTATATAAGAAGTATATTAAGTATGTGAATTTTAAGGACAAGAACAAATGTATACTAATAATAAAGCTGAAGATATTAGTTGCTTTGTTTGTTTCTTTGAACGCGCTAATCTCTGGATACCAAATGGATAAAAATAAAAAATGTGATTAAGAGTATACAGGGTTATTTGTAAAACACCAACAACCTCTTAAGAGGTCATTGTACTCATCATTATAAACAACTTTTACTATGGGACCGAACCTGAAATCGCGAAAAAAAAAATCTTTGTACGAGTCGTCAAAATGTAGGGAACAGCTGATTTTTTTTTTTTTTTTTGCAATTGAAAGGCCTTTGCCAATATTATGTTATTGAATAAACAACTCCCTAAAATTCTGTTCAAAGTTTAACACTGCTTTACGAATTAAGAGCAGTTTGCTCAAAATGTCTTGTAATCTAACCAACTTTGTTGCAAAGTAAAGTAGCAAGTCACGTCCCTGTAATGCCATTTAATGTTGCCATTAATATTCTAGATGGAAAAGCATTTCTTCCAATGTACTTACCTAGTTGTATCATTGATTTTAATCTCATCCGTAAGCTGAACTAGATTGGAAAGACATTGTTAATATAGAGAAGTTATGTCTGATCTAAACTGGAGATTTGAGACGTCAAATAATATGAAAGTTGATACGTTCCGGTGCCAAGAATATCATGGCAGAATAACATGAAGGCAACCAAACCTGAAATCGCAAAAAAAAATTCAGCTGATCTCTACATTTATGTTCGCATAAATCGTCAAAATGTAGGGAGCATGTGATTTTTTTTTCGCGATTTCTGGTTTGTTCCCCATAGTTAAAGTTGTTCCTAATGATGAGTACAATGACACCTTAAGAGGTTGTGCGTTAATTCTGGGACATGTTTTATAGTACTTAAGGAGAAAGCGTCAGGGAATCTTCTAAAGGTTTTTTTGCAATTTGCCAGTCAGTATCAGCCGGTCAATTCTGTAAAAATCTCACCGTGAAATCATAAGTGAAGTGAGCACTTAATAGTGTTATTAGGAATAAATGACAGCTCACTTCCCGCTCACTTCACCTAAGTTCTCACGGTGAGATTTTTACAGAATAGTACTGCAGGTTGTATGTTAATCTAAATATGATTCGCGGTCTCTAAGTTCATATTACCCTATTGAATGATTATTTCATTAAATCATGATATTTGGGGCCAATTTTAACGTAAGAGTTGTATTTCTAATGATTATAATTCTGTAAAGCCATATTTGTTACGGTCGCGAATCATATTAATATTATTAGAATTGCAAAAAAAAGTAAGTAAATTTGAATTTTGCTGGACACCTTAGCGCCTTTATTGTGAAGTCAAAGCGGCACTGCTTAAACCAGTAATTAGTAGGAGGACTTCAAACCTTTTTGCGCCGAACAAAGGTTTTACATTTCAAAGGAGGTGTAAGGTGCCAGTATTCTAGGAATTGTGTGAAGTCACGTTAAACCATTGAGATGGGATATAACAGGAGATGCCCTGTTATTCTAAACACGGTTGTAGGTAGGTGCCAGAGCAGCCATCTTTGTCGCCAAGTTTCGTGGTAGTTCAGCTGTCAAATGGTTGTTTATTTTTTGTATTATTGAGATTTGCGAGAAAATTACGAGGACTTTACCTTTAAAACTGCATGTAAATTTTGAAAAACAGCAATTCAACATGCCTGTGTGTTGTATTGTGAAGTCTGGTGCAAGGAAGAATGAAAATCCACCTCAACTTTCTTTGCACAGGTTAGTAGCCGGTTTTCATGCAATAACACATACAATAATAGACATTCGATGATATAATTGTAACGCGATCATGAATTTATGGCTAAAGTATTGATATTTGGGTGAATTTCTGTATAACAGACCTTTCTATTATTTTGTTAATTAATTCGTTTGTTTACAATAATATGTCATAATAGAATAGTGTTGTACCGTTGCCTAATAGTTTCCGGAACTAGTTCCTCCGTTGGAACGATATCGGTATATTCTGCTATGTTAACATAAATAGTCCTGCGTCTTATTAGCTCCGATTGACCTTGCTAGGTCCGGCCCGTGGTTCACAGCACCAAAATCAAAATATTTTCTTTCACATAAACCTACATGGGCACTTATGAAACGTCAGAAGCTAGATGCACGGTTCCAAATGGTGGTTTCCTATGCAGAAGAACCAGCGAGAAACTCCACGGTTACTCTTTTAAAAACAATTGGCTTTTACAATGTCTTCTATTTTTTTAAGTACCTGGTACTTGTTGACAGGCCTACACTGTCCTCCCCTACCTATTAACATTGTAAAAGCCAATTATTTTGAGTAACCGTGGAGTTTCTTGCCGACTCTTCTCCATAGAAACCACCAATTGGAACCGTGCACATAGCTTCTGACGTTTCCTATTGATTTTAGTTTCATATGCTAATATAATATAGCTGTAACCAAAATTATTTATTGATAAAAAGACTTGCACTTTTTATAGGTTTCGTAAAAAGGAAGGACTAAAGAAAAAGTGGTTAGAAAATAACGTTAACGTTAGTGGTTGTGTGGTGGTGAAGAAAATATTAATCCCCGACATAAAGAATGGTATAATAATTTGATATGATAATTTGACAGTTTCGGGTAGCTTGATGTGCTGGCGTCTGTACCTATCGATAAATAGTTCATATGAGTCTTTTACGCATAACAAAAGATTAGAAATAAAGTATTTTCGCATACTGTATTTTTATGCAAAATTATAAAGTATGTTTATCGAAAATAAACTAGGATACGTTACTATAAAGTACGCAACCTTAGTTAGAACGGACTATAAGTTAGTATACTATATTATGATCCAAACGTGATAACTAGTACGACTCGTATTTAGTATCGATACTCGTTATAGTAACACCAATGTTCCTTGATTGATACAACCCTAGCAATGGCAGCCATTTTTTGAGACAATATGAGTTGTAGGTAGGCACCCTTTTTTCGTAGGTATTTCCAGTCCATATATACAGTGTGTCCGGACATGGACTAGCGATATTCTAAATACTTAAATATAAGCTATTTTAAAGTACTATTACACTATAGGCTTGGGTCCAATACACTTCCCCGCTATGTGGCAGCCATTTTGTTTTTTTTGTTGAAATATGCTCTATGCGAGTACAAAAAAAATCATATATCTCAAAGTTTTAGTCATACTGAGATAAAAATAGGCTTATTCGGAAGGCAATAATATTGTCTACCGTCTGCATTACAAAGCAATGTGTTCACAATTCCATAACTTTTGAAAAAAAATGTGAAAGTCGAAAAAAAAATCAAAAAATTATGCAATTCAACCAATAATGGTTAATTACTACAAAAACAACCCCGAGAACTTTTTTATTTTTTATACTAGATCGACAGTTTTTGAGCTACGCTACAATGCAACATAAAATTCACAACTGTATGTTTAATACTTTAAGAGTTATTGTTGTTTGAACATAGCGTATGCGCAAGCACAAAACGTCTTTGTTAACCGCCAGAGTGTCATTTATGGCATTCACTGTATTCCATCTGAGAGCAGGCGAGAAATACTGTTCGTTACTACCGTGAGTAAGCGAGATAGAACGTATTAGTCCACTACCTGAAACAAAATCAGTTTTAAGGACAAATTATTAGTTGGGTTAGTTTAGTTGTCCCTCGCCCTGCGTTGTGATCGCTATCGCTACTTTCACTTACCGTCCGTGCTGTTTACGTGCTGCGTTAGTGTTTTGTATTTAAAAGTGTGATAAAGTATGGCACAGCGTCAATATTCATCGCAACATATTGCTGACATACACTTTGTGTATGGCTTTTGCAATGGAAGTGCAAATTTGGCTGTACAAGAATATCGACGAAGGTACCCTAACAGGCCTACACCGAGTCGCCAAACTTTTATCGACGTGCATTCAAGATTAGCGGAAAGAGGTATTCAAAGAGCTGTTAATGAACGCAATCGCTTGGTATCGCCCGAAGATGAAGAAGAAGTGCTTAGACTAATAACCAATGATCCTAGACTAAGCGTTAGACGGATTTCAGTGCAACTTCGAATGTCTAAGTGGCATGTATGGAGAATTTTGAAAAGAGAAGGGTTACACCCTTATCATTTTCGACGGGTTCAAGACGTGATCGAACCAGATTTTGCTGCGAGATCTGTGTTTTGTTCGTGGATAAATAGAAATTTGAGACAGAACCGTAATTTTTTACAAAGAATACTGTGGACTGATGAAGCCAAATTTACAAGAGCTGGGATTACAAACCACAGAAACGACCATCTCTGGTGCTCCGCAAATCCAAGGGCGGTGCGCCCAAGCTCATTTCAACATGAATTCTCAGTAAATGTGTGGGCCGGCATAATCAACGATAGGCTGATAGGGCCATTGGAATTGCCACCTACATTAAACGGCGCTAGATTTTTAGAATTCTTACAGACACAGTTTGCGGACAGCCTCATGGACCTACCTCTATCATACCGTCGGCGTATGTGGTTCCAGCTCGATGGTGCACCCGCGCATTTTTCTCGAGCAGTGAGAGAATATTTAAATAATAATCTACAGCCGTGGATCGGTCGTGGTGGTGTAGTAGCGTGGCCGCCTCGCTCACCCGATTTGACACCCTTGGATTATTTTTTGTGGGGTCATATGAAACAAAAAGTATACGCTACAGTTCCAAATACCAGGGAAGAACTCGTCGCAAAAATTATGGCAGCCGCCGAAGAAATTAGATCCGATTTGGATTTAATTAGGCGCTCATCAACCCAGGTGGCACAGAGAGCCGTAGTGTGTCTACAAGCTGGAGGTGGCCACTTTGAGCAACTGCTTTAGATATTTTAATCTTCATTTAATATTGGAAAAAACATTAAATAAAATTCAATATGAATGTTATGTTTTTTTAATGATTTCCTGTTTAGGGTTCCGACAAAGGCCTTTTGTGCTTGCGCATACGCTATGTTCATACAACAATAACTCTTAAAGTATTAGACATACAGTTGTGAATTTTATGTTGTATTGTAGCTTAGCTCAAAAACTGTCGATCTAGTATAAAAAATAAAAAAGCTCTCGGGGTTGTTTTTGTAGTAATTAACAATTATTGGTTGAATTGCATAATTTTTTGTTTTTTTTTTCGACTTTCACATTTTTTTTCAAAAGTTATGGAATTGTGAACATATTGCTTTGTAGTGCAGACGGTAGACAATATTATTGCCTTTCGAATAAGCCTATTTTTATCTCAGTATGACTAAAACTTTGAGATATATGATTTTTTTTGTACTCGCATAGAGCATACTTCAACAAAAAAAACAAAATGGCTGCCACATAGCGGGGAAGTATATTGGACCTAAGCCTATAGTGTAATTGTACTTTAAAATAGCTTATATTTAAGTATTTAGAATATCGCTAGTCCATGTCCGGACACACTGTATATGTCTATGCGTTAAACAGTAAGGGGCTATGTGCGAGTAGGTGACAAGTGTCATGCACAAGCACCATGGTAACCTATTTACCTTAGGTAAACTTTCACAACGTGCACGGGGATAGTACTTAAGTAGTTAATACATAGGTATTCCGTTGCTTGGAGATAGCAGAGTAATGTTATGAGTACTTCGGCTATCTTCGTTTATGCTCGGATCATCCGAGTCAGAAGTTTGATCGCTAAGGTTAATGCAACCGTTAAGGTCAGAAAATGTTAAATGTGTTTTCTGTCAGCAATCCTTCTATTTTCCAAAGATGATAATCCCTGAAACTAAGTTTACGGGCAAAATAGACTGTATTTTGCCCGTAAACTTAGTTTCAGCGAGTCCAAATTGTAAAATCTGTCGAAAAAGTAATTATAGTCATTACTAAACTCAATATTGACCTTTTATCTATTACCTCTGACATAAATATTACTGAAATGATTATTTAAAGACCTCTCAATTTACAAATACTAGCCATTAAAACCGCACGCAATGAAACTTTTGAAATATCACAGTGTTAGAGTTACTAAGAATGTTTTACTTCGAAACAGATATGTTCAGAATATTAAGGGTAAAAGAATCTAACTACCGCTAATAAGCAAATTGCGTAAACGTTTCTAAATAACGAGATACACAATATCGGTATCCGAGCGAGTGACTTTTGACCGTTGTATGGTCACTTAAACGCTATAAATATCACGAAATTGAATTGGAATGAAGTGAATGAACCAAACAATCGCCAATTACTGTTTGAATTTTCGAGTTTAGCACGGTTCTCATGCTGTATTAGGTAAATAGACGTAGAACTAAATGTATTGTGTATTACGGTGCGGTACAATCTGTAGATCTTCTTAGGAACCCTGTCGCCTGCGGCGTGTCTCGTTGTAAATCACACGCTTCTTGCACCAATTTAGGGTTGCTTGTCTTTATTTAAGGTTGTCAACAAATTAGTGAGCAGAAACTTACGTTATTTATTGATTGTATCAGTTCTTGCGGTGCCTATAAATATTATCTTGGGCGAAAAAGCGTTTCAAAAGCCCATTTATGCTCTGGAAAATGGTACCGATATCATCATTTTCGCTTCTAATACCATAGGTGCAACCTGTATTAACGTGAAGTTCGTTTCATTTTTATTAAAGCCTATATCAGTTCCAAGCGAAGCCAAGCTTTGGACCAAACACTAATCTTCATTGCATCAGAACTAAGTGTATATTTCAATACACAGTAACAATTTTCTCACATATTTCTGAGTACATATTACATTATCAGCTGTCAATTGACAGATATATCAACTATATTGCTCAAGCTTCTAGCATCATTTTAAGGATGATATACCGTGAAGCAAGTACAGTTGCAATACTTTTACAAATACTCTAACGATGCGATTGCGCACCTAATGTTTCTATTGCGTGACTTTTTGTATTTGATCACCGGACATTTGTAAAAAATATGTATTTGATTACGTTATTACAACTGCCGAAAGACGATCGTTAAGGGTGTTCTTTAACGCCTCTGAGAATTTTAGAAACATGGTAGACGCGTTT
This sequence comes from Eremobia ochroleuca, assembly GCA_949629135.1. Classification (NCBI taxonomy): domain Eukaryota; kingdom Metazoa; phylum Arthropoda; class Insecta; order Lepidoptera; family Noctuidae; genus Eremobia; species Eremobia ochroleuca. The sequence goes on along the minus strand of OX451395.1, from coordinate 14,364,583 downwards.
AGAAAAGCTGATAATCGTCAGGAAGTTAAAACTACTCGAGTCTTCTATCAATCCGATTGTAAAGGCTAAAATAAGACAGTCGGTACCTTCTTCGAGGTATTTTACTCCATCAGAAATGAGTGGTCATATTTAAGGATGTGGTACGTACAGACCATCAAATTGAACAACTATCTCTATGGGACCAAAATCGTAATCGAGTTAAAGTGATATGACAACACATTTCTGATACATGCTTTATAGTCTTTTTTTGCCAAAATTTAAGTAGGCAACTGTTTCGCAGCCCTTAGCAGAGCTGGCATTTGTTCTATTTGCAATTTCAAAACATTTTCCTCAGTCTGTAACATTAGTCTTATAAACAAATGACATGTAGGATTACACACATCCCTAGCCTAGAGTACAGTTTAAACATTACAGTAATCTCCCCAAGAATTTGCCTTGAGCGAGTCACTTGTTTTACACCCAACGTGATGCTTAACAAGCAAGTTAAGTGAGTTTTACTTAGAATTTTTACACTTAAATTTAAGACAGAAATAAGACTTGTATATTGAAAAAAAAATCTTTATATTTAAACCTGTCTAGCCTTTTAAGTAAGGGGTCCCTTAAAGCTTCAAGCAAGATGGTTATGTTGCATACGAACCAAACGAATGTTGGTGTATTTCATGCTTAAGAAGTTATATTCATGAAGTTTTTGAATATTATTGACCAAGTTCTTAAAATAACACATAACATAATATAACATAAAATTATGCCTGTAATCCTCAAAGGGGTTAGGCAGAGGTATACCTACATCCACATTTAGCCGGTTATGTTTAAGTCCCATGGAGGCGAGTCTTGCCATCAAGCGGGCACGAATCCAGGCTCCGAGCTGCTACTGAGAAATCCCTGATGGAAAAACCCAATAACACTGCCCATCCCGGGAATAGAACCCAGAACTACTAGACCAACGAGGCAGTTTCTTAAAACAACAATGGTGCCGATTATTTTGTTCACAAACTAAACTATTTTTAAGTTCAGTGCATCTTTTTCTTTCTATTTCATTAAGAAAAGGACAGAATATTAATTTTAGTTTAGTCCTGTCAAATTAATCAGCGCCTGACGTAAATTGAAATAATTTTAGTAGGCGAGTTTTTAATCACGTCTAAACTTGTATGGAGTAGTGTTAGGAGCTGATTAATTTGACAGGACTAAACTAAAATGTATCTTCTGTCCTTTTCTCAATGAAATAGAAAGAAAAAGATGCACTGAACTTAAATTTAATTTAGTTTGTAAACAAGGGAATCGGAACCAATATCTAATTAACATTTGAAAAAGCACCTGTTAACTTATTGCAACAGAGCTAACATAATGATGACGCAATAAGTGGTGGACGCATGGTGGAGGTTGTTCGTGTTCGTGGGTGGAGCACCCTGTGAAGACTTGGAGCCTGAGAGAGGAATCATCCAGTATGTATTATCTCGATACCTAATATGTTTATATTGCAATCTGCTCCCTAATTGCGTAACACACTACTACTCGCAATTTGATTAATTTTGCAAATTGCTAATCCATTGGTCCATATGTTCATATTGTGTGCTCAGCAACGTAAATAATGCATACAGTGTTTTTGAACTGTCATAATGAAACATTGCTACTGATGGGGTGTTGCGCAATTACCCTGCTGTTTACTTGCGCAAACCGCTGTATCTGGTCAACGCAAATGAACTAAAAACGCGTAACTAACTAGATATCAATATGTGGAAGCTTGTAATTAGCAAATGTCACTACTTATGTACGAAATTCAAAATTGTTATTAGTCTGTAAGCTTTCTTTAAAATTAAATAAATAAATAAATAAATAAATAAATAAGTGTCAAGATCATCTTCGCTGAATGGCACTTGATTATAAACAAAATTCGTGCCTACCAAGTGTTTATGAATATGATATTATGTTTTGCCTAATTTGAATAATGGGTTACGAAGGTTAACTTTGAAAGACCGAATATTCACCGTTTACTAAAACAAAGCAATGAAAACATTGTCATTTCAGAGAAAAACGTATATTCTTAAGCTCATTGCAATTTAAACCACAATGTTTTTTTTTTTTTTTTTAATGTCAAAATGTTTTATACACAACAACTCTATAAAGATCTTAAAATGGCCAGTTTTCACGACCATTTTTACACCAAGCAGCCCATATGTCAGACAACTATAATGTTAAACTGTAATAAACTTTGGGTCTAGTATACAACGTGTAACGTTAAATGCGAAAAACCTCAGACACCCCAACTGATTTTTAAATCAATTGACCTATTTCAGAGAGAAAATAAGTCATTAAAAAAATTGTAAAGGTTTATGTGCTGTTTTAGTTTTACTGGCCATTCTGATCGTTTCTTGCGTCTGCGACGACGCTTTATCGAGGGAGGAGTCGTCACCGGGCCGCTGCGCCGCGCTGACATTGGCTTGCTTGACCTATTAATAAATAGACACGGCAACGTTTTTAATAAAGATTTTTTTTTAAATGTGACCTATATTAAAAATTGGTCCAATTCATTCTGCTCGTTATTCTGATCAAACTATTTTCAGGTTTTGCGCATTTAACGTTACACGTTGTATAACTCCCATAACTTTAAGCTCTATACGGTGTAGTATATACTTCGGTCCTTTTAATTACAACCCGCCAGGTTCGCCGCGGGCTAGCTTTCCGCACATAGAAAATCAAGACCTCTACAGCCTTGTTCTTGTCAAACTCAGATAATATATTACAGCATGTTTACACTTTGATTAGTGCAAGTGATTAGTGAGCTAAAATTAGAAGAAGCTCGATCGTTACTTGTGGTAGTGTGGTGAATACACTCGCTTCATTAGCAGTATGCAATGTAGTTTTAGTTTTTACAGATCACTCGGGGCTATTAAAAGGGCTATTGGAAAATTGCTTGATGTGGACATCTACACATTTTTAACGATCCGGCACACGGTCTAATAGCATCCGATGTTAAAGGTTAGTCGGTTTCCATTAATTGGATAAGCTTTTTAATGGCAGTAACTCCATAGTAATACGCAATGTCCATTGAATTTGTATTTACATCGTCTTTACGCGGGACACTTTCCTCTTCATCTCGGTAAACCCTAACATTATAGGAATCGGGCACATTTATTTGCGATCCATTTTATGACAATACTGAACAGTACAATTTATAGCACATGTAAACTATTTGGTCTAAATGTTTATCTATCAACTATCAACCAGCTTCCTATTATACCCGTATTAGGTATGTTTTGTTACATTATCAAGCAAGATAAAGTACATGCAAGAAATATTAATAATGTATCGTTTAGGAAACGACAGGAACCATTATTCTATTGATTTTACGGCTTGTTTTAGAACATTCCTAATGCGTAACAACTTAGGTATCAGGGTATCAGATAAGTACGTTTTGAAACAAATGAAGCACGCCAAGTAAATCAACACAGTTTCGCAATGTCAATATGGTTATTAGTTTCGTAATGAATTCAGAAATCGGGAATGCTAAATCGTGATGATAATAATAGATAGTATTTCAGTAGTTTAATAGATTTAATAATCACGCTCTAACATGTAACCGGTGAACTAGCTCCGTTCAATAGTTAATTTATAGTTTCCTAGAATTCGTTCGATATTCACTGCGTATCGTAACAACTTACCTACGTCATCTTTAAGGTAGTAGGTTTGTTTGTATAGATTTATTTCTCTACTTCATATACAACGTGTAACGTTAAATGCGCAAAACCTGAAAATAGTTTGATCAGAATAACGAGCAGAATTAATTGAACCACTTTTCAATATAGGTCACATTTTTCAAAAAATCTTCATTAAAAACGTTGCCGTGTCTATTTATTAATAGGTCAAGCAACCCAATGTCAGCGCGGCGTAGCGGCCCGGTGACGACTCCTCCCTCGGTAAAGCGTCGTCGCAGACGCAAGAAACGATCAGAATGGCCACTAAAACTAAAACAGCACATAAAACCTTTACATTTTTTTTAATGACTTATTTTCTCTCTGAAATAGGTAAATTGAATTAAAATCAGTTGCTTGGGGTGTCTGAGATTTTGCGCATTTAACGTTACACGTTGTATATATTGGACTACTACCTGCGCCCCGCGGTTTTACCCGCATAAGTCTCGATCCCGTAAGAATATCGGGATAAAAAGTATCCTATGTGTTAATCCTGGTTATAATCTGTGCCAAATTTCATCAAAATTGGTCCGTTTGAGCGTGAAGAAATAACAAACATACACACACACTCACAAACGTTTGCCTTTATAATATTAGTGTAATTGAAATTGGAACTCCCAGTTCCATATTCACGAGGCACATACGCCAGCACATCAAGCTACTCGAAACTGTCAAGTTTTTCCAATCAACTTTATCACTGAACCATAAGGGTTCAGCGATAAAGTTCAAATTCTATTAAAGAAATCTGACAGATTGTAGTAGCTTGATGTGCTGGCGTCTGTACATAATATTAAGCCCTTTTTATTCTGAACATCTTTGCGTTGCGGTATTTCCAGTACTTTACAAAATGTCTCTTGGTTCACTTTGCTTATTGGCACAGGTCGCCTCTAACAACTTCCACTGAGTCCTATCTCTCGCCACTGTTCTCCAAATTAGACCCGCTGTGAGCTTTATTTCATGAGATAGTGCATCTTTTGAATTTGGAATCAAATATATTATTTCTTCTCGAACGCTTCAGATAAAGATCCCCATAGACAATTCAGAAATTATTATCACCCAGCGAAAACGTATGAACACAAGATAGAAAGCAAGTCCTACTTCCAGATAGCACACAATAGCATAGACTACAGGGTTTGCCGGTCAAGTGTCGTGTATGTGAACGTAGGGTACTTGTTAAAGTGGTTTATAGAACACGAAGTGATAACGAACGGCTTCTATTAGGCTGGGTTTAAGGTGTAAACGCATTTTGTTATGGGCATATAGTACAATGGCTTATGAAGAATCATTAATAAGTAAGTAAGGTAGACATAGTATACATTTTGGACATGCTGTTTCATCATTGCGGAGAATTTAGGAGTGACTCATTACTTCATCTTAAATTCTCATGTTGCTTGGTTTTGTGAAAAAAGCTTCTGCAAATTCATTAGTAATTTGAAACCTTTTTAGCTGTTTTCTCTTTTAAGAACTCCTTGCCTCTCAGGTCTTTTATTCGCACTTTCCTGTCTAAATGTTATGGACCACGCATTTTTACCTCATAAGTAGGTCCATCTGACATTTCTACAATTTATGTAAATTCGTAATTGTCATTCTTATTGTCAAACTTCCGTCTGTAAAGTTAACTGTCCGCCTACTTTTTCTCAGGAAAGTCGTAAACACCAAACATGGTTAATGGTGTTTCAAACTCAAATAATAAATGAAACGGCGAGTCGTTATGCCAATGTTGGTAACCTTTAGGTAGATTCAGAAATGGTGACTAAGCATCGTTAATTCTACTAAGTTTATGATCTGTCATCGATTATGTGAACTTTATCTAAAACGGTTCTAAGAACTTCTACAACAGCACAAATATTGAAGAACTTTAAGAGACGGTCCGAAATATCAAAGTCAATAGTTCTGCGTACCTTCATCGCAAGTGGAACACCGATTGTCCAATACACACATCTGGTTACTACGTACTTATGTATAGACGATGCTTGTATATGATAAACAGCTTACGAAGTTTATCAGGCAACACTACCGCTAGTGCAATATAGAAAGTGAGTCCCACATCTTTAACGGCTTAACAGACACTGAAAGTGTTTTCTTCCGGTGATGTCGTGTAAAATTATACGAGGACTTTAACTCACAGGGTAATAGTAAAAGTAGCAGTATATCATCACAATTTTCGATAAGGAGTGGTTGGATTACCGAGTTACAAACCGCACTAAACAAATAGTATGCTTCACTGAATAAGAAAGATAATGAGACAGGCATACATACCGTAAGGAGGCTGCGATTGGTCAATGCACTGAATTGCAGTTGCCGGATTGGCTTACATAATTGGCTGGCAGCTTAAGTGTGTACTCACTTGTATTGACAGTTCTTCTGCATACCCTTTGGCCTGGGCAATGCAGCAGGTATTTGTGTCATGTTGTCCCTGGTTGAGAAACATTGCGTTGCGTATCCGAGAGAAGCGTCGCTAGAGATCAGACGGACGCAAGCACAGCGGCTATTGTATATTTATGCGATGTGCGAAAACTTTGCATAACTTTTGCCAGTTCTATGCACAGACTGGAACCACCATTGCATTCGAAGTTCGAACATAGCAATATGAATAGTGACAAGTTTCTGGTCTATTGTTTACAAATACCGTTACCTAATTAGTCTTACGACCCGCGTGGGATGGTTTTCTACATTTTTCATTCATTTACTAAGCTTTTGAGTATGTTAGAGATTATTTATGTAAGTTACGTCTCATTAACCGACCCCGATCGCTGCTCCGGTGTTAGAAAATCAGAATTCAAGATCGTAGGACCAGAAACAGGAAGCACTTAAATGAACTATCTGGAATAACCACCTTCACCGTTGCCTTTCTTTACCAATACATTTCAACCTTCATTTTTCTCTGATTTGGTCTAAATCGTACAGAGATAAAAGGTACCTAATTGTTAAATGATCAAAGCCCCTTTAAAAATGTTCTTCGAACGTAAATTGAGGCGCCAGCGAAAACTAGTAAACAAGCAACGGTCTGCCGAGGCCTAGTTGAAGTCGTCAAAGTAATGGAGATTCATGGCTTATTACACCTAATCCGACCATAAAATCAGCCTCATTCAACTCAAGAACCTCTGGACCCCCATTATCTTTATTGAATGATAAAGCAAGAATTGTAAGAGCTACTCTTACTCCACTCACCAAACTTCTGAATTTAATTTGACAACAAATATCTGCTACCTAAAAATCGTTAAATTAAAATTCATGAGTCGAGTCTAAAAATACTGAACGAGAATGTTCGGTGAACGACAACTAATGAATAAAACAAACCCATAAAAACCACAAACAAGTTCTTCACTGATTCATAAGAAACACCTCATAACTTAAACGGACAACATGGATCAGTAAACTCAACAGAAAAACTTCAGATATCAATCATAAGAGACGAAAGAACACATAAGGAAACTGTAATGTACAATATCTATGGCTTGACTGCGCTCGGCGAATCGAGGTTGCCCATGATAAATGAACCATAATGTAGTGCACGCAACAAACACAATAAAATCACGTAACGTATCATTCTAATTTCTTCAAATGTCATGTTTGGCTGATAAATACATCTCGGCGAAATTTCAAAGTCTAAATAATTCAATTATGATTACGATACAAGATTTGCACGGCTACTTATCCTTTATGGACTCAAATAACGCGCCATATCTTAACCGGCATTATCCGGGACTGATTCACTATTATTCGCGAATTAGAAATGCTTATTGGGTTTAGTATACTTAACCGAAAGTTACATTTGTATAGTTTATTTGCGTAATTTCATCTCTTTCATCGACAGTGCCATAGAAAAGGAAGGCGTTTCAAGTGTGGATTACACAATCAATACAACCACCGGTAGTCAGTCATTTTCGGGCAACAAAAAGTGTTAATTCTTTTAAAATGATTTCACAATTGTATCTGTGAATCAAAGCCACAATGAATCTTCAAAAGGGGCTACGAAACGGTAAAATATGATTCGTTAGCCGATAAGGAAAGTAAGAGTATTTAGTTTGACAGCTCGGCAGCCATCTTGGATTTTGTGTCAAAGGTCGGCGCGCACAGGTTTCACCACAAGCAGATGGGTTATTTCGCACACGATTGTAGACGCCAGAGCTAGTTAATGAGATGATAATGTTCTCAAAGTATAGTTCGTGATGACATTTCACATGTTACGTTTCAAATGATTTGATTAAATAATGGGACAAAAATTGCTGTGAAACGCAACCACTCTCTTTGAGATAACATCTCTGCCATTAGGCGAGTGAATTCGCCCATTTGAATTCTTCCGTCTTTTTGATGGGGATTACCGAAAGTGTCGTTTGTACCAAGCCCCTTACGAAATATAACTTTTGGTGTTCGGCGTAGATTATATCACCGTCTGTAGCGGAATTAACCATCTGCATAAATACATATCCTTCACTTCAAAGAGCGTACTCGTTGTTACACGTTGACTTAAACAATGCATATTCATTCAATTCACGCCCTAAATAAGCCAGAACATGAGGTTAGTACACCAGTAAACCAGTAAATAGAGGAAATGCAGACGAGTTCACGGGCAGTGACCCGAGCAACAGTCAGGCACCGTGACGTACGAACACCATACGATTTCATCTAAACTACTTTTGAAATACGTCATTTAAGAGGATAAGGACCAAAAATTACAACGGAATTTGGAACCTTTGCCAAAATATTCGAAAGTTGATCACGATGGTAAAAGCCTAATTGCTGTGAGTAGGAATGCGGAAGATTCTAATAATTTTATATGCAATTTGACCGATTTAACGATCGTAATTTGAGACGATAAACCTTGATTTGAAGTTAACAAGCCTTCATGAATATTGAAATGTGCCTTTGTTATTAAAGAATTTAGCAATGTACTTAATTGCTAAAGTATTATTATAGTTTGCCTTTTTTACGAAATGGCATATTTCGCGTGTCCATCTCGGTCACAAATATTCAGAGAAACATATCATCGAGGGTTTCATAAGAGGCATTTGAGTATCAGTATGGACTGTATCAAAATGGTGACGGAGCAAAGCATCCGCCTCCATAGTTTAAAATGTTAATACTAGCTCGGTATTAGGTTCTCGCAATTTTCTCTTGAAATACAAAAAAAATGGATGATAGGGTTTGCCTGATGTAAAGCAGTTTGAAATGATTTAAGAACAGTCACCATCGTGTAATGCCATAATTTGTGCTTAACTAAGAATTTAAATTGACATTTGACAGACGTGAATTTGACAAAGTTATCAAGTAAATCTATACTCGGACAAAAGAATTGGTTTGGAAAGCAAAATTGGTTTCTTATCATGATAACTAAAGAGGAGAAAGTGCTTCACAATGGTATAGACCGGCTAATATGTCCTACAGTTTCCTAGATTACACACACAGAAGCTTAATTAACCAGTTTTAACAAGGGGTTTCGTATTACCCAGTAACTGGGTTGTGGAGGTCAGATAAGCAGTCGCTCCATGTAAAATACTGGTAATCAAGTGCATCCAGTTAGACTAGAAGCCGACCCCAACATAATTAGGAAAAAGTTAGGCAGATGATGAAACTTAATTAATGCCCTCATGAGAGAAGAGATTCCATTTCTATTCTATTTAAACACTGATAAAGTTAATGCTGATTATCGATACAATACAGTTCACAAACAACAAAAATCTGCAAAACGAAGTAAATGAAATAAATAGGATATTGATAAACCTAATCCTTGTAAACACGAGGGACCAATGTTCGCGATGCTATCCGATGCGTGCGTGGCATGCATGTCAACGTGCGCGTGCGCCGACTGCCAGATGCACGAGATTATGTTGTGTGACAAATGTGCGATGCAAAATTGTGTAGGTCATTTTGTAAACATTTTGTTGGCATTGAGAGAAAGTTCTGGGTTATGCTTATGCAGCAAATGTTTCTGGAGATTTGTGTTTCGATTAGTTAAAAGCTTTGTTAATCGTATGTAGTTTACGTAAACAGACTGATGAAGTATAATTAACCCACCAATCTCTTAAATAGGTAATTTGACAGTTAAATGGTAAAGCCGAAGATAAATACGAAGATGCTAATAAAATTAATGCTACAGAAGTATAGACTTTCTGAAGATTCATCATCATCTGCTTAGCCTTTTCCTATGGTCGGCTTCCAGTCCAACCGGATACATCCGGGATCGACGGCTTAACGTGCTTTCCGCGACACAGAGGGTCTTAGTATGTAAAGATGTTCACTCATACAAGGACCAACCGCGGCAAGTGTAACTTAATCTGATTGATCGACCCGACAACTTTGTGAAGATTCATTATGCATATTTACCTAGCCAGCAAAGTTATGACTTTGCCGACTAGTTATGTTTTTTTTTACTGAATCCAAGTCTTTTATAAGGAAATACTAGCTATTTTTTGCAATTCAACGACACGCCTTTGGCTTCCACAGAAAAAAAACACTTGAGGAATTTTATACATAAATGGTAAAACATAAAAACAAAACATTATAAAAGCCACGATCAGCAATTCAAATGTCATATAATCTGAAACGATTTAAAAATCACGTTACGAATACATAAGTACCAATAATGTACAAGTTTATGCACAAATCGCGTTGCATAAAAACATTAGACGAAATAGGTGAATCGCTGAACGTTATGGCAATGACTGCAACGGGAAAATGCTTGTGAGCGAACACTTGACATTGTTCGAGCTTCGATGATGTGACTGACTTGGTTTCTGCATAATACCTGGTAATAATGTACCTAATAGCTGTGAATAGAACCTGTGTGAACGGTCTGGGAACTGTATGACTATGGAATAGCGGTGAAGATGTCACGAAAAAGGAATTTAGGAACGTTTTTGAATTCATCGTTTCGTTTGGAATCTGGAATTATTCATAAGTGAGGTGTAAGACAGACGGTCTTTTGTTTTCATGGTATTTTGTTGCAGTGGAGGCAATAGTGGTTTGATAAGTGAAAAGGATTGCGTTTCTGGAGGGCTTTTGCCTAGTAGTTCTGCTTAGTGACTAGTAACTGCTACTTTATATACGGTTTTAAGACAATTAATTTCACTCAAAAATAATAAAATTATTCACTCTTATGAGGAAAAACATAAAAATTAAGATACGCTACGGTTTTGCTGGTTACGAACTAAAATGAAGTTATATGTATAAAAATAAAAAAATAAAATAAAGAAGAGTACAGACTTACAATTCAAAATAGCCTTTTGAAAGTTGGAAGTGATTTTGATTCCTTAATTAATTTAGTTACAGAGCTGTGCCCCCTTATACAACGTGTAACGTTAAACGCGCAAAACCTCAGACACCCCAATTGATCTGCTCGTTATTCTGATCAAACTATTTTCAGGTTTTGCGCATTTAACGTTACACGTTGTATACGACAGTCCTTCTACCGTAGTTTGTACCTCGGTGCACTTAAAATTATAATGATGGTTATACACGGAGAGAAAATACTTAGAAAAATTAGTGTGCTGTCTCATAATCTGAGTGCATTTGAGTGATAATGGAAAAATTACCATAGTAAAAACTCTTATGCTGTACAGTAAAATTTATTGGACAAATAGTGATTTTTTCCCAATCTCACTCAGAAAATTTTCTGTAGATGTCACTTGCACTCACTTTACAGTGACGAGCACAGTCATTTTTCTAAGAATGTTCTCTCCGTTTATGCAGAGTAGATTACTTTATAGTATAACGTTACCAACATAAAAACACAAATTAAAACATTATAACAGTACATTACTGTAGTACTGTAATAGTGTGGTATATTACTATAGTAGTTCAAGGATTTTCTCTAAACGTGGCGAGGGCAGTTTCTTGATTTTCCGTAAAGCAACAAAAACAAGAAACTATCTTTAAATCATCAATAATGGTCCTAAGTAGCGGAGGACCAGTTTCCTTTATGAACCCCGACACTTATATGCTGGGAAAACACAGGGACTAAGGAGACATATAGGTACAGCAAGTTAATAAATAAGATTGCTTACCAGTACCAAACGAGATTTAGATGAATGAGATACTAACCTGAAACAAAAGACAAACAAATTACCAAAAAAACAAAAAAAAATACGAATCAACAACACAACAAACAGCTTAATTTACGATCAAATCAATTTACGATTTAAAAACAGCCGGTCGATTCTGTAAAAATCTCACCGTGAAATCATAAGTGAAGTGAGCACTTAATAGTGTTAATCCCTAGCGAATGACAGCTCACTCCACGCTCACTTCACCCAAGCTTTCACGGTGAGATGGTTACAGAATCGCACGACTGAACACTAACAGGGTTTGTTTCAGGGTTTATGTTATAAATTGATATTTATGTTGATATCATTATATCAATTGATATTTACTGTCAAAACTAGAAATTTAGCAGAATCAAAGTTTGCCCTAGCAACACTTGACAAAAAACAATACTTTAACACGACATACTAAAAAAAATATATAGTCAGCCACTAAAAATAATATTATACCTAATTATAAAAGTGTAATTATAAAAGTGAGCTGTCATTCGCAATGACAAAAATGACAGCTCACTCCACGCTCACTTCACCCAAGCTTTCACGGTGAGATGGTTACAGAATCGCACAGCTACTGTCAATTTATCACAGAATATTGTGTAGCTCTGAGAGTAAAGCATAATCAGCCTATAATGTTCCCACTACTGGGACACAGGCCTTCTCTCGGCGAGAGGGAGTGGACCGTAATCCACCACGCGGGCACAGTGCGAAAGTTGAAAATCTATTAAAGAAATCTGACAGATTGTAGTAGCTTGATGTGCTGGCGTCTGTACATTGCCGTAGACAGAAAAGGAACCACACTAATTCTAAAAATAACAGGGTCAAACCAAATAAGAGAGCTTTTAGACAAGTAAAACAGCAAACAAATGCGTTAAATAAATATGGCTATATTGATATCGGAACTAAGGACCATTCAAAAACAACATCCTATAAATAGGGTAAAGTAAACGGACCAAAACATGGTAAAGTGGCGTCGGTCCTTTTGTCTCAGATAAGGCCACTATTACTAGCGTTCTCGGCGCCCGCGCCGGTGCAAGCGGAAGCGATAAAGTTGCATGCCGTGAGGGAATCAGATTGGTGGCGTCACCTCATCTATTGGCACGAGAATAGAGCAACAGTGGCGTGCGTTATCTTGGCTGAGTGACTGCCTTTTGTTACCTTTTTCTGGGAAAAATATGCAAGAAAGTGAGAAAATGAACAGTAAACTGTTTTACAAGGGTCGAAAGGAATTGGTGACTTTCACCCGTGTTAAACACTCTACTTTTCATTTCGAATATAAGGAAAGTAAAAACTAGTAGTTTATCCTAAAATATTTATTGATAATAATAAGATGAATAGTACCTATTTAATAGTCTATTTTTAATTTTAAATATGGAACATACCGCGTCACAGCCACGGGCCGTCCCTCTTAATAGGTTTTTTTTTCACACTGGCTGTTTATACACTCACAAGGCTGCAGCATTTTTCTTAATTATGTTCAAAATTTTGTAGCCGACTACCCAACGAAATTTAGTTCTATTTTTAAAATTCATTCCCGCCCTAGAGAGAGAAGCAATTACTATGAGTCTTTCTCGCCCAAAGATGGGAAGCAGCGTCTTCCACCCACTATTCGGATCAAACAAACACTACTTTCCGAGTATGAAAAAGGAAAAAATGTTTTTCATTTCAGATCTATACTAGTAGAATAGAATAGAATATACTCTTTAAATATACTCTTTATTATGTACACCATATAAATTACAGATATAAAGATAGAAATATAACAAAGGGTGACACAATGGGCGGTCATATCGCTAAGAGCGATCTAATAATAAAGCTGAAGTTTGCTTGTTTGTTTCTTTGAAGGTGCTAATCTCTGGAACTACCAGTCAGATTTGAAAAACCCATTGTTTTAATTTGATAGCCCAATTCTTTAGGAAGGCTATAGGCTATTAAACATCACGCTAGGACCTTTAGGAGACGAGCAAAAACAAAAAAAGTCGGAAAGAAAGCGAAGTGAAAACGAAGTAATAGTAAGGAAAGGCGATGAGATGCGACGGGGTGTGTCGGGGGAACAAGAAATTTTTGTTAATTTTTTATTTTTTATTTATTTCAATTTAATTTCATTTCAATTTAATTTATTAAGTATTAATTAATTTTAGCTATTTAAATTTAATTTATTTTGGTCATTTTTTTTAAATTAAATCCATAATTGCTACTAACTTATTGTTAGTCTTAAGATAATTAAGTTGTTACTAACAAAATATGGACATTACTCTGAAATAAAGAAATTTTATTTTATTTATTTATTATTTATAAAGCTTTTCAACTGCTGTCAATTATCTGTGGGATCATATTGCTAAAGGAGTGTTTATGCTGAATGTCTGTTGTTAATTTCGATTACTTCTTGTAATTTATGGATATGATGTGTCTGTTTCCTTGAGTGTCTAAATAATATACGTTACTAATATAGTACATGCTTCACAGTTGAATCATCATATTCACTAGTTCGTGATTATATATTTTAAGTATTCTTAAGATATTGAACGTTATTATTAATTAAACATTGACAGCGCTGACCCTGAGGGGCCCGTGGCTAAATAATAACAGCCGCACAGGTCGATCGATCAGGTTAAGCTACGCTTGCCAAGGTTGGTCTGTGGATGGGTGACCATCTTTACATATAGAGACCCCTCCGTGCCTCGGAAAGCACGTTAAGCCATTGGTCCCGGCTGTCATTCGTAGATCTTTGACAGTCGTTACGGCTAGTCAGAAGCCCGAAAGTCTGATAACCAGTCTTACCTAGGGTATCGTATTACCCAGTAACTGGGTTGTGCAGGTCAGAGGCAGTCGCTCCATGTAAAATTCTGGTATTCAGCTGCATCCGGTTAGACTGGAAGCCGACCCCCAACATAGTTGAGAAAAGGCTAGGCAGATGATGATGATTGAAGGATTGGATTGGATTGGATTGGATTGGATGTTGGTTGATTGAAGTATTTATAAGTTTGTAAATTTATTACTTTGTAAAAACCTAAATATTTTTTTTTTTTTTATTGACAGCGCTGACCTTTACGTTTACCGCCCTATTCGATATCCGGTGTGTTAGTATGAATTTGGGAGTTATATAGTCAGCAAAGATCTGACTTCTAATGATCGAAAACTGCGAGTTTTGTGAACGTAAGTATATTATACCTATGGTAATTTCAAGGTTTTTTATCAAGTTTATTAGTGGCCAAGACCTTCTGGAAACCCGTAAATCTCCAGTTGAGGATGTTTTAAGCAGTAAAAGATTAGCTAAACGGGATTGCAACGCTTCATAATAATTTAAACAAGTTTGTACAAAAGTAAATTAACCAAAAGCTGTATCAAAACTGTTTGAGTCGGTTTCCCTTAAACACTCAATCCTTACGCAAAGTGAACAGGAAACCAAAAGAATCAAAATCCGTAAAAGGAAATCAATAATGTTCGTATGAAGTAACCGCTCGGGATCTTACGAAACGACTGATCGAAAACCGAAACAAAATTTTGATTGAACGATCGAAACTCATGCGTTCTGAGCAAACCATTAATTATCTGAACGTAACATTGAACGTAATTTATGTTTAATAATATCTTTATTAGAAGCGTGCTCGATGATGTACTTTATGTTTGTACCACGAGTGTACAGTCGAAAAAAGAGATACATAACATACCATACAGACAGCCAATCCAACTACAACTAAAGGCCAGTTCCCGTGATGAAACATGTTCAAAATCTAGTTGCAATTTCATCACAGCGACAATCAATATCAAAAACTTGTCAAAAAGGTAGCTAAAGGTGGGGTGTTTTGCCAGAGTGAAACAGATTAGAATGCGAACGTTCTTAAAAATCGCGGACATACAAACATACACATAAACGGGTTGAATACAGAAGCTCCTTTTTTGAAGTCGGTTAAAAATACTGGAATTTTCCCTCTGGTTCGTAATTTGGAAAAGGTAATTTCAGGCCTGCAGTGCTATTCTGTAAAAATCTCACCGTGAGAACTTAGGTGAAGTGAGCGGGAAGTGAGCTGTCATTAGTGATTAACACTATTGACACTGCTCACTTCACTTATGATTTCACGGTGAGATTTTTACAGAATCGACCGGCTGTTATACTAAACGGTTTTGCGGTGTGTACTGTGTTACGGTTTTTGAATATCACGCTGTTTTCTTATAGACCTCGTAATGAAGCAAAATCATAGCTTATCAGTTGATAGGAGGGCAATCTGTGAGTCGGACGAAAAAAGAAGTTATTCTGACGCTCGTAAGTGAGGGTTAACAACATGCCCTACGTACTCATTTGTGATGTTTACGGATTGTTACAAGAGGTCTTGAAAAAGCAATAGGTAGGTACACGGAAAGAAAAATCTTAGAAAAATTACTGTGCTGTCTCATAATCTGAGTGCATTTAAGTGGTAATGGAAAAATTACCATGCTAGCACAGTAAAAATTCTTATGCTGTACAGTAAAATTTATTGGACAAATAGTGAATTTTTCCCAATCTCACTCAGAAAATTTTCTGTAGATGTCACTTGCACTAACTTCACAGTGACGAGCACAATAATTTTTCCAAGCATTTTCTCTCCTTGTAGTAGGTACTAATAGCTGATTGGTTTGATTTGTATTCATAAATCAATGTTCAAACAAAGAAAATTACTATTTATACAATCCAAACACCCACAATAACCAAACATTGTTTACAATCAAAATGGCTAAATAATAACAACCACTCGTGTTGATCGGGGGTTAAGCTACGCTGGTCGCAATCGGTTTTCGAATGGGTGACTGTCCATTACATATCGAGACCCCTCCGTACCTTGGAAAGCACGTTAAGCCGTTGGTCCCAGCTCTCATTCGTAGATCTTTGACCTTCGTTACGGGAGTCAGAAGCCCAAAAGTCTGACAACTAGTCTTACCGAGGGGTATCGTGTTTCTCAGAAACTGGTTTGTGGAGGATGGATATGCAGTTGCTCCATGTAAGATACTGGTATTCAGATGCATTTGGTTACACTTTCCAGTCTAACCAGCGCCGCCGATGCATCCGACCCCAACATAGTTGAGAAAACGCTAGGCAGATTGATTACCCTAGAATCAAAATGGATTCTCATCTACTCATACGCGATTATACATAAGACTTTCAGCCATTCTGTGCATTAATAGTAGGTACTTAACGTAATACATACCACAGTTTAATAAAAAAAAGCCAACCGAATTAATCAACCATGAATGAGTAAATGCCACTTGAATTATGAAAAGTGAAAAGAGAAAGAATGGATATTGGATAAGAAATAAAAAGGCCAAAGAAACACTTTATGCAACCTTTACGACGAACTTTATTACACGAGATATGAAATCACTTATTTATATTAAGATTAATCGGTTTTGACGTCGCCATTTTGCATAAAATACTTTCACACTTTACAATACCTACATAATTCTCCATTTATTGCTTGAGAACAGGAACGCTTAGCTTTTAAAAGATCTTCAGGGTAATTGCGTAACACATTATCAGTAGCAATGTTTCATTGTGACAGTTCAACAACATTCATTGCGTTATTTACGTTGTTGAGAAGACGCATTTTTCGAACATATGGAGCAATGGATTAGCAATATGCTTGAAAATGATTCAAATTGAGAATAATAGTGTGTTACGCAATTAGTGTGCTGATCGGTGATTAATTTACTTAGCAAAATGGCAGACGATTTCTTTGAAATCTTGTACAAATAAAAAAAAAATCAATAAACAATATGCGAAATGTCAAGGGCGATCCGTTTATCATTAAATTAGACAAAGTATGAGATAATTTGAGTCACGGCTAGCTTGATCAATATTTGTTTTACGTAAGTACTTGTATTCGAAACGATTAAACATTCAAATTATAATTTTTTTTTCCAAATATGGCATACGTAGATGTTTAAAGCCACTTAAAGCCTAATCCCACTGTCAACATTAAGCATTGATCACACAAACTCACATTTATTTCCCCAACCACGTCATCATCTGCAGTACATGAAAGAAATAACAAGTAACAACGCTTACGGCCTGAGCAAATAAAAACCGTCGATAAACCAATCAAGTACAGCTTCTGCCAATGACATTGTTTCGAATAAACTATGGCTCATTGAGCTGTCAGAGTGGCATAAATTTCAATTTACTCTCTCACGAACAAATAACGCATCGGATTTTCGCACGTAGTAAGTAGTGACGTACCTAACTACCATTTAGTGATGTTCCGTTATTGCTATTCGTGGGAGAACTAAACAAAGGCAGTCTATTTAAATGTTGGGACGAAACATCTTGTTGGCGTAAGCACTATGTATAGTATGTATTCTGGGGCATCGCTCTATGCTAATTTAGTTCTGATTAAAAAGGGCAAAAACTAAACTACCATTCATAGGTAATTAAGTAACGAGTACCGTTAGGCGCTTCATAAAGTAAACGTTTTTAGAACAAACCTTCAATGAACACACAAAAATGGCATAGTGGTTGATCTCCTGCCCAAGGATATCCATATTAGTAGCAAGACACACACAAAAACTTGGATTCAGAATTTGTTAGGTTTGGCTTTTAAATGACCTGCAATAAAGTTATTTTTGGCGAATGATATCAGCCAACCGGATTCCATACAACCTCTGTCTCAGATCTTTAATCTTGCATACGTTTAGAGAATTGCAATCTTCATAATTATTATGCAAAAAGAGAGGTAAAAACAAAAACTTGGCACCTTATCGAATAAAAACCCGTATGAAAACTCGTTTTACCAGAAAAATAAAGACAGTCAGTTAATTATTCATTCTAAATTGAAGAATAGACCACGAGAAGTCTAGACAGAGATATTAAGAAAAGCCAAATAACCAAAAACAGGCTTCCCCCTGCAACGTCGCTGAACCGTGACAACAAATTGACATGTCAAATAACATACGGGTATTTCCACGAAACTTTACCCTACCGTGATAAAAATTCAAATGTGTTATTTACTAAAACAAAAACCATATCTGGAGTTCTAAATAATCATACTGTCCAAAATTTTTAAAATAAAAATTGTAGCCCTTTTCCAAAATTATATAAATTAATCAGTTTGTATGTCAACCTCATTTGTTCTACGTCGCGCCTTTTTTTAAAAAAGTTTGCTCGCTATTGCATCATCTTGTTGACAGCTAGTCAGACTGCAAATTATTTTGGCGCGTAGTGCAGGTTTTTGAGATTCCCGTGCAAGTGATTTATTAATTTAAAGTAAGTATTACTTTTGTTTTTCCACGCTTTTATCAGCGAGTGTAATAATGTTACACCCGTTACAAAAAATACGCAAATAGTTTTACTGCGACGTAAATAATAACGTTAAAATCGTTGTACCTTGTAATAATAACAAGCTTACTTTCACAACACGGCCAACACGGCCGAGTTTCAATATTGGATAGAAAGTTTAAGTGTCTTTCTTTTGATGATAAATATATGTCACACCCGTTACAATTTTTTTTTGGAAATTTTTATGTAGGTCGTTTTACGATTAATTTGAAATTTATTTGTTACCAGATATGAAACCCACCAACAGAATGCAAAAGCATCGAAAAAAACTGAAAGAAAATAAAGAAAATTACGAAACACATTTACTAAAAGACTTGTAACTTGTACAATATTTGTAATACAGCTACAGAAGATTTCGGAGTAGACATAACTTGGTCATTCTTCCCGACTAGTCATGGAAAAGGTGCCGTTGACGGCATTGGTGCGGTCGTTAAGAGGATTTTGTGGATTTCTGTAAAAGCTCGGGAAATCATCGTCAACACTCCACGAGATTGCTATGAACATTTGAAGAAAAAGGGATCAGGAACCGTCAAAATTTTCTACCAGTCCAACGAGGACATTAAAGAACATCAACCGTTGTTGGAAATCTCTCTCAAATCTCATGTTAATTTCCCGTGTTTTCTTATCTGGAGTGATTTTTAATAAAGCACCGTTGATTAGAACATTTTTTATTTTACCATAAAACTTGAAAAATCATACAGTGTCGCACCCGTTACAAAGGCCTGTCGCACCCGTTACATTTTCAGAAAATTTTATAAAATACATTATACGATGTTTGTACATTTCGACGAACGTAGTTGTTTGAGATAACTATTAAAGTTTTACATAAAAAAATCTTACTGTATACTTTCATCCAAAATTTTACAGGTTTGACGTTGAAAGTCATCTTGGTCGCATTTGACGATTTTCTAAGGTCGCACCCGTTACGCGCTTCATGAAGTTGCATAAGTTTTTCATTACAAGTTTCTATACAGATCTTGTTTGAGTTAAATATTTAATTTTTCATACTATTTTTGTTTATAAACGTAATTTGATGTAACTGAACCAACACTTTATTATCATGAAAAAACGCAGTGTCAGTGTCGCACCCGTTACAATGGAAATACCCATACCATTAAAACCGAACAATAGCTATGTAAAACAGAAAATACGTCTCGTTGTTCAAACAAAACCCCTATTACCGATACTGCACGAAGCTTTCACGACACTAAAATCGAAAGTTATACACACATCAGCGATTCTAAACGCCATTTCACACGTGTATGCGATTCGGTTCGAAAAATTCGCGACGCTGAAGTCTTCCTAAGCCTATTGTTCCGGTCTTAGATTGATGATCGCATGTAGTACTTAATGGGAGTCTGCGTGGGAGAACGGGAATATGGAACATGTGAACCATGCTTTAAATGCAATTTAACTTTATAGTATCGTTCTGTTCTCATCGCAGTGAATACGATGAGGAGATTTTTAGTACTGATGCGGTCTACTTAATCACCTATGCGCTGGATTGTGAAATAGTTTTTCGTTTTGTAGGAAAAGCAGGTTGACGCGAATATGACTTCTAATTCTCAGAACTTTGCGCAAATATTGGCCACAACGGACGCATTCAACTTAAGTATTCCAAGAACACTAATGAACCGAAACACTATTTCCAACAAAAAAATATCCCATTCACAACCAGTATCCCAAAACAAAATTCCAAACAACTCATTAAATGCTGCACTAATGTTGCGAATCCAAGTTTTTACCTCATACCTTCCCCGAAATGGCAAGGCCACGTATGACTATAAAGTCGCACCCATTCCTCTATCTCATCTAACATCAAACAGTCGGCTAATGGCCAAGAGTCGGCAAACAAATGTCCGAGATAGTGGGACAAAAAGTTCGTTGTCTCAAACTGGTTCTCCAGATGTAAGCGTACCACATCCGGAGGTATGACGCATGTATCAAGTGTCTGTTGGTTTACGTGTACCTGGTGTGACAGTGGGTAAAGAAAGAGCAGATTTAATATACTTAGTATTAAAATATAGACCCGAATGTTGATTTTGTAACTTGATCATGTAGCATCAAAACTACCTTGGATGTTCCATTAGTAAATTGAAAAGGTTTCATCTTTGATGGAATACACCTCTATTCCATCAAAGATGAAACAGCACGTTTGAATATTATGGAAAAAAGATTAAAGCTTAAGACATTTTTGCCGGAAATATTGGCTTAGAGGACAAAAAAGAAACTCCAGTAAACGGTCACGTTTTCTTTAAGCTACAGCGACAACAATTCAAATTGGATGAAACGAAAATCAAACAGAAGCCGAAGAATTAAAAAAGTTTACACTTTCTTCAAATAGAGTCATTCCAAAGGAGCTAATCGAAAACAAAGTCATCGGAGCTTCCCACGATTAGAAAGACCCAAGTTTTTTCATACAACCAAAAGTATACAGACAAGATTAGTTCCCTCGCCGGGAGCCATCCCGCCGTGCGCACAATAATGATAGGGATCTAAGCAATTATGTTTAAGTATGAAATAACACATTCATAAAGGCTTGGTGTATGGAAACAGGTAAAGCATTTAAAACGACGTCATGCTCCTGCATGTCTCTGCAACTCGTTACCGATCCCAGCTTATTAAGTGCCATTTTGGGCATACCAAAACTAATGGAGGTTCTAAAATAAGGCAGTAACATAATATGAGGAATCCCGGTTCTTGCTTATTTATTTAAATGGAGTCGTTTTCGTTTTTTGTCCCTCCATTTTCCAACAAGTAAAGCTCGGCAAATGAACTTTAGACAAAAAGAGAAGAGTTTAAAATAATCAGTTGAAGCATCTAAAGTGGAGTGAGTAATTCTACCTTTTTATCGGAGAACAGTTAGCCAATGTTACAGGTACATAGACTCAACATTGAAATTCTAATTGAAACTATCGAGTTTAATAGATATGTGTAAGCCAGTCAATGGTAAGTCACAACTTGACACAAGTCACAAAATAATAAGTTCGATTATCATGTTCTAGATGGAGACATGTCAGACAAACACACGTATTTGACTTTCGTATCAGTTTATTCAATCAATTAGACACGTGATGTAAGAAACCATTTCAAGATAATTTTGGTCATATTAAGAAGTTCAAAAACTTACGTACCTGACAAAATCATTTCGATCGATATCGATCTTAAAACCAGTTTTTAAAGTGCCCAATTTCTAATAAGCTCTCAATGCGGCAATGAACAATCAGCCCAAGACCCCAAAAATTAGATAAGTATTTGTTAAGTGCATTCAATTGCAGTTATTTAATTTTGGGTCGATTATTCGCTCCAACGACCAAACCCGTTAATGTCCACCGGTAAATGTTTTATTTCACAAAAAAGATCAGTCTCTGGTGCTATTACTAAAGCTAGTGACCGTTTAAGTTTCTCGCAGACAATTTAACAAAGAAATATTTCGCCCATAGACTTGTTACTTCACCATTGACAGTAAACATTGATAAAATAAGATCCCATTTAGGCCTGGACATAATAAGCCATTATTATTCGTCATGTTTTAGCTATAAAACGCTTACATCACACTTTCGTAGTTGCAAGTCACAATTGCTACATTGAAGTAGTAATCGGTGCTCATACATAAATATCGATCTGGAGCACCTTTTATTTGTTTAGCGGCCAAGATGCTGCACCGGTTGAGAACACAAAAAGAGTAAATATGTTCGTCGGTGCTTTATTCCGTGTACGTGTTGGGTTTGTATCGCGTTTAACAAACAAAAGACTGTTGACCGTGGCACACCGTGGTTCCGAGGATTCGGCGGTGCGGTGGTCAGGTTGGTGAGGTGAGGAGGGGGAGTAACGACACGGTGCTCGGGCACATTCAAAGAAGCCGCAGGATAGACCCTGTGCGGTTAGTCGAGCCAGAGGAAATTCGATTTCGTCTCAGTGAATCTCACGGTACAAAAAATATACTCGTAGCAGGTTTTAATGTTAAAAGGCATCATTATCAGTACTGAGTAAATACAGCCTCCAGTATGATATTCCAAAAAATATGGTCCAATGCTTGGCGGATGTGACATGAATCATCTTAAAGTTTAAAACTTACGAAATCATTGACTCATGTAAGTAGGCTATAAACGCAAGCTTTTTAGTTTCAAACAGATATGTATCAATGCTACATTGCTAAATCCGATGGCTAGAAAAACAGCACATAACTAACGTAGAAGATAATATTTTATTTTATACGTAATACAAACATTATCTTTCAAACATATCTGGTGAAGTTTCTTAATTCTGCGGAGTTATTTTCAAAACAAAATAGTGTAGAGTCATCTCCCTTGATTTTGTTTATGTACGTTTTTCATTTATAATTCAACAATTTTAATAGTATTTTTTTAATCATTGTTCGGTCCAACCAAAGCACCTGCCATCTAATCTCGTCACCACCCTTGGTTGACTGGTAGAGAATGCCTAAGGCATTAAGTCCGCCTTTGTACCTTTTTTGTGTTCGAAAAGTTTAAATAAATAAATAAATAATTCTAAAGACGCAAGCTGACCGAAGCCATGTCCCAGACTCTAGGCAAGCGATCGTTCCTGCCCGCTGAGCCGCAAACGTCATTCCTCGTCAGTGTTAATTGAAAGATTCCTGTTATTTTGTGAACTCTAATGACACGTAATAAAGACGTTCAATGCTAAAACAAAAAGATTGGAATCCCAAAACAAAGATTGATCGAGCGGAACAGTTGGGCAACGACTAATTACATTCTTTGAGACCGAATTGAGAAATGGAACAGGTGTATCATTCGGTGAATGGCTGCGCTTTACTTTATGAAACGGTACATGTCGAATACCATGTAATCTGATTAATGTAGTCATTATGAAATTTGTTACACTCTTGTTTCCAAGCTCTTTATGAGCCTAGAAAATGGAAAAAAATGTAGATGACACGTCCGGAGTTTAACAAGCAACTATTATTTGTAAGCATAGTGTTCAAGACGAAGAATTACATTCATGACAAATCATAAAACCTAATTAATCACACGCACAGATAATAAACCACTAGCATGGACATTCCATGCCTTTGAAGGTTGAATAACGAGCTGCCTTTTGATGGGAACAAAGGGGCGCAACACACTTTGAGCTCAAAGAAAAAAAGAAAAAGAAAGATAATACAATATAGCGCAGACTAAACGACACAAAGTACACCTGAGACATATTTACATAAATCAGTTAAAAACAAATAAAAATGTGTAATGTCCGATGTAAGAAATCAGCAGGAAAGTGTGCCTCACGGCTGCGCCAAAAAGGCCCAGTTCAGCAAAAATGCCAAACAACTGGTGTTTGACGCTAGTTTTCAACTGGACTTGATGTGTGAGGCGACGGATATATAAATCAGTTTTATACTGCAACGTGACGTGTATATATGGCATACTTAAATAAATAAAATAAATTTGTGTCAGATAAAAACAGTAATGAATATGTATTAATAGTGTGACATTAATTAACATTGCAAAAATAAACAAAAAATACTAATCAATAAATAAATGAGATGGACAGACCTTCGTGAATATGTAAACAAAGAAATTCTTCGAAACGAGTCAGCACAAAAGCCTGTTTAGGCATTAATTAAGACACAAAAATGTCATTATGACCACTGGATTCCCACACAAAGATTTTAACAAAGCTTTCCAACTAGATACGATTAAAAAACCGTGTCGTTTATGTGGTCCTTATTTTTCTATTGCCTCGGACACTTTTATTTATAATGGGCTGGAAAAAATGTCCACAGGATACCCCTGTGTCTATTCCATCTCTCGATGGAACACCTATACAAACAGGTTGATGGTCCAATCAAAAGGCATGTGACGTTTAGTCGTGAGAACGAGATGGCCATATGTAGTTCATTTCCTGTGCCAAGAAAAGAGATAGCAAATGCTGCCATCCGTTGCATCACGATCCAAATTGACAGTTCAAGTTTTTTATTGCTCAGTACAAAATAAACGCTCAGTAAAGTTTAATGACTGCGGGGACTAATAATGTTTCGTACTTGCGGCACCAGTAATGATTCAGAGCTGATAATAAAGCATTCCAAAAGAATGAATTTTGCAAGAAAGACTGTTTCATGGCAAAAAATATCTTTCAAAACGTAGCGCACAATAACGCCGTGTGAAACGTTTGATAATAAAATAAATACTAAAAGAATTGATATCTTGTTTATTATTTATTTATTTGATACTTCAAGCACATAAATGTATAGAGGCGGACTTAATGCCATAGGCATTTTCTACCAGTCAACCTTTGGGTGATGCAGACACAAAAAAAAAAAAAAAAAATTGCACATTATATTGGACTCTTCGTTTATTTCTTCATCTGACAATAAAATAGATTTTGTTGACCATATCCTACGGAGTAGAATAGGCCAGGACCAGACTTGTTTTCATTATTTTATCATTGATAGCGAAGGAAAGATGAGGAAAGTTTTGAATCTGGATGTGGATGGCTATAAGAAACCTAAGAAACGATGGATGAACTGTGTGAAAGATGACGTGGCTAGAACTGAGGTGACTACTGAGATGAAGACTAATATAGAAATATGGAAAAAGAAGACTTCCTGTGCCGTTTCCAAATAAACAGGAACAACAAATTTGTGTTTGTTCCTAGTATTTATGTTATGGATATCACTGTATTTTTTAAACAGATTAATATTTTTATGTGCATACAAAAGATTATCATAAATGTACTGAGAAGGCACAGTCATTATATTAATCTCTTTAAACTTGTCTCTGAGGGAGTGTCTGGGACTTAATTTATAAATTGAACGAATTGCCCTTTTTTGTAAAATAAAAATTGTCTGAATATCGGCGGCATTTCCCCACAACAGAATACCGTATGACATCACACTATGAAAATAACTAAAGTAAACTAAACGGGCTGTCTCTAAATCAGTTAAATCACGAATTTTCCTAACGGCGTATGCTGCAGAGCTAAGCTTTGATAAGATGATGATAGAAATCACAGACGATGATATAGTGTTTTTTAGGGTTCCGTACCGAAAGGGTAAAACGGGACCCTATTATTAAGACTCCGCTGTCCGTCCGTCCGTCCGACCGTCCGTACGTCCATCCGTCCGTCTACCACCAGGCTGTATCTCATGAACCGTGATAGTTAGACAGTTGAAATTTTCACAGATGATGTATTTCTGTTGCCGCTATAACAACAAATCCTAAAAAACAGAATAAAATAAATATTTAAGGGGGCTCCCATACAAAAAACGTAATTTTTTTTGCCGTTTTTATAGATAATGGTACGGAACCCTTCGTGCACGAATCCGACTCGCACTTGGCCGGTTTTTTTATTCCTTCGGCAAACAAAAATGCTCATACTTTACTTAATAAAATAAGCCAGTCGTATTATTAGTCAATACTTATAAAACGTTTTATTTTTAAGCACAATTCTAGTCCCAAACAATAGCAGTGTATACGTTTCAAGCCACCTATTCTCAAGAGCAAAAAATAGATCTATACCTGGCTTATTCGTCTTTATTTATAGGTGTCAATTCAATAGTGTCTTACAATTTATAAAACACTTGCACGCTACATACGCGACGGGGGACAAGGTCAAAACAGTCACGAAGAAATAATATTATTTCTTTAGTAGAAAAACCACACATCAATTATTTTGTGATAGGTTTACTTCAAAGGTCAGGATTGAATCATGTTTTATGATTATTCATATATATTAATGCAGGAAATGAGGTTCAAAGATACCTGAGACACCTGCCGTGCGATTCTGTAACCATCTCACCGCGAAAGCTTAGGTGAAGTGAGCGTGGAGTGAGCTATCATTCGCTAGAGATTAACACTATTAAGTGCTCACTTCACTTATGATTTCGCGGTGAGATATTTACAGAATCGACCGGCTGTACTGTCTAAAGAAACAGGTAGAGCCTTTTTTGTCTAATAGGCCGTATTTTTACACCATCTGTGGTAGCTTGCAAAGGATGCGTGTTGCATCTTCAAACAGGATCTAATTAGACTTGCTAGTGCTAAGAAAATTACTACAAGTACGTACTTACAGTAATTTGCTTACTTAACGCTAGTATCTATGGTACTTAGTTTTACCGGATTCAGTAAAATTCTTAAGTGCAAAATAAAGCTACACTCACACAGACTAAGGCAATAACCATATGGTATACGACCTCCCTGGTAGTGTCCAGCGAAAAAAAAACTGAAAAATACAAAAAATACGAATATTCTGCTAGACAAAACGTTTCATTTATCCTCTTATTTCAGCACCTCCTCACTTCTTCTTTTAAAACCTATTCTTATTTCTGTTCCTAAGGCTGATTACTCAATCGACAGTTATGTTTTATTCGACGAATAAGTTTGTCATTTTGACAGTTTTTGTACGGACAATTCTGTCGAAACTTCACATTTATTCTTCAGATAAAAGTTATCGGACTATTGAAAAATCAGCCCTCAGTCTGCTAAAACGAAGTTGTTCAATATTTAATTAATCATTTACTTGGTAAAAGTGTGGTCGTCACCGCTTGGTGTCCTCGCTCCGTGTTGAGGCCAACTACTATCTAGAGTACATTCCTACTGCCTGTCAGCCGTTAATATTATTAGCAGATCGTTTAGTACTCAAATAAATTAATATTGATCATGATACTACGTAATAATATAAATGATCTAATAATAAAAGAGAGAGATAATAATAAGTGCAGTGGTGGTCCAGTGGTTACGGCTGCGACTTACGAGTTACTTACTGAACCCAGACAGGCGTTTACTTCCCGGGTAAAAATGATTTTCGGCGTATTTTCGGCCTATTTCGGCGTGTGTCGGCGTGTTTCCGGCCTGTTTTCTGCGTGTCGACGTGTGTCGGCGTGTTTTCGGCGTTTTGTTCACTACCTCGGCCTGTTTTCGGCGTATTTTCGGCCCGTATTTTTTACCAGGGTTTGTGCAAATTTTTTCATCACCACTGCTCTCAAAACGGTGAAGGAAAACATCGTGAGTAAACCGACATGTCCCAGAACCAAAAATTCGACGACATGTGACACCTACCAACCCGCACTGGGCCCGCGTGGTGGATTATAACCCACTCCCTCTCGAAGAGAGGAGGCCTGTGTCCCAGCAGTGGGAACAATATAGGCCAATAATTATGATGAATCATAAAAGTAGCTGATGAGGATCGTGACGTCAAGATAATGAAATAGTAGTTTTATGTTTTAAGTAAAAGCTTATGGTACTTTGACTCTAATGAAAACATGATCAAACTTTGCGTAATAGAATGATGTCATACAAAACTGAAATTATTTTAAACTATGTACTTTCAAAAAGTTCCTTTCGGATGCCTTTGACAAAATATTTCATCAATTTCATTGTTATGAAATTGTGTAATCCTTTTTTAGCACTTAACAGATACCTATTTTAGAAAGTTCTCTTCACATATAACAGTACAAATGTTTATTTCCGCAGTTGTAAACACTGAAAGGAAAAAGATTACAACAGATAATATAATTAAAAAAAAAAAACACTTAACCATGAATGGTCTATAAAACAATTGAATACGCAATAAATAAAATAATGCCTTGTAAGAATACGGTTATTCAAGAGAATCGTAATCATAATAAAGATTTCTATCGGAAACACATTAATAGACCCAGATGACGGAGAAAATATCTACATTATAATCGTAGTCATTAAAGTCGTATACATATAAAACTAATGAAGAGAGTACATTACTGAGACTGGATTTGTTTTTTTTTTTTGCTCATTCATTCAACATCGGAGGTTTAAGTTGTATGCAAACCTTTTTACTCTGCATTACTGCAATAACTATTATCATGTGAAATGGCAGTGAGTCGGTTTCAAGGAGAAACAAAAGGGAAATAATCGTTTACATTCGACTCCTGATATCTGAAGGCGAATTAAAAACGTTCAAAGTCACGTCGCAATCTTAGCGACAATGTCAAAAACTTGTCAAGAATGTGTGCACAATTAGAGGTATTTCTGACAGATTGATACTCATATCAGAATGCGAACGTTCTTAAAATACGGGAATTTTCCCTCTGAAGGTAACCAAAACTTAGGATCGGATAATTGTCAGAATTATCAACATTCTTGCCCCTTTTGACGAAAGACGTGAACACAAAAGGTGTGGTGTCCTTTCCCTGTTTCAGGTCAATTAGATTTAAAGCCTGAACTAAAAGAAAAACTAGATCAAGCAAATATATTCCTTCAAAGCACCTGACTCTAATGAATTATGCATCAGGGAACTGCGAAAGCTTATTTAACTGGTACACTATGAGAAAGTTAAGAAAACACAACGTTAGTGCATTTCATAACACTAGTCAGTTGACATAACGATATCGAACGCCACCTACAAAGTCGGCTGTTCGATTATGACCATTATGACCCTATAAGTTAGAAATAATTTATCAGCTAAAGTAAGGTAGCCATTGTCTCTGTATTAGGTTGAACTTACGTAAAATATTTAGCTTGGAGTCACGAGAGCTGTATTGTGACAAAGGTGACAGATTTCTCGGTCGTGTTGACATAGCGGTACGGTTTGATGCAAATTGCCAACACCGATGCCAACGCTTTCAGAATTATACGTGTGCATGTTGTCATGAGCTTTGATGGTGCATTGCAAAAAATGTGTGACTAATTCGATACAGAGAATAATCTACACGTTTTTACTATTTGCTAGTTAAATATATACAAGGTGTAACTTAAATAACGCACAACCTCTTAAGGGGTCATTGTACTCATCATTATGAACAACTTTTACTATGGGACCAAACCTGAAATCGCGAAAAAAAAATCAGCTGTTCCCTACATTTATGTTCACATAACTCGTCAAAATGTAGGGAACAGCTGATTTTTTTTTTCGCGATTTCCGGTTTGGTCCCATAGTAAAAGTTGTTCATAATGATGAGTACAATGACCCCTTAAGAGGTTGTGCGTTATTTAAGTTACACCTTGTATACATATACAACGTGTAACGTTAAATGCGCAAAACCTGAAAATAGTTTGATCAGAATAACAAAACCTGGAAATAGTTTGAGCAGAATTAATTGAACCACTTTTTAATATAGGTCACATTTTTTAAAACATCTTCATTAAAAACGTTGCCGTGTCTATTTATTAATAGGTCAAGCAACCCAATGTCAGCACGGCGCAGCGGCCCGGTGACGACTCCTCCCTCGGTAAAGCGTCGTCGCAGACGCAAGAAACGATCAGAATGGCCAGTAAAACTAAAACAGCACATAAAAACTTTACAATTTTTTTAATCACTTATTTTCTCTCTGAAATAGGTCAATTGAATTAAAAATCAGTTTGGGTGTCTGAGGTTTTGCGCATTTAACGTTACACATTGTATACAATTTGACCTTGTTGGATCAAGCGAAGCGGCAGCTGCAAAAGCAAAAGGAACACTGATAGCATCAAACGACAGCAATGCTCTACGGTAAACTAGGATCTTACATCTACTACTCAGTGCGGTTGCCCTAGTAATGGTACAGGCACGTTAGCATAAAGCAGCTACTGACAAGATGCTTGTCAGTCATTGCCAGTGAGCTTTGCCCTTCACTCACTCAATCACATAAAACAAACATTCATTATTACCCGTCACTGTCTCTTTAGCATGAACGAGCTGCATGTGGCCATGCCTATCATTCCCTATATCTGACGCCAACAAGTATCTTAACACGCAAGAGTAATAGCCAATGCAGATGCAGGTCATAATCATTCACCATAAAGGACGCAAATCTAGTATCGTAATACCCAAGAGAAACAGCCAATGCAGATGCACAATTCACTTTTACATCTAAAAGCTTTCTAAAACCCAGCACACACCCATGCTTAGTTTCCCAGTCAGAGTTCTTAACCCTGACAAACAGTAAAATGCCAAATGCACGTTAGATGCAAGTGTGTACATAAATAACGGTGATGCAGTGCTTCTTGTAGAGGTATTAACATTATTCGACCTCGTCAGCCAAAGGTAAGCCGCTCCCAACACACGCCGTGTTCTAAGTATTAGATTTATTGTTGCAGTTGAAATCAGAAGTCGTGTCTCGTTGCGTAGCCATTATTTAGTTAAAACGTTATTTCTCTACGGATAATTTCTTAATGGATCGATTACAAGCATTGGTGGATTATTCGGTTATGTTATCGAAGGCATACTACGAAAATTACACACGAAAATATCATTTGTCGCAATTTATATCAAATTAAGAACGCTTGGCTTCCGAAACACTGGGCGACTCACGAACGAAGATAAAAGTAGATTTTTAATTTAAATTAACTTCTCTTAAGAGGGTTCATGCGTTAGAGCCATGCTGGAGTCAAAATTGATGATTTCCGACGGACAATAAAACCATAATGTGTTTCATTTATACATGAGATATTGACGTCATATTATTGGGAATTTTATAATCTAGTGCATGGCTGAAAAACATTTTCAATTTTTTGTTTAGTTTTCTCATCAGAACCGTTTTTATGCAAGCCTTTTTTAAAACTAGCGATCGACGGTCTAAGCAGATGCTAGATATTAGTAAAACCATATATGGCAAACTTATTACAACATTACTTTATAAAAAATAAGAACATTTTTTAGTGCATGGCTGAAAAAAAAACACGATTACTGTAAGTTTTCATTCAAGAAAAGTATATTCAAAAGTGTCAATTGTAGCCACTTTTCGAGATATTAAACGTGTTAGTTTAGGATGAAATCTGAAATATTTATATTTTCTTTTAGGCCTAGTAAATTAAGACATTTATGTTCTAAAACATGGTTCAAATATTTTTTTAATAACTTATATGTTTAATTTACTATGAATTATTTAGTATTGCTATATAATCGGCGCGGATTCACGCCACCGCTCAATGCCGGCTGAGGCCTTTCAGAGACAGGACGTGTGTCGCTCCCATCGCTGCGTGTCGCGTAAAATATTATCGTACTTTCGCGAGTTTTTAGCGCGACTGGGACATATTGATACTTTTTATTATAATATATTTTTATTATATTACAGAACTTTGGTGAGTACATATTTTAATGTAATGGTATTCAATTAACTTAAGAAGATTAAATTAGACTTCTTTATGTATGTTTCGATTTTACTTTTTTTTAGATATGGCTAACAAAAGGCGCTATACGGGAATAAAAAGAAACAAATATGAAAATTTAGCCAAGGCTAATGAAGCTAAAAGGTAAGTTACCGAAGAGCCACTTTTTAACTATGTAACAGGTTATAGCCAATTCATATTTTTCTTACACGGGGATAGAATTCGTAATAATTTGCGTTTATTCTGTCTTATAATCTCATAAACTGAATTGACCATTCTGGGGTTGTCAGTTTTGGATAGTTGAGAATATACCACTGAAACGAGGTGGGTTCTCTACTTATAAAAAAAATATCTATATTAGGTGTAATTAGTAAACCATAAGAAACAATATTATACTTACTACTTTCTGAAGTCAATATAATTTTTTTAAATTACTTTTTGTCTGGGTATTTTTATGAAACACGGTAGTAATAAGATAAAATTAATATCCGATTCGTTGTTATAGGCAGAAAAGAGAAGTTCAAATATTTCAAAATGCTGTTGTAAGTTTTATTTTTTTTTTACTTCTTTATATTTTATGGCAATTTTTGAGATTTTATATCTAAACAGACACGTGTTTCCTTTATTTTGAATTAGCACCTATTAAACCAAAACTAAATAAGACATTTCTTCGTTATTTATTTATCTCAAGCCGACAATCGATCGCCTGTCGTGGTGCTTCTTATGGTTTGTGTCACTTCATATTATACTCTGCATATTATTTTCAGACTCAACAAAAAGAAAAAGTCACTGAAAAAACACTGGATATTCAGGAAAACTTGCAGGCGTTAGAAACGGTTCCAACTTTGTTGTTCCTACAACAAGGCTCTAGAAAATAGGTGGCTCGTTTAGATGCCAATGTATACGTTTTTATAATAAACTTCCTAGCCACATTCAAGAACTAAGCATTAATAAATTCAAATCTTTTATAAAGCTAAAACTATGCCAGAAAGCCTATTATACTGTAAAAGACTATATTGAGGACAAAAAAGCTTGGGATTGAGCTGCTCCAATAGGTCTAGACAGTGAATGTTGTTTATTTTTTATTTTTTGCTGATTTACACTTTTGTTTTTTTTTTTTTTCTCTTTCTAAATATCTATTTATATACTGAATGATTTGAACATTTACTGTTTAAAGTCTTATATTATTTTAATTATTGTGATTGTGAGGACTATGTGGATCATTGTTTCCGTTTTAATCATGGTCTGGCACTTTGAGTGGTTTATGCGGTCTACACAAATGTCCTGTCCTTGGTATTACTCGTCGAATCGTTGAGCTCCTTAAGTTCTGAGTTGAGCTGCACGGTTACTGACGAATGCGTGCACCGACTGCACAGGTCCACTCAATCTGTGTGGTTCTTTCCTCAAAAGACCACTTCAGACACCAATCTACATAGTCCTCAAAGATCAAAGATTATTTCCGGATTTTTATATACACATTGACATTGATGAATACTATAATATAAACAATGACATGGATATTTACTTTGTAAAGTATCTTATTTTTTATTATTATCATTGTGAGTGTGAAGACTATGTGGGTCATTTCTTTTTTCTGTTTTCCTTCTTAGTTAGTTTTAATCATGACCTGGCAGTTTGAGTAATTTATGCGGCCTACCCAAATGTCCTTTCATTGGTATTGTTCGTCGAATCGTAAGGCTCCTCAAGTTCTGAGTTGAGCTGCACGATTTTTGACAAATGCGTGCACTGACTGGACAGGTCCGCTGAACCTGTGTGGTTCTTTACTCAAAAGACCATTTCAGACACCAATCTACATGGTCTTCACATGATCTGACCAAGATTATGTCTGGACTTTAAAAGAGACTGTGACCTCTGAGTTTGTTTCGGCCTTTCTTCTCAGAGTAGTCAGATAGGAAACGCCGACCTCATCTAGTTTAAAAAAAATATGATTGACATGTAAAAGTGTTTGTACAAACCTACTCACAGAAAATAAATCATTTATCATTTATCATTTATAACTCAAGATCCTGACGCAGGAAATCTTGTAAGAATGACTTGGACATTTGTAAACATATTTACATATTTTAGCACAAATAAAACATTGTTGTGTCTCAAGCCGACAGAAACGGCTTCATTCCACTATTATATACATAGAGTACTCACGGAGGATTTATGTCTGGTCAATAAAAGTGCAGTGTGG
Source organism: Eremobia ochroleuca (assembly GCA_949629135.1). Taxonomy (NCBI): domain Eukaryota; kingdom Metazoa; phylum Arthropoda; class Insecta; order Lepidoptera; family Noctuidae; genus Eremobia; species Eremobia ochroleuca. The sequence goes on along the minus strand of OX451395.1, from coordinate 14,330,309 downwards.
GTGCCCCACACTCTGAACACGGATCAGAAGGAGTTTCGTTATGAAACTGCGCGTAGCCATTTATCGTGGTATCGCCGTAAGAAAAATATACTTAATAGATTCATATGCCTTGATGAAACTTGGGTCGAATTTTATACTCCTCCTCAAAGACATCAGTCACGATTTTGGGTGGAACCGGGTACTTCAGCTGAACATGTACCACGTGCAGAGCTACATGAACGAAAAATACTACTAATAGTAGCTATGGATGTCAGAGGCATTGCTTTTTGGAGAACTTATGATGAAAATACAACTATGACTGGAGAGCGATATAAGTCATTTTTAGGAGAAAATATTCCTATTTGGGCAGACGAACATCATATAACGAGTCCTATAATTTTACATGATAACGCCAGGCCGCACAAATCAAAAATAGTTCAGAATTTAATTGAAGATAAAGGATGGATTGAAATTATTCAGCCGCCATATTCCCTGGATATGAATCCTTATGATTTCAATTGTTTTGGCCATGTGAAGAGGAAATTGTCGGGTACTCGATACAATAGCAAAAAGGAGTTAGATATTAAACTAAAGAGCATTATTGATGAATTAAATGAAAGTGGTACTTTAAATGGTGTTCAAGATTTGCCAGCAGTCTGGGAGCGAGTGATTAATAGTGGTGGAGATTATTGATTAGTGTCACAAGGTTATATAGTATAGTAGGCAGTTTTTGTAAAATAATAATAATAAAAAAATATGACACTGGAAGTGGGATGACCTAATATAATATTAATCGTTGTAGGACTTTACATTTGTATTACATTTCTAACTTTTCACCCCTGATTAGTATATATATACTTTATAAAGTATCCAAAACTGCCTATTTATTTCACAAGGTTGTAATAAAAATAAGAATAGTAAATAAAAATCAACTAACGGTTAAATAAGTATCATTATGCATAACTCAACGGATCAACATGGGTTAGTTTGACTATAATGACAGAGAGCACACCAACTCTACGCACACAGACACGCGCGCATCTGTGTGAGTGCAAAGAGCACTGCAATTACCTAAACTTGGTGCCGCGGATTTGGCGTTAACGCTCTTAAATCAGGAATAAAACGCGGAAACACCACACTTCATTATATTACCTAGCTAGAGCAATTGAAGTAGCACTTTACATTCTGGAAGCTGATCCTAATGATAAAACAGACTGCAATAATAATCCCTTAAGCTCCTTATTACAATTGTAAGACACAATAATAAGGATTATAATTCCACAAATCCTATGGATTAAAGCCGCAGATGGAAGAATTTCGCAACAAAACCAGCAGTTACCAAAGATCGTGGTTACGGACTAATTACCCAATTTGTCACCCTCTGTCCCATAATTTGCGTGTCCAAACATGCACACAGTCATGCTGTATTTGCATACCTGTAACATCAGATAAATGAGGTCCTACGTGCCTTAGAAAAGGCTGTTAGACACGGCCTTACATTCCTCAACAGGTTAGATTAGTGTGCTTCAAGCTCAGATAAAACAATACGATTGCGACATGTCATGATGTTTGAATTGGAGATAATAAATTGTTAATACGGAGGTATTTGACACTGACGTGGTTTCTGCGAATAATTGTTTGCACATTATTGGAATCTTGTTTCCTCGTGTTACTTGGGTTAATTCTATTTGGAATTGAGGAGACATCTATTTTCTTAACCTTACCTTAATCGACTTTTTCAATGTTCAGATTTTATATGACAGTAGTGTAATAAAAATACCTTCTCTAGAAGTTAAGTACTCTTTATTGATATTTGCTTTTACTTCAACTTCTAAAGCACCAATTGAAATGCCCCGGTAGGAAAGTACCGCTTGAACAGAGACAAGAAGACCTCATGGGTTCTGTCCATGCGCAATAAAAATACCCATTAAAAAAAAAATGCCATGTAGTAGCCGACTACGCTGAGTGCCGTTGCCATTTGAAAGATATTCGAAAAAGGAATTCGATTCTTTAGAATGTTAGAAACATTTATCTTGCGTCATGTTATCATGATCTTCGTGTCATTCTGACTGACGTGTGCATGCGCGCATGTTTTTTTTTTAAATATTTATTGCCGACTTGACGTCCTACGGTGCTACGTAGTTATTATTATTATCTACTTACTTAAATACTTATGGTATATGAAAAATGTTGAATGTATTTCTTGGGTTTCGGTTCAATCCACGAGATGCGACATAAATGGAGATTTGTGGAGTCCATATCCTTCGATAATATCGTTAAAATTTATTACTAGACGGCGTAATAACTGTAATGTATGACGTGATCATGTGATATCAGCTTTAAGTCATCGTGGAATGTTATAGTAATTGCAATCGCTAGCTTGGAAATTATGGAGTTAGATGAAGATATTTCTTACGGTGTTTCTTTGTTAGTATTAGTGTTTTGTAGAAAAAAGTTTACACTGAATACTGTTGCCTATTTTACATCATCAACCGACAGAGCTTCCTCTACTGTAGTATAAGGTGGATCTCGGTATTAACTCCTTTCCCAACCATGCCATGTTTCACACAATCCATCGTTTCCTAAACTTTCTAATTCTATCAAACAACACGCAAAACAACTTCATCCATTACAAGTTGACCGTGAGCGAAAAGCTCCGACTCAACACAACCATTCATCGAACTACGCGTATCTAATGCGTAAATGTTAGTAACGCATTCATAATCACTAGCATTGGTATTTATATCGAGACTTGTTCGGTTGCGAAGCGACGAATATAGTGCAAGGGCGACGATCAAGTGTGTATCGACCTTAGCTTGACAGAACAATGCATTAGAAGACTTGAGATACTTGAATCTAATTCATCATGTAATAATGTGTTCCGATTGATTGGAACAATTTGTCATAATAATGATGTGTCAGTATGATTTGCTGTTGAAAATTAGGCTGTCAGAATTTCTTGGCGCGAAGGTAATTTGAGAATAATAACAAAAAAACTGAAAATGATGCAAGGACGGCATTGCAGTCGACAGTAATAATCGTATCATTACTACTACATGCAAGCTAGGAGAATGTACTGTATTAGCCTAGCCAACAAAGTATTATGAAGAGTAATATAGATACGTATGGGTTTTCTGGAATGTAAAAAACTGTCGGATGTGCCCTATGATGATGCGTCTTTCATAAACGACAGCGAAGTCAATAAGCGCACTTAAGTTTATTTTAATAATGTCTGTACTGTGCTTTGATTAGTGTCGAAAATAAATGATTTTTTTTTTAAGTGGCCTGTCATACTGGACAACAACAGACTTTAGGATGGACCTGTACGCGATGAAATGAAATGTTACACTTTCACAAATCTGGGGTTAAGGCTTTCCTAATGGAGGGAGGAGGCCTTTCATTTCGAGATTAAGATTTCTCAGTGGCTTTGAAATTCCTTTGTAGAGAAATCTTTTATATTTTGTCACCACACAGCTTCATTCAATGACATTATTACTCAGAAATATCAAGGTTACTCACCAAAAAACTGCAATCATACTAAGATTTCTTCGCCTCTAGACCCGTATGAAATTCATTGGTCACGCATTACTAACTTCCCCACATTAACTACTCAGAAGGTACAAAAATCAAGCTTTCAACAAAAAACGATTTAGACATGGTGTTCACAATATTGACTTTTAACTCCACTATATTTGGTGGGTCGGTTGGCAAACAGTTGTTTGTACAGACGCCAGCACATCAAGCTACTACAATCTGTCAGATTTCTTTAATAGATTTTCAACTTTATCGCTAAAGAATAAGGTTCAAAGTTGATTGGGAAAATCTGACAGTTTCGGGTACCTTGATGTGCTGGCGTCTGTACAAAAAAATAAATGACGGATTTCTTGTTCGGGCCAATAGCCTTTACATATAAAGCTATATTTAAATGATGTCTTGTTCTTCTATATTTTTGCGGCATCATCCGCTAGTTTACAAAAGTAATTAAGAATGTACTTCAAAAAAAGTTGATTTGTGTAGCGGTACAATAGGAGCGGAATTCAACGCTTTAGGGCTAATTAAGTAGTAGCGGTTTAACAACGATAGTTTGGGAACATAAAAAGTTGGGTACAATGCCATACACGCATGTATCGGCAGCTCAATCAATACAAGCAAATAAAAGCAAAAAGTTTCTAATGAAGAACTTACTTTTACTATCTACCTATAGACACGCTGTGTTCGCAATAGCAATATATCCAGCAAGCAACATATTTCTAATTGGTTATTTATTTCCATACGCTATTAGTTAATAAAGATCATAAAAAATCGAGAGATTATTTTCGAAACTTTTTAATATTTAATGCCTCGCTTTCGGACACCTATTAGAATTAAAATAGTCTAAAATAGCAATTGCATTAACTGTTTGTATCGCTGTTGGTTGCCCAAATAAATAAAATAAAATAAAAAATAAATTAATTAACATGTGATGTTATCTCCCCATCCCAATTACACCTCTATTCCTAAGTCCCATACTTAACTGATCCATGGGCGCGCGACCTGCAGATTTTATGAGAATTCCTTTGCATAATGTTTACTTTTCGTTCCCACCTCTTGTGTTTTTCCGGGGAATAATGTACTTGAACATTATACGCAATTTGTTTCGACATTTATTGCTAGAGTTCTTGTTAGGTGCTTCCGCCGGTTAATTGTGTTTGTGAGGATAGCTGTAATCTTTAGTAGGCAGGATACGTAATCACATGGGTTATAAGATCGGATCATAACTCGATTTTATGGGAATAGCTCATCCCCAGGGAGATGGTGCGTGGGATAGCTACTGGCCATTTAATATGGTACGTAGCTATTAACTTAATTACCATTCTTTGAATAAAACATCCATTATTAAATACACTGCGAAATAACTTTGACGAAAGTAAGGCTTACCTTATTTTCGTCAAAGTCATTTCGCAGTGCGGTCTTAAACTTATTTAAGACCGTCAAAGGTATTTAGTGAATATTATCAATAAATGCGGTGCTGTTCAACAGTGGACGTCCTTAGGCTGAAGTGATGATGATGATGTTTATTCAGTCAATCTTTCGGACAGAGGCTTTGCAGATTTATTTTATGCGTTTTTGTCAAGCGACATATAAGTACAGGGATAAGTTACTTAGAAAGGTTGAAGAGTATACTGAGTTGAGCCGTCAGTTATGCAAATAGCGTCACAGCGCTGTCCAAACACTTGTTTGTGTACAAGTACATACCTATACGACGATGCCAATGAACCTTTTAGTAAGATTCATTTTACGTATGTGTGACAACCACCATGTATTGGGAAGTCAAATAATTCTTCTAAGCCATTCTAGGACAAAGAATAAGGAGTGAAACAAATAAATTTCACCAACCGGACTTGTATCGCGCTCTTAAATAGAACACTTGCATATTGATAGAACATTAAGTACCTTAACAGGTACCATTTGAATTAAATATTTATCAGGCCAGAGGAATGTTTTGTGTTTGCACAATTGCCCGTATTTAGCCACGGAATTCTCGTGAGAATATTTTTTTAAATTCAACTTTACTTAGAACAGTGAACCTGTTTGCTGAGTCTAATTTTTACAGGAAATGCTGCGGGCGCAATTACATTATGAATTTATTAAGAACAGTTGGGTAAGACAACACCATGTGGAAGAATTTGGTGGAAACCAACCAAGGCCCATATTTTGAGGCTTGCACAGAACTGCAGGGTAATTGCGTAACACACTATCAGTAGCAATGGGTTTCATTTTGACAGTTCAACAACATTCATTGCGTTATTTACGTTGTTGAGCGGACACATTTTTCCAACATACGGAGCAATGGATTAGCAATATGCTTCAAAATGATTCAAATTGTGAGTAATAGTGTGTTACGCAATTAGGGTGCCGGTCGAAGTGGTTGTGCTTGGGGCAGGCCTATATCCAGCAGTGGACGTCATTCGGCTGATATCAATAAATGAAAATGCCGTACTTTCAGTCTATCTTACTCCTCTCAACCAGGGCACGAGCCATCTTATCTCTTCACCACCCTTGAGTGACTGGTAGAGAATACCCAATGCACTAAGTCCGCCTTTGTACCTTATTGTGTGCGATAAATCTTGCAGAATTTAATCACGGAACAAGTTAATAGGAGCTAGCGATATCATTTTCATTCCAGATAGTGATGTAAACTCATTCAGAATGTATTTGACACACCTGATTTATTGAGCTTCAATTCGTCATTCAAAGTGACTGTAATTCGCACTCAATTTGAAAGGTGGCGTAACCTAATCTCCCGATCCCGTTTGTATCTCCTCAAGATTGCTCTAGCTACCTAGGAAATGAGGCCACGTTCAGAAGTAGACTAGCCTGAGGACAGATAAAAGGTTCTGCTGTTCAGAGACCGTTGTTTAACCGCACTTGGAATAACAACAATCAATAAAAGCCAATTCTAAAACTAGTAGTATCTTTAACAGATAAATCTAGCGGTTTCCGCCAACAAGATACGAGTTTATTCAAGAAAATTATCACAAAAGCTTGCGAAATCTGAATATCTTATCTTAGGGGCAGGTGTGGGGGTCAAGCCATAAGAATCGAGAGCATAGGACTAAGGACGGCATATTTCCATTTTATCTCCGTAAAATATCTGAAATGTTACCCCGGTCAGTTGATAAAACAGTAGCCAAGACAGTTGCCAGGTTTACATGTCAATGGGTGAATTGTTGATTACGATGGGACCTCTCTTTGAAAATTAATATTACAGTACACAGCACGACATATCAAGCTATACATTTCCAGTTTTAGCTGACCTCGCTTTTCGTACAATGAGAAGTCAGCATATACTTCTTCTTAGCGTGTCGATGGCAAAAACATAGATTTTTTCTTAAATTGGCCCAAAATTCAGCAACGCGGATAGCATTCGCTGACGCAGCCGTTACGTCCTCACGTGTACAGGTGACAAGGCATGCGGTTCAAGATGGGAGGTGAGCCATTGTCTGTGGAGAGACCGGAGGTCAGAGCCTTCCATGAACCACCAATTGTGGAGGTGGTCCATGCTGCGGCCTACTTTTTTTTTTTTTTTTTTGGTTGGGAAATTATCAAATAACTTCTCCCGCTCTGGGCGGAGCGGGAGGGTGTGTCAGACTTTTACTGACTAAAACCCACCCGTGTTCCTTCAGTTGCCTGTGCCAAGGGCCACGGTAACTCTTTCGAACAATCCGCGACCCTGGCAGGCATCGGCCCTAGCGGACCCCGTCAGTTACTGCTGACATCTCTTTGAGGCGCGCGTGGAACACAACGCGCCGTCGACCCGGGCCTGGTCCTTACCGGACGGCGAACTGCCCATTGCTCGCCGCCCGCAAGCCCGCGCCTACGGTGGCCGGGAGTCGGCTCTTGACTCCCGACGCCCAGGGCGTCTCCTGTGGCGACTAGGGGCGTGAGGGCGCAAAGATTGCCTCTCCCTCACGCGTTCCGCCTCCTCCTTCGCAAGCATTACTGCTTCGCAGAAGGAGGTGATGCTGCGGCCTACTTGGGTGCAAAGTCTATTTAACGTTTTCCAAGTAGGCCACGGTAACTTATGCCCGAATGAGAGGCTCCTGATGGTTTAATAAAGAGATCAGGAGGTTTAAGTGGTTCTTTCCAAAGATCACATCTTTCCGTCGAGGGGTTGACACTGGAAAAGTATAGCTTTACATGACTGCTTATTGCTTTGCATCACTTGTCGCTTCAAGTCGTCGTCACTTCATTTGGCCAAAAATTCCGCGCAGTCAAGATTATTTTTCACTTAATTAGTCACGATAAAATTCTGGTAATTACACAGCTATGATAGACAGGGTGAACCTTACGATGTTTCGCTATGTGATTGATATGTGAAAGATCTTTGGCAAATGATAAAACATTTAAACCTTGCGCGTTGAAGTCTTTACTTACCGTACTTTACCTTCAACTAAAAGCCAGTCAGATATGACAAAAACCACAACAATACTGCATGATAAAATCGTGTACAATTCTTATTTCATTACACAATAGACGTTAAACAGATAGGCATTGTTAGCTACACTCTTAACTAGAGACAATAGCAAGATATTTTGACGATGTTAATTATGATCCTATCTATTAATTGGCAATTTTTGTTTTGCAACGCAGTACAGAAGCGATGACAGATTTGTTTAGATTGTGGCGACAGTGCGTGTTCGTGTGTTTGTTGACGTTTGTTGTGACTGTGTTTAAGATGCACATGCACTATGCGCCTTTTAGTTACTTTTGCTAAACATTAAACAATAATTTCGTCGTGTCTTTATTATGTTTGTTAGGGTAGTTTTATTTTGCTCTCTTGGCGGCCAATGTTTTGGAGTAATAAGAACTCAAGTTGTTATGCAAGTTTTAGGAAAATTTTATAGATGTACTAAACTCGGGGAGCCTAATCAAGTAATCAGAATGATGTTCTCGATCAACTCGATTTTGATTAGGTGCTCCGAGACAATGCTCTACTTGAAAGTAACAATAGATTTGTCTCGAGACACTAGTGCCTTATTTGTGGCAGAATGTCCGAGGTGATATTTTAGGTATAGTATCTTAGTCAGGATTGCTGTTTTATTTACTTCTTCAATTCTACACGAAAATATACAATGAGTAAGATCGATTGTTCTTTCAACAATCGGATTAGCTGAACTGTTTATTTCAAAGTTTTTAAACAATAAACATTTAAACAATAATAAAAATATAATTGCAAATTTGCTAACATTGCTTCCGGCGGAGTTTTTATTTAAAGTTACTACCGGGTTTATTACAGATTTTTAATAATTAAAAGTAAGAAAATTGGGTTTATGGTTTGTTACAAAGAGAGCTGGATAAATTCCACAGAATTTGCGTCGTTGCTACTGTTGCTAGAAACAAAACAAAAACCGGCCAAGCGCAAGTCGGATTCGCGCACGAAGGGTTCGGTACCATTATCTATAAAAACGGCAAAAAAATCATGTCTGTTGTAGGGCCCCCTTACAACAGACATGATTTTTTTGCCGTTTTTGCCCCCTCAAATATTTATTTTATTCTGTTTTTTAGTGTTTGTTGTTATAGCGGCAACAGAAATACATCATCTGTGAATATTTCACCTAACTATCACGGTTAATGAGATACAGCCTGGTGACAGACGGACGGACGGACGGACGGACAGCGGTGCGGGCTTAATAGTGTTCCTTTTTACCCTTTGGGTACGGAACCCTAACAAAGCACGTTAAACCGTTAGTCCCGGGCCCGGCTGCCATTCGTATATCTTTGACAGTCGTTGCGGGTCGTCAGAAGCCCCAAAGTACCAGTCTTACCAAGGGGTTTCGTATTACCCAGTAACTGGGTATAGGCAGCCGCTCCATGTAAAATACTGGTACTCAGCTGCATCTCGTTACACTGCAAGCCGACACCAACATAGTTGGGAAAAGGCTAGGGAGATGGTGATAATGGTAGAAACTACCAAAAATATAACCAGGCAGTGAGCACAACAGTTTTGTCTTGTGTCAAAACCTCAAAACAGCTTCAGTACATTAGGCTACTTTGAAACTGTTTGTCGAGTTTGTTGCTAAGTAGGTACTGCGCTACCCATCAATGGGTTCTAAGAGCGATATTCTCATTCTCACTCTAATAGACAGTGGCGCCGATTCTCTTGTTCACAAACTACCTAAACTAAATTTAAATTCAGTGCATATTTTTCTTTCTATTTCATTAAGAAAAGGACAGAATAATATGATAGTTTAGTCCTGTCAAACTATTCAGCGCCTGACTTAAATTGACGTAATTTTAGTAGGCAAGTTTTTAATCACGTCTAAACTTGTATGGAGTAGTGTCAGGCGCTGATTAAATTGACAGGACTAAACTAATATTTAAGTTCTGTCCTTTTCTTAATAAAAGAGCAAAAAAAGATGCACGGAACTTAAATTTAGTTTAGTTTGTGAACAACAGAATCGGCACCAGTATCAACTCAGTCTGTGCATCGCCTTTAAATGTATCAAGTGAAAGAGCAATCTTCAGCAATGAACATTTACGACCTGTTTATGACAATGAGGAGAATTTACCATGGAAATAATATCATTATACAGTGTGAGTCTTTATAAAGTGCACATATTAAAAAGAGTGAAAATATAAACAATTTTATCGACGGAAAAAATATCAAAAATATTTTTTTTTAAATGGTAAAAAATGGTAAAAATGGTAAATTTTCTTTAAAAAATCATGAATAATTAATTTATGAGGTTTCTTTTTCAAAAAATTATGGCTTTATTAGCTTGGCCTATTATTAGAGATCATTATTAATTTTGTTTTGTTTTAATATGACATTTAGTTTAAAAGTAGTAACAGTTTGTTTGCATGGGGTACCCAGACGAGAGTAAAAAAAATTAAAAATTTAAATTTTTTTTTAGATTTTTTTTGACATTTTTTCCGTCGATAAAACTGTTTATATTTTCACCCTTTTTAATATGTGCACTTTATAAAGACTCACACTGTAGTGAGGTGAACTATCAGTTCCTTAATAAATCACGTACAGACAGGGTGAATGGAATAGAAGGGTCGGTGGTTAGTGGTTAGTTAAAATAAGTCATACCGAGGTTCTTGTCAATAAATACCAATGTTTAAAGATAAGGTCTTGACATTTATTTATTCTAGAATTCTAGATTGGAACGTGAGCAAATTTTAGGCTATAAATTCACGCCAGATGTGTAGACAGTAGTCAGGTATATTTTAATAATAATTAGGAGAATTATTATTAACCTTCAAGCGGGCGCGCGGCGTCGAATCGACCGCGATGCGATCGATTCTCGATACATTTATGATGCCAAATTGCTTACAAATCCAAAGAAAATTAGAATATTATTTTGATTTTATAATTTTGTTTATGTCCTAACATAATGATAATGTGATAAATACAAAAAATATTAAATAATTAGTGTTTTAAATCCCTGAAATATCCTATAGGTCTTTTAGGTTACGCGCGACCGCTGGCGTTACAAATGTCCGCGCGCCCGCTTGAAGGTTAATACCTATATCAGTCTCGATCCTAACGGCTTTATTTATCTGAAAGTGGCGCAAATATTGCAGCCGAGACTCATTAGTACCAACTGAGGAGCGTCGGAACAAAAACCGATATGTCTTAATTAAGACATTATTTTTTTTTTTTTCTGTTACAAAATGTTTCATTATACACCCTTCAGGAAAGAAATCAATTAAAAAACAGTTACATCCATCTTAAAAAAAATATCAAAATACTGTGGTCAAATCAAAACCGGCAAATAAATTTTTAAATTCAACATGTTCTTGTTGCTGGTTTAAAAACCGATAATTCTTATTAAGTTTTACACAATTCAACAATGGTCGGTTCAAATTCAATTCAGTTCAATACCGACATATCCATTTTGGTTTCGTCAAAAACCGATATATCCAAATGATCGCGTCAAAAACCGATATATCCATACTTGTCCGCCAAGTATCTCCCCCCTCCGTCAAGTTTCACACATCAATCGATGTCACTTTAACTGCAAATTGACATGCTATAATTTTCCACTTTTGTAACATTAAAAAACTTACAAGCTTTTTTTTAATTTGTGAAAAATATGGTAAATTCGATATATCGGTTTTCGTTCCGACGCTCCTCAACTATGGATTAAGACATACACATCACATTTTTCTCAGAGAAATAAAACTGTTATAAAAATAATTAATTAACATTATTTTTATAACAGTTTTATTTAAAAAGTTAATGCCCCAATTTGATTAAAATGTAAAGTGATGGCCAGAAACACAGGTTTGAATAAACCTAGTTCGGACGGGTCGCTACCTAACACTCTAATTCCGAAACATCATTACTTGCAACGTGTAATAAAAAATATTTTAGTTTTAGTTTAATTTTAGGCACTATAATAAAATTGCATAGGTTTGCTACTCTTGGCAAAATGTACGCCTTTTGTAAAAGTTTTTATCAAATAAATTATTATTTCGTTTATTTATTTAATTATCTTATTTGATCACATTCTTAAATATTTCTTAAAACATAAAAAAAAGTATAGAAAAAGTGATCCACGGGTGTCGGGAGCAGGGTCCAAGCTACCGGTGGTTAGGGTCCAGAGACAAGAACCTCCTCACAATGCGAGCCGTATCGAGGAGTACCTACTACCTTCTGAATCAGGCTCTTGATCTAACCGCATAGCGAGAGCCTCGATAGATGTTGAATGAGGCTTTTGGCCATCAAGCCATTAGCAGATACGACAATCGGCACAATGATAGTCGAGCTCACATTCCACATATCAACCACCTCGTGTGCTAAGTCAGGATATTTGATTTCAATTCAATCAACTCAGCCTATCGCAGTCCACTGCTGGACATAGGCCTCTCCCAGACTGCGCCACAACACCCTGTCCTCCGCCTTCCGCATCCAGTCTACCCCAGCCACCTTCTTTAGGTCGTCTATCCATCTAGCTGGGGGACGTCCCACACTACACTTGCCAATACGCGGTCTCCACTCCAGGACTCGTCTGCTCCACCGGCCATCGGCCCTTCGACAGACATGGCCAGCCCACTGCCACTTCAGTTTGCTTACTCTGCAAGCTATGGCCGTTAGTCCGATTCTTTTCCGGATAATATTTGATATAATTTATTTATTGTAATCTTTTCGCACACAAAAAGTTACAAAGGCGAACTTAATTCTCAGCTTTTACGAGGTTCCCGTCATGTGGAATAGTAACATAGACAATCATTGCGCGGCGCGCTAAGAGATCTATCACCAATATATCAGGTATATTATTATTACTATACGTAAACTCACACCTTATTCCCAGAGGGTAAGCAGAGCCTAACCTAACATACTCGTTTAGCTGTTTACGTTCATACATGTGGTCATACACGCACGCCGATTGTGAATACTACGCACCTGATCTTTCTGAAGAACATACTATAAAGGTCAAAACACTACGACTTTGAGGACTATGGAATAAATAAGAAAAAGTGCTAGATATGATAGAGTTGTTACATATTATGTGTTGATTTACCTATGCGGACTAGGAGTCTGGAGTCTGGTATTTCTTTCCAATTAAAAGCTTTTTTCTACGGATCATAAAAACTATCATAACTGCTTTCACTATTATACGCCCGTAAAATCCAAAAAGGCACAGTGCACAGGTAACTAGTTTTCAGGCCAATCGTTTACAAATAACGTCATGTCTTCAGCTCACATAAATCTCGTAAGAATTTATGATGGTGCCAGTCGGCGACTTTCTCTAGAAAATGGGAATGCTGGGTAGGGAACCTATCGGGTATTTCCGAAGCTTTACGTTATGTTACAAAATCTATGTGGCCAGTACTATCATCACTTTGAATTTCGTACGATGCTCAACTGCGTTGATTGAGAGTGAACACAAATGAGTTCAAATTGTGCAAGGTCACGGTTGAGCGTAATTAAATTAAAAGTTAATTTCGTACCTAATTTTTTTTCTAAATAAAATGAGGTTCGAAGTGAACTTTACACAGAATGACACTACGATAGGTACCTATTTTTTCGTAATGTCGCGAGACGCCTGAATTTTTAATAATAAAGACTGTGCTAATATTTTACTTAGGTCCAGTCGGATTAGCGAATTAAAAAAAAACAGCCGTAAATTAGCACAGTGACTCATACAGATTAACAGACTTCGATAAAATGAAGTAGGTAGGTTTTAAAAGATGGTATTTTACAATCGCATGTCGGCAAAATAATAATTTCCCTCCAAAATAATTATATTACTATTATTGTAATTGCACAACAATCAAAGCAGCAGGACCATTACAAAGTTAGCACGTAGGTATTGAACTGGTGTTATTATTATTTAGATGACTGTGAAGCCGTTACAGAAACGCGAAAATTGTCTTTTCGCAGAGTAGTTTTTTTTTTTTCAACCGCTGGCACAGCTGGGCAAAGGTGTAGTGTTTAATGTATTTTACTGTCGAATACGAGGCTTTTGGCGACGTTGTATTGTATGTTTATTTTATAACTAGCTTCCGGCCGCGTGTTATATCGATAAAAAATAGCGTATGTCTTTCCCCAGGGTTCAAAGTATCGCAGTCCACGGCTGGACACAGGCCTCTCCCCGGCTGCGCCACAAGACCCTGTGCTCCGCCTTCCGCATCCAGTCTGTCTCAGCCACCTTTTTATGGTACTTAAGTACTGCTGCAGATTGACAGGCTTGAATCAGCTGTCGCAATATAGGACCTTTCCGTGCATAGCTACATACCTACCTTAGATGGGGCATCGTAATTTGGCGAGCCCAAGACTCGTCGTCCAAAGCACTTTCATGAAAAATACCTATGAGTTTGAGTTGAGTTGATATGTCTATTTTTTATATAATGCTATCAGTCAGATAAATACTGGGCCTTATTGCACAAGCGATGTTAGAAAAACTAGATACGCGTCTTTCCCGTTACCTAGCATGTGGACTTCGTAGTTCCTATCCTATCCACAATACACACCTGAGTGTAACTAGTGCGTTTCGTGCACACCAGTATACTATGACAGGTAAGTTCCTAGAAGGTGCCTTTAATCTCAGCCATTGGCGTATTATAGTATAGTGAACCAAACAAAAGTGGCAACAGTTGTCATCATGACATTGGCACCGCCTTTATGTCGTAGCGATAAGAGCGATTTTTGTAGTGAGTGTTGCGACTGATGTGCGGTTGACCGTACGAATAACGCATGAATTTGGTACCTGCGTCTATAGGTACCTACAATATTCAATATATTGCTCAGTAAATGACAGACAGCATTAAACATTCAATTATTAGTCATTTGTATATACATTTTGTCTACGAAAGCGAAATTCTGTAATTCTTATTTACATTTACCTACCTACCTACTTAGTTTGCACATTGCTGTGTTCGGAGTTGGTAGGTTTTAAGTTTTAACGGTGAGTTATTAGATCTCAAGAAATACAAATAGCCTGGTTGGTACTTGGATACTTACCTAAGGCGTCATATAGAACTAGACACTATTTAATTAAATTAATGAGGTATCATGCGGTAAACGGGTCATTTAAAGGTGCATACGTAAGTAACATTTTGTACTTACGGGTCTTTTATTGGCACTAAAACACTAGTAACAAG
Organism: Eremobia ochroleuca; assembly: GCA_949629135.1. Classification (NCBI taxonomy): domain Eukaryota; kingdom Metazoa; phylum Arthropoda; class Insecta; order Lepidoptera; family Noctuidae; genus Eremobia; species Eremobia ochroleuca. The sequence continues at coordinate 14,315,231 of OX451395.1, read as the reverse complement.
GAGGTTGATTACTTACAAATAAAATAGGGTTGTCTAGCGGTTCACCTGCCTACTGTATCGGGTACAGAGGCTGCGTCGGCGTCCCCCCTGGAATGCGACACTTGTGACCACAATCACACTCACAGTACCACTCCGACCTAACACTTTACTTAGTCACAATTAAAAACAACGTTTACACACAATTTATCACACAAAAATATCAAATTAGCGGTTTTCTGTCACATCCCTTTACTTCGGAGAAAAGTTTCGCGGACTTAGGAAATAGCCACGTACAGCCTACCGACCGGCACCGAAGAGAGCGGCGAACGAACTCGAATTGACGTAAAACGGAGTGGGGATCGCGCGTGAATAGCGAACTAAACGACGCGACCGTGGCGCCGCCACACCTGTCAACGCGCGGCCTACCTACAACTTTGCGACAAGCAATGAACCGAGGCGAAAGTAGAGGTGCAATGACTGTTTTTAAATCGAGCTTGACTAAGTTTTTTATTCAATAATATTCCGAAGAAATTATTACTGAGCAGTAATAATATTTATGCTGTGATTTTTAAGTACCTTACCAATTACAAAGAACTTTAAAATATTTTACCTTACCTAATAACGGCAAAACTCTTGGTAGAAGAACTTAAACTACTACTTGCTAGAAGTTTTAAATCTAAGTCACAAATAAAGTAGGTACCTAACTACATAAGTAGGTGCTTATTATTTAAAAATCCTGTTACTATTCAAGATTGTCTTGATAGAAAGTCCTAAGTTTGTCCATACCTGCCTACTAACTTAATGGGCACCTAACTAAGATTCTGTTTACTTTTCACACTGTCGGGTCGGTGTCACTACATTTTATGTTTATTTGCTCACCTAGAAGAAAGGAGATATCTAATAATCGAATAATCGTACTTCGGCGCTCATCGCATCACTACATATACTAGATATTAATTTCTCTGATTACGCAATCAGCGGCGGTAATGCTTAACCGGGTGCAGGCAGGAAGAAAATGTCTTCGAGAATAATGTGCCACAATACCTAGCTAATTGAAATTCTTCGTTACATAGAGGACTGGTATTAGCGCAACATTCAGTAATATTGTTTGACAATCCGTGTAATGAATATGATTGTGGGATGCCATAAACTTTGTGAAGCCAATTTGTTGTTATTGTACTTATTTACCTGCAGCTCATAAGTTACGGCGTGCAGATATTTCTTATGTAACTTAATATTTACTTAGCATGACTAGAGAATTCCGATGTTTATTACGGTAATCATGCGTTATAGCAGTTGAAGAAATGCAAAGTAGTATAATTTCAGGACCTTTACCTGTCTTCTTGTTTTGTTACCATAGCACCTAGTAGTTCTAGCAATGCTCCTACACAGTAACAGTTGACCAGCTTCTGAGTACCGATAAGTAGCCCTGCTTATACAAGGAAGAACATAAATATTATCTCAAACAACAATTCTAATAAAACCAGTGCCTTGTCAAAGAAGCTGTTGAACAATTTTGTCTCGTACACTTACATAATACATATAACTAGCCCAAGTTCTCAGTTTTGTAGCCGAACAAAAATGTATTCATTTTTCAGCTAAAGAGAATCTAATACATACATACAAATAATGTCAAAATAACAGCGTTTTACTAAATGCATATGAAAGTACAACGGTACTTACAACAAAAATTTTTTTATTTTTATTTTTGCCTGTCTGTTTGCTAATCTCCGAAACGGCTGGACCAATTTTGACGTTACTTTCACTGCCTTTTCACGTCTAAACCACTGAACGGGTTACGATAAAATTTGGCAAGGAGATAGATGGCATCTTGGGGAAAGATATATGCTACATTTTGTCCCGGTAGCACTTTCCCGTGGGATAATTCCGATCCACGCGATTTTGATTATTTACAGGATGATCACTGATCACGCAATTTCCATGTAGTCAAGTGGTAATTGCTGTATTCTATGAATGTATGTTCTGGTAAGCTTTAAAAATAAGGCAAATTTTTGTGGGTCGACCTCTTTAGATAGATAGGTTGCTTATTGCTGTTTCAGGGATTGGTATATAGGGAAGTATTTTTAGTCCCGAATTCCTGATTACTTTGTTAATGTAGAATGTAACCGAGGCATTACTGTCAGATTAACTGTAAGAGAAATACTTAAACACGGAATTGCTCATTTAATCGTTATTGCAACCTGTCATGTAACTAAACGCCTACTTGGGCAGCAATTTATGATGTTACTGAGATTTTGACGTAGTTAATTCAAATCTGTGATTTAACATATTTATTAAGCTGTCTCACTTAAACTTGGCAATGATTTATATACTCAACTTAATCTTGTTTATGTACAACTATTGATAGAACTTGGCAGTTTTATTCATATCTGTGTTCATTACATACTTTATGCCACAGTTATGCCATCATAAACAGTATAGACAAACATAGACATATGTCTGATTTTTTTTTAGTATTAACTCAATTAGAAATGTATATTAATTTGTCTGTTGTATGATCCACCACTACAGTTATGTTTTTCAACAAATGTTTTGTGAGATAGTACCTACCTAATAATTGATAATGGACGAGACGATCCTACAGTAAATTTTAAATATTGACGTAGGTCTTAGCTGTTAGTAACCGAGAGATATTTTAGGTTTTAGTATTCCCGTGTGTGTAGGCATGGTAAAAGATTGTAGGTACCTAGATCCTACTAGATTTTTCCTATGTTTTGAAAGATATACCGGATTCTACTTTCAGTTCGGCCACACTGGTGAAGTTGATTTGCGGTCTGCTTTGCAAACCCAGTGGTGTTCTTTGCCATGTAGGAGAGATGTCTGAAAAAGGGAAAAATACCTAAGTATACAAATAAAACGAGAAACGCTTTAAATTCAAATAAATTTATTTCTTTTTACGACGTGCCTTTATGAATAAATCTTTATTGTGTCTCGCATGGTATTGCATTAGTTGGTAGGTAATAGAGGAAAACATAAAATGCGATTTTATAGAAAATATTGCATATCTACGTAATTACAGGTGTATGGCACATACTATTATACAAAATATACAGGATTATAGACTAATTTATAATAATATTTAATCTAATATCACTTTATTTAATGATATAGTTGATGATGCAGCTGTGGTATGGCGAGGATGATCAGCATTAGAAAATGTTCAAATATACCTGAAATGAGAAATTAAAACGTTAATTTCACATCGTTTAAAATATTAGTAGGTACCGTCTTCCGCGCGTCAGGGGTAACAAAACCTGTATAAGCTGGCCTCGTATTTTATTGAAACTCAGTACTACGCTAGGCCAACTGCAGGTCAAAGCCACACTGATCACTGACGTGCCATCGAGTGTAACTTCATTTTATGTAAATGGGAATCGAACCCATAGGTAACGCCTGAATTTTGAAGTGCCTCAGCCTTTACCTTTAATCTTTGCACGGGTTGAAATATATTTACATAGTTCTAATCGCTCATCACGTAATAAAGTCCCATTATAAATTCTCTTCATTCATCAGGGTAAATTGTTTGTATCTAGTTTTAGTGTGTTTATACCTAGCATAATCAGCCTGTACTGTTCCCACTGCTAAGACACAGGCCTCTTCTCTGGAGGGCCCATAATCCACCACGCGGGCCCAGTGCAGGTCGGTGGATGTGTCATGTTTTCGAATTTTTGGTTACTGCTTGCCTGGGTTCGAACACACGACCAACTCGTAAGTCGGGGCCGATACAACTGGACCACCACTGTTCTCGTCATCAGTCTGATATATAATTATGTATTATTAATTATTGACAACCAGATTTGTTCCAATTAGAAAATACTTACATAGAGAATGTGAAGCCTTATCTTGTACCGGTGGAGCTCGATATTCATCAGTAGCTTCTAAAAACTGATAGATTGCTTTAAAACCTGTACCATCTAAGCGGTCGTTCGACCTAAATGTAACTTTGAAGAAATTCCTCTCAGACTCTACGTGGAACTCTTTCATTTGTCCACAATATCTACCGAATCTATTGTCTTCAGTCATATAGTTTGAAAATTCGACATAATCACTCGCCGATACTGCTTCGCATCTGGAACAGGTATTTAAGTAGGTATTAGTGTTATTTATTAGTCTTACTAAGGGGTATCGAGTTACCCAGTAAGTGGGTTGTGGAGATCAGATCTAGGCAGTCGCTACATGTAAAATGCTGGTATTCAGCTGCATCCGATTAGACTGGAAGTCAACCCCAACATAGTTGGGAAAAGGCTAGGCAGTTTGATTGAGTGTTATTTATTAAGGGCTGTTGTTAATAAGTTGAAGAATGATTTTTTTTTTAATAATATCATAAGAATTAAAATCAATCAAATCTTCCGATATAAGAAAGTATCGAACGTTTGCTTTGAGGCAGTTCATTGCTCCCTTTATTTTACTTTTACTTGTAGTTACACTGTGCTTAAACTAAGTTCAGCTATCGTAGATTTGTTGTTCTATTCCAGTATTTTTGACAAATTAAGGTAATTTTAGAATATTGATTACTTACGGCAAAACTCCTTCAACGTCAAAATTCGTGAAATGCAGATGCACTTTCTCAGTCTCGCCGCCGTGGAAGAAGTATGTACACTCCGTATCCCTTGGATATGGTCCCGGCGAGTTTGGAGATGCAAATGTACCGTTGCGCGCTTCACTATTATTATACACGAACGCGCATGGAAACTCCTTCAACTGCCTCCCTGTGTTTATTCCGAAATCTGAAAAATGATTTATGAATTTGAATTAGAAAGAGATTTCAGAATAGTTTCAATTATCTCTACGGGGTTGTTCTCTTTTTAAAGGGTCCTGAATTCCTAATGTAGACGACGGCTTAGTTACACAATGGTTGCTTTTTGTCTTAAAAGCAATAACAGTTATATTATTTGACGGCACGGTTGGCGCAGTGGTTAAGCGATTGACTGCTGCGCTGCGTGTCGCGGGTTCGATTCCCGCACGGAACAAATATTTGTATGACCTACATGTATTTGTTCCGAGTCTGGGTGTTTTTCTATCTATAATATGTATGTATTTACAAAAAAAAAAAAAAAAAAAAAAATGTATATAAGTAGTTTATCAGCCATCTTGTTACCATAACACAAGCATTAGGTTGCTTAGCTTGGGACAAATGGTGCTGTGTGAAATGTCCAGGGATTTATTTATTATTATTATTATTATTAGTTATTTATCTAACTGTTCTTAGTCAGTAATTTCACCGAGTAGGTATTCAATTCCTTTCAGTCAAAAGCAATTCGATAATTTGAACGCAATTAAAATAGAAATACTCATTTATATGATCAAATGCATACTTACTTTCTACAAATGAATATGATATTTTGAATCCTCTCGAGTACCTCGATGATTGCGTTCCACGGAATTCCAGCATTAGTTTCGGTCCATTCGACATAATAGGTTTGGGGAGGTCGATTCCACAGAACGTCTCCACTTTTTCTAACCGCCCATCCACGTTGACGAATGCTTGCAACGAATCCACGTTTGTACAGCTGTAAATGCATAAAACTTGCGTTACAGTATTTAAGTATTTTGTAAAGTTACCTAGCCTACTAGTTTTTGTGTGAGTATATAGGAATTGGGAAAAGTTTTTTTTACATCAAGCGTTGGCCCTTCCTTTTGCTACAGGCAAAGAGTAGGCCCAGCACTTCTTTCTAAAACTACTCAGATATAAGTATTAAAGTATCACGAAAGCTGTTCCAGAATATTAGTCAGAGTAGAATACTGTTAAACTCTCTGATAAATCGTGAGTAGGAAATCATCGTAGTCATGATCAAACATCGTTGAATGAGAATGAACAACTATACACATCATTTTACATGATCACTATAAATATTTTCGCGAAATAGGAATGTTTAAACTTACTCAATAGATCCATCAGCAGATTTATATAAGTAGAAGTCTTGAAAAATTAATCTAACTCGCTCCTTGCCCCTCCCGAAAAATTCGTAATGGCAATGAGTGTTCGGAGGGTACGGCGACGGGTAGTGAGGAGATGTCAGCGTGCCGTGTTTTGTACCATCGCTGCTGAACTCTTGGTGACATGATGATGCTGTAAAGAAAGATAAATTCAAATCAAGACACTTGAAGTATTAAAGTATATTATCCAATGCTTAAGGGGTAAGTCGGACGTATATTTTCTACACAGTTAAATATTTAAAAAATTTCACAATGTTATAATTTTAACGTTAGTGTTACTTTAAAGTATCAACAACGGCGAATTTGCTATCTCTCGTTGCGTCGTCAGTGCGACACACCAAAAAGACTTGGTTAAATCGACGCATGCGTAGAACGAAACATCAATAGAGGCAGACTGAACTTTCTTTAGATTATTTCACACGAAACTGTGACAACGTAACAGTGAATTAAAGAAACAATTGTTAATACGACATTCAAACTGTAAAAACGTTAGAAAATTTATGATTATATTTGTTTGGCTTCTTAATTCTTGTTTACGATGAATATTTTCTATACAAAGTAGCTTTTCGTTGATTTATTATTTGATGCGAAACAAAATCTCGATTCAGAAAGTGAAGTGTACAACACCTCTAGAACTGTCAATGTTGGCCTGTCAGTTTGACATTATGATTTTTACATTATGCCATAAAATGCCTCGTTTGCGTGTTGTTTTGGTTTTCTGTACCAATATTGTTTTGTTTTTAAAGTAAATATAGCATATTCTGTAACCTAAAGCACACATATGTTTCACTATTACCGTAAAAACGTGTACAAATATTGTACAAATATTTGTCAAATTTAATGTGATATAATTATTGTCTAAAAATCAAGTGTAATTTTAGCCATGGCGGAATCCACCCCGTTTTTCGTAGATCGAGCTAAAGGTGGCCGAGCTTCGTGCAAAGGATGTAAAACCAACTGTCCTAGCGGAGAATTACGTATTGCGAAGATTGTTGCAAGTCCATACGGAGACGGTCAATCTATGAAATCATGGCATCATGTGGACTGCTTTATGAATGCCTTACTGAAGCAACGACCTGCGACCAAACGCGTAGATTCGATAGATGACATCGGTAACTGGGGCTCTATAAGCAAGGAAGATCAAGAGCTTATATTGAAAAAGTTAAATGAAATGGAGAAGCTGTATGCTGACAAAAATAGTGGCAAATATACAGCTAAGGTTATAAAAAACGTTTCAACCGTGTCTGCGAAGCCTAGTCCCTCAAAAACTGCAAGTAATGCGAGTACTGAGCGTCCTAAAAAGCAGGAAGTGGAAACTGATGATGATAAGTTTGTGATATTTTACAAATTATGCAAGAAAATCTCTAACGTAGATGCTTACACTGACAAGACTGCTGTAGTCAATAATTTTTTTACAAAAGGCACTGATAACACCTCCTTCAAGGGTAATTTGACATTATGGTGTAAGTTATTATTACCACAAGTGTGCAAAAGAGTTTACAATTTAAAAAGTAAACAATTGGTCAAATTATTTTCAAGAATATTTAATGTGGACCATGATGACATGTTAACACATCTAGAACAGGGTGATGTTGCCGACACAATAAAACAATTCTTCCTAAAATCAAGAGCAGTACAACCTGCATCAGACAGCACACTCACAATACAAAAAGTAGAAGACTTCTTAGAAGATCTTTCAAAATTAACAAAAGAAGAAGAACAAATATACCATTTTAAGAAGATTGTTAAGAAATGTACTGCTGAAGACTTGAAAATGCTTATCAGGTTAATAAAGGGCGATTTACGAATAAACGCTGGACCTAAACACATATTAGAAGGGGTCCATCCAGATGCTTACAGTGTCTTCCAAACATCAAGAGATCTTGACATGGTATTGGATAGAATTATGTCTGAAAGCACTACCGTAAAACATAAAGATGCAGTCCAAAAAGGTTTTGAGGCAAAACTTGCTCTAATGACTCCTGTACTACCGATGTTGGCTGAAGCTTGCAAATCAGTGGAAATGGCAATGAAGAAATGTCCTAATGGAATGTTCTCAGAAATAAAATATGACGGTGAAAGAGTACAAGTACATAAAAAAGGCAACGAGTTCAAATATTTTTCTAGAGCTTTAAAACCGGTAATGGCACATAAAGTCAATCATTTTAAGGATTATTTACCGCAAGCTTTTCCAAAAGGTACAGATATGATTCTGGATGCTGAAGTTTTAATGGTAGATGTGACTACAGGGAAGCCGTTACCATTTGGTACATTAGGTATACATAAGCAGTCGGAATTCAAAGATGCACAAGTTTGTCTGTACATATTTGACTGTTTATACTACAATGGCAAAGTCTTAATAGATCTACCTATAAGGGAAAGGAGACAGATATTGTATGACAATATGGTGGAAGTAACAAATCATGTTATGTTTTCGGAGCAAAAATTGATTGAAAAGCCTTCAGATTTGGCAAAAATGATTGCTGAGGTATGTTTTAAATGTAATTTTTAAAGTAAATAATTCAATTGGTGATAAAATCGAAAGTCACAGTCAAATAATTTAAGCCATTCCCTGTCCCATGAATCACATATGATTCATGTTGATTGTTTCACTATTATGTCTACTTTGTGGACAGTTAACTTTATTACAATAATTATTTTTGAGTTGATAATAGATCATACTCTGATATTAACTAAAATATGTTATAGATTGCTTTTCAGTAGATAATCAGATTAGGTTATTAGGCACTTAGAAAATACCCTCTATTAGATAGCACGATTTGTAACGTTACGAAGTGACGCGCTTTAATTGTGGTTACCAAGTCTAGCAACATGCTGTGAATTTGTGCACAGGAGCTCTCGGTACCGTCCGAGACAGTGGCGAAGTCGGAAGTGTGTGTCGTGTGCTGACGGTACTTGTCTTCACGCACACATTCGCAGCATGTTTGTATACTTAGTTACCACAAGTAAAGCGCGCGGTGCTTCGTAAGATAAAAATACTGTAAAATTTAAAGACAATTATCACAGTTTGGTTAGCTGAATACTTTAAATCATTTAAGACAAACATTAATTCCAAACTATCTTCTTTCTTTCAAGAAAACATAATTCTATCTGCTTACAAAGAAATGCTACTGTTATCATTATCTCCCTTTATTGACATTTTCTATTCACCACATTTACAGGTACTACAACTTGGTCTCGAAGGTCTAGTACTCAAAGACTTGGAGTCTACTTATGAGCCAGGCAAGAGACATTGGCTAAAGGTGAAGAAAGACTATCTGTTTGATGGAGCGATGGCTGACACAGCTGATCTTGTAGTTCTAGGAGCTTGGTTTGGTAAGCGTTTTTATAGCAATGCTTTCTTAAAACATACACTGCCTGCCAAATATTTTGAAGGCCAAACAACCATACTCTCCGCTTTACAGGATCAAAGTAAATTAGCAAGCAATCAGTGACGAAGGGTGAATTTATGACAGAGGTAAGCTGGAGCAAATAAATGATTACCTAGGTCGGGCGTGGCGCACGTAGTCCTATACTGGATGATTTTTTTTACAGTCTCCAAATTTTTACAGGGTGTTCTACACATGAATATGAATAACTTTCACTAAGGGACCAACTCTGAAATCACGGAAAAAAGAAATCACCTGTTTAATACAAAAGTGCAATAACTACCTACTTGACCAAATGAATGTATGAAACAGCTGATTTTTTTTTCGTGATCCCAGAGTTGTTCCCATACTGAAAGTTGCTCATATTTATGGGAAGAACGCCCTGTAAAAAATTGGACAAGGTAAAAAAATCATGCAGAATATGTCCAGTTACTTATAATCTGTGACTGTCTTCCTGGCTTCAGTCTTCTTGTATAGGCAGATAGTGATACTCTGCAGACGTGATGGGTAAATGACAGCTGGTAGTTTTGTTACTTGAAATTTGATTTGTTTTATGGCGAGATATCGAAACCGATCACGCCTGTGAAGTTTACAAAAAAAGAAGAAAGATTTTTCAACTAATATTTCAAGTAAATGTTGTCATTAACCCCACAAAAAAACTAATATGTATAATAATATTCCACAACTTTCACACAACGCCATCTAGTCCCAAACTAAGCAGAGCTTGTGCTATGAGAACTAGACAACTGATAAACATATATACATATACAAGGTGTAACTTAAATAACGCACAACCTCTTAAGGGGTCATTGTACTCATCATTATGAACAACTTTTACTATGGGACCAAACCCGAAATCGCGAAAAAAAAATCAGCTGTTCCCTACATTTATGTTCGCATAACTCGTCAAAATGTAGGGAACAGGTCACTTTTTTTTCGCGATTTCGGGTTTGGTCCCATACATACATATTATAGATAAATTACACCCAGACAAAGAATAAATGATCGTGCTCATCACACAAACATTTGTCCTAGGTGGGAATCGAACCCACGACCTTGTGCATTGTAGGCAGGGCCACTGACCACTAGAGCAACAGGCCTGTCATTTCTCAAACTATCAAGTCTTCAAACTATCAAGTTAATAATTTTTTTGTTGAGTTTCGCTAGCTAATTTAATTGGCCCTGAAAAGCATTAGGCACATGTGTCCAACTTGGCAGCTAGCAAGTAATATACTTGCTATAAATAGATACTGTTATATGTATAGCTACTTCTAACTGAATATACAAGGAAAATACTGTCACTGGCTGCATAGATAGATAAACAAAACAGGAAAATGTAAGCAAAATAATATGCAGTACAATAGGCAGTCTAATCTCAAAACCATCAGAATGCTTTATAATTGTTTTTTTAGTCAATAGCAAATAAAATTATTTTGTCAATAGTCATTAGTGGCTAAGAAATAACAGCCACACGGGTCAATCGATCAGGTTAAGCCACGCTTGCCGCGGTATGGATGGGTGGCCATCTTTACATACCAAGACATGACTAAGGACATATTCTGCCAAGAATATGAACAACTTTTGCTATCATACTATATTGGGATTTCACTCTGATTGCAAAATTATTTGTGATTATTCTCTCTGCAGTTCTAGAGTACCTGCAAGTTTAGTTAGGCCTGCTGTAACTACATGCGGAAAGAGAGCCTGCAATTATATAATTTTCCTTATAAAGTGGCCTTCAATAATTTTATACCTTTAATTTACAGGTACAGGCAAAAAAGGAGGTATGATGTCCGTATTCCTGATGGGGTGCTACGACACTCACCGCAAAATATGGTTAACTGTTACCAAAGTACACACAGGACATGACGACAGCACTTTGGAAAGGCTACAGAAAGAATTAACACCGCTCATGGTGAAAATATCACAGGACAACAATAAAGTCCCGTCTTGGTTGGACTGCAATAAAGGAATGGTGCCTGATTTTGTTGCTTCGGATCCTAAGAAACAACCTGTTTGGGAGATTACTGGTATGTATTTTGGTATAAGCAATCTTTTTCTAAGTAACAATAAGTTGGTTTTATTGGTTGGAAAGTTTATAAGTTTCTTAGGTAAATATAATACACAAAACATTTATAGTGATGGCAAAATGCGTGGAAACCTCGAACTTAGCTAGTTCTTTTTCTGCGTGTCTTTGCCCTGAATTGGAAAAATAACAGCATAATATGCGGACGTTATTAATTGTCATCTTCTTGAGAGTCACCAGGATTTTAGACCCCAAAAAATGTCTGGATAACATAATGCCAACACTATTTTAGTTATAAACTGAATTAAAATGTAAATTAACTCCAATATTCTGTTAATATTCCATGCAGTTGGACGCAAAAGCAAGGAAACCGCGAATTCAATTAATACATGATTTAGCCGCATATTATAACTGAAACCATATTTATTATGCATCAATTTGATTTCAGGTACGGAATTAACGAAGGCCAATATACATACAGCGGACGGCATATCGGTCAGATTTCCAAGAGTTACCAGAATTAGGACGGACAAGGATTGGGAGACTGCAACTAATCTAGAGGAGTTAAAACATCTGTACAAGACTTCTAAAGAAAAAACTGATGTTTCGCTTTTAAATAAACTAGCAGCTACAGCTGATGAACCCCCTGCAAAGAAAATGAAACCTAATCCGTCCAAAACTAAAGCAAGCACAACAAAAACTACCAAACTTAGTCCCAAAAAAACCATAGATAGTTTTTTCATCAAAAAGGAAGAAAAGCCGAAAGTTAAACTGAATCGCTCATCTTCATCAGAAAAAAGTAACGAGTCCACAGAGTCAACGGAGGTTGATATTAAAGAAGAGAGCAGTATGAGTGTTGATGAGGTAGACAGTAAAGAGTTTCTGTTCAAACCACAGACTCCTCTACCGGATGTTTTCGAAGACAAACGTCTAGGTTTCTACCCAGATTTCATAAGCTTCTCAGAAGAAGAAAGAAAGCATTTTGAAAGACATTGGATCGCTTATGGAGGTGACGTTGTAAAGTCAATTAAATCAATGGATGTTGACTTTGTGCTACATAACAATAACGAGATAAGTTTTGAAAAAATGAAGAAATTAAGGAAGAAATTACCTTCAGATGTAAGGCATGTACACAAAGATTGGTTAATGCAATGTATTAGTGAAGTGAAATTGTGTGATACGAAAGATTATCCTGTTTTTGTTGTGACGTAGCTGTGATAGTATGCTTACGGGTTGTTTGTTTTTAAGATTATTTGAGTTCAAATCCACTGTTTTATGCTGTAAGAATGTATTATTAAAATTATGCCGGCAATCGTTTATGGTGTTTTATTTAGCTTGTGTTACCAACACACAAAACTGTTCTCAGTACCTAAAGCTTTTATTAGTTTGACTAGGTCACCGCGCCCTTAGGCCAGAAAAAAATATGGTGTTAGATCGAAAATATTTCGGAACACAGTACCAATTTGTTAAAAAAATGTATAGTTTTCACTCTTTAACCTAGCTCAGAAAGAACAAGTTTTTATAAAGAAATCTTGAAGGTTGAAGGTAGGTACGAAGATCGAAATACTAAAATATGGGCCCCTAGTGGCCGCTTTGATAAATAAATCAAAGGAAAACTTATTTTTATAAGTACCTTTCTTAGGTTATCTATGACCTATGTTGACGATTCAATAAAATATGTAAGAGGTACTTAAACTATTGGGTTGGTGAATAAGTAATGACGATTTTATTTGGCAAAATAAACGGTTACACATTCTTTCTCTTTCTTTTCTTTTTTTTTTAAACTTACAATGGTATAGTCATTGGTCATTGTAAGCTCTATACCGTATAGAACTTAAAACTGAAATGGGAGTAGAAATGTATAACCAACAACATTTTCCATATAATATAAAAAAGTTAAACAAACACGAACGGCGTGCGATATAAACAATAGACAGTATGGTTAAATATAAAAAAAATAAATTAAACTGAAACATATACAGGTAAAAATAATAAAAAGAGAAAGAAGATATAATAGAATATTAAAATAGAATTTAGGATTGTTATGACGGTTGTATTAAGTTTAAATTAAGTATAATATTAAATAATTATTGTAAATTGCTCATTGGTCAGTAATATATGCTCCAATTGAATTAACGACATCTCGCCAGCGGTTAGGCAAAGAATGAATTCCATGCGCGTAAAATTCTTTCGATTTCGTTTCAAAAAACTTGTTGAGGTATACTCGAAGAGCTTCTTCACCGTCGAATTTTGTGTCCTTTAAAGAACGACTAAGGGACCGAAAGAGATGAAAATCCGATGGAAATGTCCAACCAAAATCTTTGACGCACTGTAAAAGCAATATGTGGGCGAGCATTATCATGAAGAAAAGATATGCGGTGTGACTTTTGATGCTTCTCTTGGGCTTCATTACGAAGACGCTCTAATTTATTGATGTAGGTAAATATCAGCATTTAATGTAGTACCCTGGGGCAATAGTTCCCAGTACAGAACACCTTTACAATCCCACCATACGCATGACATAACCTTAACGGCATGTGGTTCATTTTTTGGTGTCGGTATCGGCTTTTCTCCAGTCTTCACCCAATGGCGCCTTCTTGTGTGATCTTCACCTTCCACACTACATTATGTTTCGGGTAGCCTGGGCAGCGGAGCGGAGTGACCCAAACGAAATTCGTAAAGTAAGCAGTGACGCACGTGACTTCTTGTCCGCTCCATGATCACGTTACTGATATTATTATTATTGGGTAAAACAAGCACATTCGAAACGTTCGACAAGTTTCTACAAGTTGTTTATAAATATTGAATCTATTATATCTCGTGTATGCAATGTCTGTTAATAACATCTTAACCAAACCCTGCATTACTTATGCACCAACCCAATAAAATTTTCTATCCCCAAAAATAATACAAAATACTTTCTACTAAAATATTATGCAATATTATTTTAGGCAGCTGGTTTCATAACAAAATAATCCTAAATAATTAAGTTAGGCAGAAAGTTACTTAGTTCTACTCTGTGTAGCCTCGTGGAAACTCATTTAGGGGATCAAACAGGTAGCTTCGGGAGGTCAGTGTTGGAAGCACCTACTATCTTATCGTAAACGTGATTAATGTGTTCAGGAGTTCAATGTAATTCAATTATGTAATGTCCTTTGTATAAGTTAGGTCCTAATAGGTAAGTATGTATTAATATGTTTGTGTTTTCATAGAATTGACCAATATTTTTTGAACTTGCTTACTTCATGTTGCACAGATGTTTGGTTAAGTACCTACTTTAAGATTTCAGAGTGGTTATTGCTAACATCTAAGCAACAACATTTACAGACGCCAGCACATCAAGCTACCTGAAACTGTCAAAATTTTCCCAATCAACTTTGAACCTAATACTTTAGAGATAAAGTTGAATTTCTATTAAAGAAATTTGAAAGATTGTAGTAGCTTGATGTGCTGGCGTCTGTACCTACGCTCGCGTTAGTTCAAAAAAAAAAATGGATGTCATGTGATCAACTTTATGTTTTCTATTTGTATTGATGTCAGCTATCGATTTATGTAGGTCTCATGAGTGGATGGCATTAAAAAAAAAAAGAATGGCGCTACACTAGGTATGCCAGGCTCCATATAACATTCTTCAATCCCCTTTAAAAATAATGATAGGTAGGTATACAACGTGTAACGTTAAATGCGCAAAACCTCAGACACCCCAACTGATTTTTAATTCAATTGACCTATTTCAGAGAGAAAATAAGTCATTAAAAAAATTGTAAAGGTTTTATGTGCTGTTTTAGTTTTACTGGCCATTCTGATCGTTTCTTGCGTCTGCGTCGACGCTTTATCGAGGGAGGAGTCGTCACCGGGCCGCTGCGCCGCGCTGACATTGGCTCGCTTGACCTATTAATAAATAGACAGCGCAACGTTTTTAATGAAGATTTTTTGAAAAATGTGACCTATATTAAAAAGTGGTTCAATTAATTCTGCTCGTTATTCTGATCAAACTATTTTCAGGTTTTGCGCATTTAACGTTACACGTTGTATGTACCATATTTTTTGGGATCTTAAAAAGTACCTAGGTACCTAACACGTTTGGTTGCGAATTGAGGTTCTCCTAAGTAAGCATGTTGCAATTGTTATTTTAGGTTTCGTAGACACATCCATGTTTACGGTCTAACTAAGTAGTCAGGAAAAGACGAAAAACGAAATACAAAGTCAAGAAGCTTAAAACCTTTTATAAACGTTTCAAATGCAACAGCTTTGGAAAAAAATGGAAAACCTAAAGTAGTTCCACGATTGACTAACTGAAACGCAACACTAAAATACGAATTGTCATACAATTTAAATGAAATAACGAAGAACTACAAAAACTCTCATTTCTACATCATCTATAGCCGTTTCCCAACTATGTTGGGGACGGTTTCCAGTCTGACCGGATGCAGCTGAATACCTACCACTATTTTATATGGAGTGACTTCTTTTGTTTAATTTAATGTCTTCACATGTCAGGAGCATGACTGGTAAGAATAAATCCAACCTTGAGTAACGTATACTATTGTTTACGACAGGTGAAACACGTACGTACATACCACTCAACTCAAAACTTCTCACATACTCGTACATAGCCAGTCTAACAAGGTAAAGTTTGAGGATTTGCCCAAATCGGATAGTTGAAACACTCATGAAATAATTCTCTTGTGAATATGTAAGATTGTAGGTAGGTATTTCTATTTATCAAGATCAGAGGGCCTAGTGCGAGTTTTTATACTTACTAATTGATCACGTTATGCAGGTACGTCATTTGTCTGAAATGGAATAATTGTGTCACCAGACGGCGTTTATTCAGTTTCCTACACAACGACATATTATCAAGCTGTTATTTACATAATAATATTCAGATTTTTTTCTTTTAGTCTAGAAATGTATAAAGACAATACCTACATTTCAAGTTTCAAGGATGTCTATTTTGGTTGGAAAGCATTATCACGGTCATAATTGCCCTTAAGTCAAGGAGAAAACTTTATCTATTTGGACGGCACCCAAGAACAGTGGCAGAGCGTGACGCTAACCATTTTCATATTTCCTAAAACTTGTTGGTTTTGTTTTTAAATTGTTTTTCCCTTGTTGGGAACAAGGGAAAAACAATTTTCAAAACCCGATTTGATATTTAGGTTATAATGAATAGTTTTGATACGAGTATTAGGTAGGTACAGATGCCAGTACATCAAGCTACAATCTGTCAAATTTTTTTAAGGGAAAATATTTATTTTCATAATCTCTTAACTAACTATTTAGGTACACTAGGTACTAAATTAAATGACGAACTAACTCACTATAATATAAATAAATACAAAAACAAAAGGATTTTTAGGCGTCCGCATCGCTGCCATCCGGAAACGTGCCCAGAAGACTGACAGCATTGCCACGTTGAATGGCAATGCTAATTCTTGTGCCAAAGAACGACCCAGCCCTCTGGTCGCGTGAATTGTCGATCAGCCGGTGAGAATTTTTTTATGAATTAAATTTTCTTTAATAGATTTTCAAGTTTTTCACCAAAGCATAAGGTCAAAGGTTGATTGACAGTTTCGGGTAGCTTGATGTGCTGGCGTCTGCATCTACGCAGTGAAGTTTTCACCATTATTCCTACCAAACAGTGATTACCTATGAGTAGAATAACCTTACCTACCTAAAGTTTGTTTTTAAACCCACATAGTAATTTCAAGTTTTTGTGTGTTTGCTTTTTATTAAAGGAATTTGACATTGCAGCTGTCAAATTACTATCTGGGCTTAAAAAACCAACATTGCAAGTTATTTCCCTAATTCAATAGATATCGCGATCATGATAGTTCTATTAAACTTTTATTTTGGACCTACCTTCCCACTAGAGCAACAATCCCACCTGAAGCTGCAGGCTAATTGCGTAACACACTATCAGTAGCAATGGGTTTCATTTTGACAGTTCAACAACATTCATTGTGTTATGTACGTTGTTGAGCAGGCACATTTTTCGAACATATCGTCGCTCGCATGACTAAAAGTCCTATCTCATTTTTTCGGTGATTTGAGTTAAGACAACTACGTTTTTCTATTCGTGATTCTTTACGTTTTTCACTAACCGTCATTTCTCTATGTTATTTGGATCTCTAAATATAACCATTTTGAAAGGCAACGTATCTCATATTTAACAAAAAAAAAAATATGACTAAGAGGCGTAACTCATTTAGGACTTTTAGTCAAATTCGAATTCACGAATTTGATTAAAAAAAAAAATATCCTATCTCAAATAGGACTTTTATGAAATTTTGTATCATGAATTTTTTTTTAAGAATTAGAGATACTGAGATACCTACGCTGAGATACGCTTTGATAGTTGAAAGTTAACTTTATGGCATTTGATAAAATGAAATAATTTATGACGTGACGGTAAATTCATAATGTGAGACAGGGTTGCGGGGAACAAAATCACGGCACATCGTCCGTCGTGGATATCCCTTCCTCCCGCTCTTACAATTCAGCTGTTGGCTCGCGGGCCGCGGCTCGCGCGCATAACGCCATAAATGCATAGCAAAAAGGTGACAAAATTATTATTGGAACCGCAGTTAAAATGCTGTTTAAACGAAGTTGGTATTTTGGAGTTATTGTTATGACTGAAAAAGACTATGCAGCTTCATCTAAGAATCTCACAAATATCAACAATGAATTTTGTCCTGACGAATCAAATGGTGGCGAACCTTTTTATGATTCAGATGCCTCTAATTACAATGATCCTGACTATAATCCCGAACCAAAGAAAAAACGACAATTATTATCAGTGCTGAATACTTCGGTCAACTGTTTCGAGGGTAGTTCAAGAGAAAATGAAGACGATTCCAAGGTGAACGAACAACATACTCTTTTAAATGTTTTCGATTCAACAGAAGCTTTACCGATAGTCCAAGAACATTTACCCTTAAATCCTAGCACAGTTTCTGTTTCAAGTGATGAAACCGTTTATTTGGAAGATAACATTGCCGAAATTGCTTGTGATTCGACTAAAACCCTTCAAGGAAACGTACTTTCTAATGTTAGGAGAGATTCTAATTCAAGCTATGTAACGATTTGTTCTGTTAGTATATTACAAAGTAATATTGAAGATTCAGTAATGTCTGCCAATGCGACACAAATCTTCGCTGTTGAAGATGAATACATAGTTCAGTCGTATGAAGTTAACGATTGTGTAGAAAATGTTTTCAGTTCATGCTTTCGATTTTCAATTTTGTTATGTTGGAATCACTTCGATAACTATACAACTTGCAATGATCATCAACAACGAATTCCCATTTCACCATTAGGTGATTGAGACTCTAATTTCGGTAGCAATAGATTGATGCCAGAAGATTTTACAGTTAAAGGAGACCAAGATAAATTGTCATTCAAAAGAAAGAAAAGATACTTATCCAAAAAGGAGTTGAATAAAAGAAATAAAAATTTGGGGAGGGAATATACTACGCAAGTAACAAATAAACTGATACCTGAACGACAACTTGGACCAGTATGTAATAATATAGAAAACTGTATGAGAATCAATCGTGAATGTGGTGTTTTCAATGATAATTCTCATAAAACATTGTTTGATGCTTTCTGGGCTTTAGGAAGTCTACAATCCTAATTTCATTTCTGCTACACGTGGCATGAAGGACAAAGTAAGACAGGGGCTCCTGAAATTTCTACTGCTTTACCTTTTCCTTAAAGGTTTGGACGAAAAAGGAATTCAGAAAGTCTATTTATTTGCCGATGGCTACAGCGGCCAAAACAAAAATTTAACTGTGGCAGCTACCCTCCTCTACGTTATAAACCATTCCCTTTCTATTCAAGAAATTGTTTTAAGCCTCTCTGTCCTATGTAATGGCCAAAATGAGGGTGAATCTGCTCATAGCGCCATTGACTATACAATTAAAAAAGTGGTGACATTTTCCTCCTTTCTCAGTTAATTCCCAATGTAACACAACCAAAGATTTCTCAAGAAAAGTACAACGATCTAAAGACTTTGACTGCAGGTGACACACCAGTCATAAGGTTACCCGAATTCGTTTAATTTTATCGTTCACTGCATCATTGAGATAGTAATGATAGTATAATTAGTGAATATTAATATAATAGTGTCGGAAGTTGAATAGTCAAAACTGCAAACCACCTGTGTTCTCTAGAAATAATTACAATTTAATATTAAGATTTGATAAATTAAGACTGATTTTATGACAGATACTCAATTACTTGCTTCATGTGATCTCAAAATATGACTGAATTAGTAGGTTTTTAAATTGTTTTTTATTATGTTTGCTAATAATTAGATTATACTTTTAAGTTATTTTTTAACATTTTTCTGTCGTTCTTGTCTTTTTAAATTGTGATTCTTAAAAATAATGTTATTTTTTTCAAAAACGTGTTATGTTCCTCTTACAAGCTAAATATTTGTTTGTTTTTTCCAAACTTAGTCCAAACCGTAAAGTCCTAAGTACAAAAAAACTGCCCAGATTGATAAACAAAGTTTTCACAAAGTGTCCTATCTGTTTTGATAATTAAAAATAAATACTAATATTGACAATAAATAAGTGGCTATAGGGTAAAATTAAAGTGCTATCAATACTCTTTATGAATAAATATAATTGAATATTCAGAATTGCCGATATATTATCATTTGATGTTAGTTAGTAATGTCCTAACCGCAAAACGCTTGTCCTGAACAATTAACAATACTGAGATAGGACAGTTAGTCATGCGAGCGACGATATGGAGCAATGGATTAGCAATATGCTTCAAAATGATTCAAATTGAGAGTAATAGTGCTTTACGCAATTAGGGTACTGATCATCAAAGAGAAAGCAAGATAGCTAAGTAAAGGTAGGTATCGGGTATCCCTCATATTATTTCCACATTTCTTTCTATGTTGTTCCTGGCTATTTAGTCATTAACACTTGGATATGTTCCGGTGCTTCTGCCAGATTGGTAGAACAACTCAAGCAACGTTAAACGGAAGATAAAATTATCCGAACACAAATTCGCGTAGTACGCTTCAGGGTGCGTTTCCACAGAAGCAGAGCTGGCCTAAGCGGAGCAGAGGCGTGCAGGAATCGACTAATCACAATGGTTGAAATCCTCATCGTGTCACTCGTCTCGTCTGTGATTGGACGATTCCTACACGTCCCTGCTCCGCTCCGCCCAGCTCCGCTTCAGTGGAAACGCACCCGCAACTCGATGGCGGCTCTGAAGTGCGCTATACTCGCTGCGCAGTACCCCACCCCTCACCCCGCTGAAAGGTGAATTTGTTACTGCGCAGCCGCTCGCCTCATGCTCCGAGCCGCCATAAAGTTTGAATCTAGCTGTAGGTACAGACGCCAGCACATCAAGCTACTACAATCTGTCAGATTTCTTTAATAGATTTTCAACTTTATAGCTAAAGCATAAGCTTCGAAGTTGATTGGGAAAATCTGACAGTTTCGGGTAGCTTGATGTACTGGCGTCTGTACCTACAAAGCTAGTACTGTACCGATATAATTCTATTACCTAAGGGTGTACTTAGTTCCCCGATATCGACTCGTATCGTTAGCCGGTCCATTTCACGCAATATCGTCGGACCGCGGTACGTTTAGTCTTAATTCGTTTTAGCTCAATTAATAGCCAATTGATTCAGGAAAACTGGAGTTTGGCTGATTGGACATTTCCTTTAGATAAATAGAATTCTCTTCTTACTTTTTCTCTTTCTGTTCTTACTAAACGGTGGGGTAATCGCGTAACACAGTAACAGTAGCAATGGCTTTCATTTTGACAGTTCAACAACAATCATTGCGTTATTTACGTTATGGAGTATCTAGGTAGACAATTTTTGTGAATATATGAAGGAGCGGAGACGTGTAGGAATCGTCCAATCACAGACGAGACGAGTGACGCGATGAGGATTTCACTCATTGCGATTAGTCGATTCCTGCGTTTCCACAGAAGCGGAGCTGGGCGAAGCGGAGCAGAGACTTCGCCCAGCTCCGCTTCTGTGGAAACGCACCCTCATGCTCCGAGCCGCCAAAGGCTGAATCGGGATTTAGGTAATCTATTGGCTTGGCTGTGTGGAGAATTCTAAAACGCGAATTGTAAAATAATTAAAATTTCAAGCTATAGACGATACATGGAGTTATTATTTTAACATAACACAACGCCTGCAATCCCCCGAAAGCTTAGGCAGAGGTGTAAGTACCTATAGGTAATCCACACATATTTCGCCAGTTATGTATACATTGTATTTAAGTCCCATGTAGGTACTTAACAGTGTATGAGCTTATTGACGTCAATCGGACACAAATCCAGATTCTGGACTGCTACTGAGAAATTCAAAGCTGTCGAGTTGTTAGTTAAAGCTGTCGAGTAGTTGGAAAATTGCAAAGAACTTTTCCGTATTTTTCCACTAGTCATTAGTTCTTGCATTCTCTTTCAACCGATGCAAAAAAATTGCACGTTCTAAGTACCTAGGTGCAGTGAATCCGTGAAACTCTTTTAAGTTTAATTATTTAGAAAAGATAATGAGAAATGGCCAGCTACATCGAGTCGGAAATACGACGAAAAAATCCCGGAGATAGGAACTGCGAAGTATATCCGATAAGTACTTGTAGAATTAAATGGAGGAAACGGTAAAAGAGACTGAAATTACTTGAACGAAATATGTTCTTACAAGGTGAAATCCGGCGTATTTCTTTTATTCACAGATATCGGAATCAGACGATGATATGGCGTATTATATCTATGGAGCGACGTAGACTGCTCTGCTGAGTGGTAGTAGCGTTTTCGCTACTACCACTCTAAATATTTTTATTGATATGCTTAGGTTTTATGTATTTTTATGTATTTTTGTTTTGTCAGTGTGGACCGTTTTGTTGTCTGTAAACTAAATAAATAAATTATTAGGGTAGCGTAGTGTCTACTTACAGCAGATTGTGGCCTTCAGGTTCTTGACGATCTGATTCGTGTCTAATTTGCTCGCGAATCGCGTTTAGAGATTTTTTTCCAATCCAACAAGATCTACATTATGTTCAACTGTATCAGTAGAAGAATTTTACTTGTGTCTTCAGTTGTTTTTTTAATTTTTTTTTATCATGCACGCTTGTTTTTCCAATTCACTTTAGACATTAGCCGAAAAGTTGACATCGGCTTTGCTTGCTATTTAATAGTATTTTTTTATTAAATGCCAGGCAAATAGAATAGAAGAGAAGATAGAACGATCCCTACTTTACGTAGTTCTTATAACAGAAGCGTAACTGAATTTAGGAGTAGAAACTGCAAAAGGCACAAACGATAGTTTTGAAACTCTGCCAATCCTGCCTCATTTGTGTGCGCGAATGAAGAAACTTATGGAGCTGTTTTTTTATATTATTATAAGTGGAACGCTACAGTGTCCTCGTACGGTCAAACAAGGTATTTGGAATACATCAGGTATATAAGGGCAAAATTTGGTTTGATGATTGCTACAACCTACACGGAGAGAAAAATGACTTCTTAGAAAAATTACTGTGCTCGTCACTTTAAAGTGAGTGCAAGTGATATCTACAGAAATTTTTCTGAGTGAGATTGGGAAAAATTCACTGTTTGTCCAATAAATTTTACTGTACAGCATAAGAATTTTTACTGTGGTAATTTTTCCATAACCACACAAATGCATTCAGATTATGAGACAGCACAGTAATTTTTCTAAGATTTTTCTCTCCGTGTACTTAATTTCATCAGTGTTCTATAATTATTATCTCCACTTATTACAAAACAAGTTGTTACTTTAGTCCAAGCCTAAGCTTTCGAACTAGTTAATGTATTTTGAACTTTATTCAAAGCAAGGTAAAGTTCTTAATGCAAGATTAATTTATATTCGGGTTTGACGTAAGTTTTTGTTAATATAACTTTAAGTTTGTCGAAATAGACTTATAAAATTAGAAATGGATCGATGGTTCAAGCTTGGGTCATTGTTTTGTTCAGGGCTGTTAGTATTTAAGTATGTTTAATGTGTTTTAAGCGTCTAAAGCACACTTAAACTAAAATGAATATTGGCAGTGTAGTGGAAAGATTAAACATTTTGTCTGTATACATATACACTTATACAGACAAAATGTTTAATCTTTCCACTATTTATACAGCGTGTAACAGAAGGGGGGTATCAACCCTGAAGGAGGTGAATGTGCTCATGAAACTCAACAACTTTCCCTAAAGAACATAGGTCGAAATATGAAAAAAAAATTTGGCCCTCCCTTACAAAACTGACTACCAGCTGATTGATTTACTATGGGAGGGCCAAATTTTTTTTTCATATTTCGACCTATGTTCTTTGGGGAAAGTTGTTGAGTTTCATGAGCACATTCACCTCCTTCAGGGTTGATACCCCCTTTCCGTTACACGTTGTATACACGGTGTAGGTACCTATTTGATACATATAAAATACCTATACAGCAACAAGAATCTTTTGGCGCTCGAATAACGTTGATAGAAGGGGGCGCTGTTGGTATACTTTTGTGCAATTGAAACAACAAGATGGCAGCGTTAGTTCTGATTTCGGCCACGCGTCATAAGACCGTTGTAGCGATATAGCTTGTTCGACTGTACCAACATAGCCCAAAACATTAACTCGTGCCTACATATTGCAACGTTTGGCATCCGGAATGCCGCTGGCAGTACCTATGATGTTACCAGCAGTAGCAGTCAAGTGCACGCTGTTACCTATTATCTCAATCGCATAAGGCTAGAAGCTGGAATGTATGTAGCTCATTGCATGAAAATGATATTGTACGGAGTTAGCTTTCCATTTTCAAATAGATATTATGAAAACAATTTCGAATACATGGCGAGATCCTATAATGTGTAGGTAGTTATGGTTCAGCCGTTAAGAAGCTAAACAACTATAAGCATGCGATGAAGAGTTTCCAGCTTCTACAATAAGCGTGTTGATTTTCATAGGTATTCTTATGAAACAGTCGGGAAAATAGAAATCATATCAACTTAGGTAGGTACAGACGCCAGCACATCAAGCTACTACAATCTGTCAAATTTCTTTAATCGATTTTCAACTTTAGCGCTAAAGCTTAAGGTTAAAAGTTGATTGGGAAAATTTGATAGTTTCGGGTAGCTTGATGTGCTGGCGTCTGTACACTGCAGTGCTATTCTGCAAAACTCTCACCGTGAGAACTTAGGTGAAGTGAGCGGGAAGTGAGCTGTCATTAGGGATTAAGACTATTGACACTGCTCACTTCAAACTCACTTCACTTATGATTTCACGGTGAGATTTTTACAGAATCGACCGGCTGGTATCATTATCAACTATAACATTAATTTGAAGATGAAGTAGAGCGATGGGTCGCACAATGCGCTGGATTGGAGGGTGGAAACTCGACAGGACACTGTGAAGAAGGACGGTGGACTATGGTGAACGTACCTATTCCACTATCAAAGGCAGGGAGTAGGAACAGCCGGTCGATTCTGTTAGAATCTCACCGTGAGGAGTTAGGTGAAGTGAGAGAGACATTGACACTAATGACTGCTCACTTTAAGCTCACTTCACCCAAGTTATCACGGTGAGATTTTTACAGAATAGCATTACTGAAGTCGACTTTGCCTACAGTCTTGTACCAGTGTTTCGTTGCTTAGTTTTGGTGGTGCAAACCTTTATTTCTAAAACCTTTGTTTAGCAAGCTATTCAACTAAAATGATTACGCTGTGTAAACATTCACATCCAACTCGTGTTACCATGCATACGTCATGGTATTTATTCAGCAAATTTACGGTCAAATTATTTACAAACATGTTTGGCAGTGTACCTAATTGAGCTATAAAAATTCTCTGCGATAAACCCGTTATAAATAGGTAGGCACTAGACGTGAATAAGCAAAACTTTCTTGTTATTTTTTATTGGCATATTAGATTTTATGTTGCAAGCGTTGTGACTTTTTTTCTCTCCAAATTATTCAGCGTGTAAAGTTGATGAAAATAGATAGTAATTATGTGTGCAACAGTCAACTATTACGTTTTACTGTGTCGATGGTTTTTAGGGTTCCGTACCCAAAGGGTAAAACGGAATCCTATTTACTCCCGCTCCGCTGTCCGTCCGTCCGTCTGTCACCAGGCTGTAGGTATTTCATGAACCGTGATAGTTAGACAGTTGAAATTTTCACAGATTATGTATTTCTGTTGCCGCTATAACAACAAATGCTAAAAAAGAGAATAAAATAAATATTTAAGGGGACTGCCATACAACAGACATGATTTTTTTTTAGATTTTTATAGATAATGGTACGGAACCCTTCGTAGGCGAATCCGACTCGCGCTTGGCCGGTTTTTATTAAAATAACGACACAAATCTCGGCCGCAAAAAGGTGGGTGGGAGAGACTGCATGCGGAAGGCGGAGGACCGAGTGCTGTGGTGCGGTTTTGTAGGGGCCTATGTCCAACAGCGGTCTGCGATAGGCTGAGTTCTTGGCCAAGAACGTTCTGTTGTATATCCCAAATTGACTAACAGGATTCACGTAACTATCTAACTTGGTTGATGACCATTAGCACATACAACCGCTAAAAGAATTTCAAATAAAAAAAGTGGGGATAATGTAAGACAATATTAACTGATGTGGTGTTCTGATTAATAAACATTGCAATGTTATATAATTGATTAAGAAAGTAGATTAATGCAGAGTGAGTTTCGAGTTCGAACTACAAAAAAAGACCTGTGTGAGGCCAAAAGACTCCTATCTCAACACAATGCGCGATATTAAAAAAAAAAATACAGCGTTGGTACCTATTCTGATAGAACACATGACGATTGATCGATTGATTGACTGATGACTGACGAGTCGGTTATCCTACCTCTACCTTGTTCACTGGCATCTTTTAATCACGGCATAACTTAGAACAGCGTTTCCCAACCTTTTTCAGCTACGGACCCATAGGAAATCAAGTACAGTTTTCACGGACCCCCTTAATAAAATAAACAGCAAAAAAAATTCGGATTAGGTATTTATTTTAGTTATTACAGACACAAAATAGGTACTCATAACTGTTTATTATTATGTATGGTCCAGAGATGACACCGCGGACCCCCATACATATACTCGCGGACCCCCAGGGGTCCGCGGACCACAGGTTGGGAAACAATGACTTAGAAGAAAAAAATTAACACTAAGCCTAGTACAAATACGAGAACATTACACAATAATCTTCGAAAGCACAAAAAAATACTTAATGTTCCTTCGATGTTGCGAATATTGTATTAAAACTGGAAAATATGAGCCGCGTAACAACGTATGGAACAACGAAAGCTTAGAAATTGGATTATTTTGGTATAAAGTTGGAGATTTGCGGACAAAAGTTTTAATACAATAACGCTTTTAGCTCGACATCGTAATTCTATGTAAGTAACGCTTCGGGTCGCAATTGGATTTTTATTTCTTGATTTTGAGGGTTAGCAAACAACAGATTGAGCGATGAGAGACCAGCGGGGTAGTTGCGTAACTTACCAACAGTAGATTTTGACAGTTCAACAACATTCATTGCGTTATTTACGCTGTTGAGGAGACAATTTTTTCTAACATACTGGATGATTGTTTTGACAGTCTCCAAATTTTTACAGGGTGTTCTACCCATTAATATGAACAAATTTCACTATCGGACCAACTCTGAAATCACGAAAAAACATTAACCGTTTAATACAAAAGTTCAATACCTACTTTGCCTAAAATGTATTAAACAGCTGATTTTTTTTCGTGTCCTCAGGGTTGGTCCCATAGTGAAATCATCCGGTATAGATAAAACAATGGATTAGCAATGGTTTAGGAATTAAATCATCAGGAAAAGAGCCGGAGTTACGGACATAGCTTGCAAGTTGCAGAGTAAGTAAACTGCAGTGGCAGTGGGCTGGCCATGTCTGTCGAAGGACCGATGGTCTGTGGAGTAAACTCGGGCCCATCGGCCATCTGTTCTGCGAGCAGTCCACAGTAAGGGTGCGTTTCCACAGAAGCGGAGCTGGGCGGAGCGGAGCGGAGACGTGTAGGAATCGTCCAATCTCAGACGAGACGAGTGACGCGATGAGGATTTCAACCATTGTGATTAGTCGATTTCTGCACGTCTCTGCTCCGCTTCGCCCAGCTCCGCTTCTCTGGAAACGCACCCTAGAGCCTATACTACCTCAAATGGCTTAGCATGATTCTCCGTTCGAAAATACTGCAGCATTAATTTTGAAATAAATATTTGGTAAAGTTGAGGATTAATGCTAAGTACTATCTTTGACGAAAACACGATTCCATAAAATATTCTCCATAGAAAAAAAAAAACCAAATTTACCTCCAAAGTGAACAATAAACCGCTGGTATTCAAAAAATACTTCAAATTAGATCATGAAACTTCGCATACTAACTGAACTAACTATAAAGCAAGTCTTATGTTTTTATTTTTTTTAATTACCATTATTTTCACCGTAAAAATTAATTATCTAAACTATTGGCGTCTTGAAGTTGGTTCCCTGCCGCCCGACGCCCCCGCCCAGTTTCGCTTCGGCTTTCAAAAGGGAGAGCTGTGTCGCCTGCGCTCAGAACACATTACGCAACAGGACGACGTAAACGTAAAATTAAAATATTGAAGTACTTAGGTTTATAGTGTTGGCGCAATGAGAAATAACTACAATAAAAATAAGAAACAGGCAAACATGATAAACAATGAAGTACATACAGTACAGTATTAGTGATTACAAACACGCAGTTAGATAGCATACGACACGTTTGGTGCAGTGGCTAAGCGATTGGCTGCTGCGCAACGAGTCGCAGGTGTTTCTGCATGTGAAGATTTGTGTTTGTAAACGTCCACGATTCAGGAAAAATCCAGTGTGGGGCAAATTTTATAAAAAGATAAAAAGTTACCTATATGCATTATGTAGGTTTGTTTTTGTTTTGACACAGCATTTGACTGTGTCAAAAGAAAAACATACGAAGAAAAATATCAATACTAAAATTCGTTCATACGCCTGGCCTTTAAACTAACAAAGAATGTTAGCCTCAACTAAGCCTCAAACATTGTAAAATCATAATAAGCACTATTCAGGCATAACCTTCCAAAGTCCAACTTTAAATGTCTGCACAGAATGGTAAGCGTTTGAAACAGAACAATATTGTTCGCGTTGTTTATCCGTTGGGAGATTAGAATGAAAATTAAATAGCAAAGAGGGACTTTGCAAACAGTGTACTCAATATTAACCAGATTTTAGGTTACCTTTTGTTTGTTATTACAGTAAGGGAAATAAATTGTTAAACGAATTGACTAGCAAGTTAAATCTTCGCAGCGTGTCGATGGCAATCTAAATAGAGTCGGCCCAGAATTTGGCTACGGGTGTCGCAACTCCTTTAGTAGCGTCCATCAGTTCCTGTACAACAATAGGACTCGCTGGACACCTACTGTTCTTTTTTGCATGACTTCCCAAATTCAACATTTATGCTCTGCCCATGCTAAAAATCTTCGTTCCACCAGTAATCGTCTTCTACAATGTCCTTCTCATCGTTCTGGCTTCATTCATTCTTCCTTCTTTTTCCAGGCGGTCTTTCTTTGGAATGCGCTCCCCCTGAACATAAGGACGGCAACCAGTCGGTCATCTTTTAAAGCGAAGGCACGTGAACATATCCATCAGAAGTTGGCCCTTACATCCCAGCGCAGATTTCCTGGATTCGTTATCTTCTCTACCGATAATTTTTCTCCTGACAGTTCATTTTGCTTATATGTATGTATATCTATGAACGAGTATTATTATTCGTTCTTGTATTTTATAGTAATTTCCTAGCTATCTATCCCGTATGTTGCACCTGCCATATTTTGTCTCTGCATCACCCTACGGTTGACTGGTAGAAAATGCATCAGGCATGAAGTCCGCCTTTGTACAGTATTTTTTACTTTTGCATAAAGTTTTAATGAATAAATAAATATTAAGTGTCTCATTGTTTGTGGAACAGCTCCACATATACACTCCAGCACCTTAATTGCGTAACACACTCTTCTTCTTGCCCTTGTCCCATTTTATTTGGGGTCGGCACAACACGTTTTCTTCTTCCATTCTTCCCTGTTAGACGTCATGGCATCATTTACTCCTTTCTCTTTCATATCATTCCTCACACCGTCCATCCATCTTTCCTCTCCCTCTCCATCCATCTACATTCATATTCATCACTCTTTTCGTTACATGCGTTTCATCCCTCCTCATTACATGTCCATACCAACTTTAAATTGTTCGTACCTACATTCACATGAAAACTCTGACGGTCTTAGGAAATGGCTATAACGCGGCAATTTGACGTAGGGTGTCAATTTGCTTAACAATTAATTTTCTTGACTTTACCTATAGGTATCCACTACCTGCAACGTTCTTTGTTTTACAGAATGAAAATTTACTTGCTTGATAAAAAAATGGCGGGCTTATTGTCTTGGTAAATGATGGTATTTCATTACTGCCTGGACATTTATTTTATTTTATTTGTTGTCTCAAAGAAGTATTTCTGTAGTTTTATGAAGGTACGGTCTAGATTTGCTTGAAAGATATTCTTTAAGTTATTTTTCATCTAATATTTGTCAAGTTTCCCTAAAATTCTTTGAAGCTACATCGGCTTTAATGAATAACGGGGGTGGGCGCTGATACCTATCATTACAAGATATAATTATCTTAGCTAAGGTATTGGCTGCAACCCAAACATACGACTTGATTTAAGTACCTTATTTTTATTGTAAACCATATTTTCTACGTGAAGGTCCCAATAAACTGTTTTTATTTTTTTCGTAGTATGTCCTTTTCCCCAATGGAGACACCTTGATTTCAATAAAAATATCTCCCTTTCCATTCCAATACAAGAATATATTTCTAAAGATTGCTTTTCATCACATAACACATTAACACACCTACAATAAGTAGTTTGGCTCAACTGATATTATGTTTCTCAGCAAGGCTATATTTAGAAAAGAAATTGTTAGTATTTTAAATGATCATCAGAACCCTAATAATTGAGTAAAGTTTACTTTTATTCTGTTTATTTTTATATCGTTCTTTCAAACAACTAGTAGATCAGCAGGGTAATATGCGTAAGACACTAGCAGTAGCAATAGGTTTAATTTTGAGAGTTCAACAACATTCATTGCGTTATTTACGTTGTTGAGCAGACACATTTTTCGAACATATGGAGGAATGAATTAGTAATATGCTTCAAAATTATTTAAATTGAGAGTATTAGTGTGTTACGCAATTAGGATGCTGTTTAGTAATATGTGGATACAGTTGTGAATAGCGTATGTTTATTTATTTTTTATTTTTTTTTGTTTACACTGCTGTTGGTTGTCCCCAAATAAATAAATAACCCATCATCTTGATACAAATAAACACGCATCTACCAGTGCTTGATACTCTATCTTATAGAGTACAGGATACGTTATGAAGGGAGGGATCTATTGTGCACCTGTAGATAATATCTTAAAGGAAAATGAGCTATATAGCTACAGTAATTGTATGCAAGAAATAGAATAGACAGGTATCCCATTGAATTTGAATCATGGAATCGTGATTTTCCATAGAGCTCGCATATACAGGCTGACTTGTAATTTGACGTATTCCTTCCAGGGTGTGACAGTGTGACCCATTTGCAATAATTAAGCACCCCATAAAGCCTTGGATTCGAGAAAACTCAATTTTTGTGTATTTTTGAAAATTTCCCAGAGTTAATATCACCGATCACGCCGTGAAAGAAATACGTCAAATTACAAGACATCCTGTATAGTTTGCTGCAATAGCTTCTGAATAGGTACGTGTTTCACAGTGTCTGTTTCGGCCATCTAGTTTCAAAGAAAGCACTTCTATTGCAGTTTTCACCAAGAGCTACACCTTAACTACGTCGTTCCAATTCAATTCGTGGTGAGTATAAGAATGGCTGGCGTATTTTTATCGTTACTCCTTCCACCAACTTTATTTTTACTATTGCCCCTTTATAGAAAATTCTGCGAAATTGAAACTTAAATTCAATCTCTTATCGCAAGCTCAGGCAGGCAGCTATATAGAGAGGTAGCTAGCTACAACAATTGGCCGGAAGCTACTCGGTACACGGAAACACAGCTTTTACTGAAGTGGGTAGTCACTAGTGCGAAAAGTCGTTAATATTTTATGGCAGTAATATGCAAACATCGAACGAGAACGATGGGCCATCGTAATCCTTTAAAACAAGTGCACTAACAGCTGGTCTCCATACACTTGCAGGAGTCCTTGTGTTCATATCATGAATGAAATTGCTTTTAGTGTTTTCAACGGTATTTTTTTAAGTACCACTCTTCTCGTTTGCATTTTATACTTACTAGCGTTTCCAGCACTTTAAAGCGCTTGGGGTTGTGAAGGACTAACTTAAAAGCGCTTGAAACGTTGGAAATGTAGAAAAACATTAATGAATCACCTAAGTCGACGTAGTTTTATGTTCAGTTATTATATTGCAAAGGTAAACAAGAGGATTATATGAATATAGAAGAGAAATTCGACTTACAAAGAGATGAGCACAACTAAGATTCTGGCTAGACGCAAAAGATTATGAAGCATTATTTATTACAGATAACAGAGCAAATGTATTAATTAATTATGACCTCCTAGTATTCTCTAATGACCTAGAGTCTAGAGCCAATGAAACAGTGAGTTAATAGTGTGTAACGTTTGAAATAATAAAAAAAGTTCTAATGATCATATGACCTAATTTCATTTAATATATATTTTTTTAATATAACGATGAAATGATATAATAAATTAATTATTGATATAATTTCAATTTTACCTAACTTTATAGGGTTTAATGAACATTTTCTATGATCATCATCTGCCTAGCCTTTTCCCAACTAAGTTGGGGTCGGCTTCCAGTCTAACCGAATGCAGCTGAATACCAGTATTTTAATTTTACATGGAGCGACTGCCTACCTGACCTCCACAACCCAGTTACTGGGTAATACGATACTCCTAGGTAAGACTGCTTGTCAGACTTGGGATTCTGACTACCTGTAACGACTGTCAAAGATCTACGAATGACAGCTGGGACCAACGGCATAACGTGCTTTCCGAGGCACGGAGGGGTCTCGGTATGTAAAGATGGTCACCCATCCGCAGACCAACCGCGGCAAGCGTTTCCTGATGTTTATTTATTCATTACAGAATTTTGGCTGAAAATTAGTAAATACGAAAATTAGGTCAACTGAACATTATATAAAAAGAGCATTGTACTAATTGTACATAATATGAAATGAACGTATTGCTAAATGTTATTCGAGCAAAAAAAGGTTACATGAAATATAACATTCGATCACATGAAATCAGGTTATTTGTTTTAATAGCGTCTGAATATTATATCATGTGAACGTTCATATAACGTTATTAAACGTAACGTTAACGTTTTTGAACGTTCTTCGGTTGAAATAACGTTATTTCAAGTGATATTATACTATCTGTTATTATGCCATAATATTACACACCCGTTAGTCAGTTACGCAAACACAACCAGGCATCTACATATTGTTTATTCAAGTAGATCATTAATATAATTAGGAATACTATTGAATAGTCTGTCTAGCACCCTAATTGCGTAACACACTATCAGTAGCAATGGCCCTGACCCTGCTGATCCATTAAACAGGCGAAGGAGTCTTTAAGTCACAAATTAATAGACGGCTTTCAAGGCAAGCATGGGCCATCATCGACCATACAACCACCCAACGAGCGTTCAAAAGAATCCGTACCCAAGAACTGCTACGATACTCCAGAAGGTCAGGAGTGCTTACATTGGATCCAATTTGAAACCAATCTACATGGTTGACCTAGTACCTGCAAGCCGTGACGGTCGTTGGTAAATTGGCACACCAGCTCCATATGTACGAAGTTCAAGAACTAGTCCAGTTAATTGCTTTCCAGAAGGGGTGTTTTACAGCCTAGTTTTAAAGTCAAAATCTGACTATGAGTTTAGGGCAGATCATAAGAAAGAAAAAAGGGAAATAGGTTTATTTGTCAGAAAACTCGACGTGCATACGAAAAGATATGTTAACTCTTTAATAAAGGAAAATAAACAAAATCGATCTACAATCACGCGCACAAAACTGAAGTGCAATCCATTCACAGCAATTTTACCTCTGACAGCACTACAGCAGCAACCCAGTAGCAACCACCTTATTATAACAACTAAAAGGATCACTGCGATTTTGCGAGGTTGAATAACTATGAATGGACTTTAGGCAGCAACACGTTCGTGACTGTGACAAGAAGATTTCAACTCAGGATTTTAATTTTTTTTTTTAAATTATTTATTTATTTTCTACTTACATGTACTATTACAGGATATAACCCAATGCAGTAAATCAGCTTATCCTAACACAAATTATACTAAAATCTGTAAGTTATTATAAACTAGCTTTTGCACGCGGCTTCGCTCGCACAATACGTACAAATTCTGGGCACTGGACAGAAGCGAACATGCTACATTTAGCTAGCCATGGGAAAAACATGGCTTGCACCCCTGCTACCTGCAATGTTTGCCCTTGTCTATAATAGTATAGTTAGGAGTATGAAAAACCGGTCTGTCGACACTCTAGAGAGATCTTTCTAATATAATTCAATCATGATCCGAAAGACACGTGGCGACATCTATTATCATAATAACGTTATTGTTGTTTTCTTCGGGAGCAGCACTTTTTTCGGGATGGAAGGTACCGTATGTCCGTTTCTGTACACCTGACAGCGTATATGCAAAATTTCAGGATGATCGGTTCAGTGGTTTAGGCGTGAAAAGGTAACAAAAAAACTTACTTTCGCATTTATAATATTAGTTAGGATAATGCATTCCTTGTGAATTCACTCAGAGAACAACCGAATAAGTCCGTCCTACTCGCTATGAGGTTGTGCGTGCGGAGTGCACGCGTCAGGGGCATGATGCTGTCCAGAGCCGGCTTAAGCATATTGGGCGCCGGGGTGCGATAATCAGCCTTCGCCAACATTTTATTTTTATTTTTTTAATGGCGTTCACAACAACAAGACGGTCCGGTGCCATTAGTAATAAGGTTCTTGCACGTCGCAAGTCGCAAAGCGAATATGCCGAAAGCTGCATGAGGCATATATAAACAATATTGGTGCCTACATCTTTAAAGGTGTAATGAATATCTGTTCAGTAATTTTTAAAACGGATTATGATTACTCATGGTATAAGACGATTGGCTTGCGCCCCCTAAAACCCTGCGCCCGGGTGCCACGCACCCCTTGCACCCCCTGGTAAAGACGGCCCTGATCCTGTCCTGCAGTGGTCACCCGAAAATGATGTTCGAAACCAAGTCAGGTTCAAAGATTTGTACAGATCCCCTGTGACCGCAAAAATGGACAGTATGAAGCGATGAATGTTAATGAACCCTAAGACCATTATACAGTGTGTCCGGACATGGACTAGCGATATTCTAAATACTTAAATATAAGCTATTTTAAAGTACAATTACACTATAGGCTTAGGTCCAATATACTTCCCCGCTATGTGGCAGCCATTTTGTTTTTTTTGTTGAAGTATGCTCTATGCGAGTACAAAAAAAATCATATATCTCAAAGTTTTAGTCATACTGAGATAAAAATAGGCTTATTCGAAAGGCAATAATATTGTCTACCGTCTGCACTACAAAGCAATATGTTCACAATTCCATAACTTTTGAAAAGAAATGTGAAAGTCGAAAAAAAAACAAAAAATTATGCAATTCAACCAATAATTGTTAATTACTACAAAAACAACCCCGAGAGCTTTTTTATTTTTTATACTAGATCGACAGTTTTTGAGCTAAGCTACAATACAACATAAAATTCACAACTGTATGTCTAATACTTTAAGAGTTATTGTTGTATGAACATAGCGTATGCGCAAGCACAAAAGGCCTTTGTCGGAACCCTAAACAGGAAATCATTAAAAAAACATAACATTCATATTGAATTTTATTTAATGTTTTTTCCAATATTAAATGAAGATTAAAATATCTAAAGCAGTTGCTCAAAGTGGCCACCTCCAGCTTGTAGACACACTACGGCTCTCTGTGCCACCTGGGTTGATGAGCGCCTAATTAAATCCAAATCGGATCTAATTTCTTCGGCGGCTGCCATAATTTTTGCGACGAGTTCTTCCCTGGTATTTGGAACTGTAGCGTATACTTTTTGTTTCATATGACCCCACAAAAAATAATCCAAGGGTGTCAAATCGGGTGAGCGAGGCGGCCACGCTACTACACCACCACGACCGATCCACGGCTGTAGATTATTATTTAAATATTCTCTCACTGCTCGAGAAAAATGCGCGGGTGCACCATCGAGCTGGAACCACATACGCCGACGGTATGATAGAGGTAGGTCCATGAGGCTGTCCGCAAACTGTGTCTGTAAGAATTCTAAAAATCTAGCGCCGTTTAATGTAGGTGGCAATTCCAATGGCCCTATCAGCCTATCGTTGATTATGCCGGCCCACACATTTACTGAGAATTCATGTTGAAATGAGCTTGGGCGCACCGCCCTTGGATTTGCGGAGCACCAGAGATGGTCGTTTCTGTGGTTTGTAATCCCAGCTCTTGTAAATTTGGCTTCATCAGTCCACAGTATTCTTTGTAAAAAATTACGGTTCTGTCTCAAATTTCTATTTATCCACGAACAAAACACAGATCTCGCAGCAAAATCTGGTTCGATCACGTCTTGAACCCGTCGAAAATGATAAGGGAAACCCTTCTCTTTTCAAAATTCTCCATACATGCCACTTAGACATTCGAAGTTGCACTGAAATCCGTCTAACGCTTAGTCTAGGATCATTAGTTATTAGTCTAAGCACTTCTTCTTCATCTTCGGGCGATACCAAGCGATTGCGTTCATTAACAGCTCTTTGAATACCTCTTTCCGCTAATCTTGAATGCACGTCGATAAAAGTTTGGCGACTCGGTGTAGGCCTGTTAGGGTACCTTCGTCGATATTCTTGTACAGCCAAATTTGCACTTCCATTGCAAAAGCCATACACAAAGTGTATGTCAGCAATATGTTGCGATGAATATTGACGCTGTGCCATACTTTATCACACTTTTAAATACAAAACACTAACGCAGCACGTAAACAGCACGGACGGTAAGTGAAAGTAGCGATAGCGATCACAACGCAGGGCGAGGGACAACTAAACTAACCCAACTAATAATTTGTCCTTAAAACTGATTTTGTTTCAGGTAGTGGACTAATACGTTCTATCTCGCTTACTCACGGTAGTAACGAACAGTATTTCTCGCCTGCTCTCAGATGGAATACAGTGAATGCCATAAATGACACTCTGGCGGTTAACAAAGACGTTTTGTGCTTGCGCATACGCTATGTTCAAACAACAATAACTCTTAAAGTATTAAACATACAGTTGTGAATTTTATGTTGCATTGTAGCGTAGCTCAAAAACTGTCGATCTAGTATAAAAAATAAAAAAGTTCTCGGGGTTGTTTTTGTAGTAATTAACCATTATTGGTTGAATTGCATAATTTTTTGATTTTTTTTTCGACTTTCACATTTTTTTTCAAAAGTTATGGAATTGTGAACACATTGCTTTGTAATGCAGACGGTAGACAATATTATTGCCTTCCGAATAAGCCTATTTTTATCTCAGTATGACTAAAACTTTGAGATATATGATTTTTTTTGTACTCGCATAGAGCATATTTCAACAAAAAAAACAAAATGGCTGCCACATAGCGGGGAAGTGTATTGGACCCAAGCCTATAGTGTAATAGTACTTTAAAATAGCTTATATTTAAGTATTTAGAATATCGCTAGTCCATGTCCGGACACACTGTATAACACGACATTCCCTTTTCAACTTTTGGTCAATTTATGACAGCAGTATTATTTCAATTTCAATTAGGAAATAGAAGAGGGTTGCCC
The DNA here is from genome assembly GCA_949629135.1 of Eremobia ochroleuca. Lineage (NCBI taxonomy): Eukaryota > Metazoa > Arthropoda > Insecta > Lepidoptera > Noctuidae > Eremobia > Eremobia ochroleuca. The sequence goes on along the minus strand of OX451395.1, from coordinate 14,277,940 downwards.
TTTCATTTGCTTCTAAAAATCTCTTATTCAGGTACATACTCGTAGAAAATGATCCATTTGTACAGGGACATAAGGATCCTCCAAGATTTCTTATATTTGATTTGAAATATTCGATAAAACGTGCGTGCTGGAGTGTGTGTAAGAGGCTAAGAACATCGTTTTTCTGAAGTTATTCGTTTGACTTGTGACTCAATAAATTATTCTAATACTGATCTGGACGTGAAACAGACAATATAAAAGATCTGTTTATCGTTCTTTGCTTTTGCTGAAGAAAAAGGGTGATGATAATAGCTGTTTATGGTCTAGAAACACACAAATATGAGTTCTATTGCAGGACTTACGAGAACAGCCGTGCGATTCTGTAACCATCTCACCGTGAAAACTTGGGTGAAGTGAGCGTGGACTGAGCTGTCATTAGGGATTAACACTATTGACACTGCTCACTTCAAGCTCACTTCACTTATGATTTCACGGTGAGATTTTTACAGAATCGACCGGCTGTTTTCGTTGTGTTTAGTTTAATCAATTATAATATTTAAAAACTTGACTAAGTAATTCATTTATGTTTTTGAATTGTGATGATAATTTTAATTAACTAAGCCTGAAACATATTGTAAAATACCGTTTATAAAATACCCTAAATTAATTACTGAGACTTCAAATGTTGGCAGTTGATTGACTTAATAATGGGATGAAAATAATAAAATGCAGTACCGGTTACCAACCCACCTATTCTACTGTAATTCTTGAAATCTTGATTCACCTATAAACGCGACTTCAGGAGACAGTATACTTAATTAAGAACTATCTTCAAACCCACCACGAAATGCAGAAAGAGCTTTGGTGACGTTCATTGTCGTTCAAAGAATAGAAAAAGTTTCTACTTCTTTGAAGGTTCAGAATTCCAATCAGCTCAAATTAGGACAGGAAGGTACTGTTTTTGGTTTTCACATTAGTTATAGGTAAAGTCAAAAGTTAATAGTTAATCAAATTAACTAGCAACTTCTACAAGTAGTTTAGTTTTATGTTTATCCATGATAAATTATTACTTAGGTATCTTTATTTTTTTAATATTGTTTACCCAAGGAGCATGTTGCAGTCACAATTCTTAATTTGGACCAAATCTATCTACCAAAAAATCTAATTTACCTGCAGCAACAATAAATATCTAACATTCTATTCTAAGTCAAATTTTTCGTTTATTTTAATCACAACTGACATTTCTGATATTTGTATGAAATTGCTGTAACAATTTTAACGTAGTGTGTTCATTTGATAAACAATTAATTTTCATAATTACCTCATTGGTGTTTTCAGTTATGTATTCCGTATAATTTTATATAGAGAAAAGGTTAGGTACCATAGTTCCAGAATGTCGGAAATAAAATAAATGTGTATGGAGGGTAGGTGTAAGCTCGTTATCTGTTCGCACAGGAAGGTAAGCACCTACTGGACTAGAAACATTGTTATGACATTCTATTTATCTGTAATGGCGGATTTTTTGTATTTTGTATGACCTGTATTTAATTTGACTGGAGGCGGAAAGTATTTTTGGAGCGGCTAATCTGTTCTAGTGCAGGACGATAGAAAAGGGTTTTGTACTTACGTATCTCGAGTCATTAAAGCCGATTAGGGTTCAATTTTCATTGGCATGGCACGTGTTTATTTCATTGGCATGGCATGTGTGTGGCAAGATTACCAAATAATTCCCAATGTGATTTCTTGAAAATACTAATAGATAAGCTAATATTTTGTGAATGCGACCAACTTGGATGTAGCCATATTTCTATCCTTTCTTTTTAAAATAAAATAGCAAAACAGAGACTCAGTAAGAATCTCAATGTTGTTTTTTTCCTAGATTAAAACCCCACAAAATAGTAATGTTTTGACAAATAAAATACTAGCTCTGGACTTATACAAAATGATGAATAGAATTAGCATAAAAATATTATTAAAATCTCGATTTTATGATTGTTAATGTTTGCTTAGTCAATCCCCAGTATCAGGTGGGATGACACTGACCGCTCACTCCACGCTCACGTCACCTAAGTTTTCTCGGTGAGATGGTTACAGAATCGCACTGTAGGTACGCAATCCGTCCGTGTAGCAGGTTGCGCGTCGATGTTTTTGCCGTCCTGCACCCTAATTGCGTAACACACTATTACTCTCAATTTGAATCATTTTGAAGCATATTGCTAATTCATTGCTCCATATGTTCGAATAATGTATTTGCTCAACCTCGTAAATAACGCAATGAATGTTATTGAACTGTCAAAATGAAACCCATTGCTACTGATAGTGTGTTACGCAATTAGCTTGTTGTTTTCTATTGAAGTTAAGCGACACTTAGCGGCAGTCAGAAATGACGGGATCCGCAGGAGAACAAGGTAACTGACATAGCCCGATGAATTGCCAAACTTAAGTGGCAGTTGGCATGCCCATTTTGACATTGCCCGTAGAACCATGGCGGATGTGGCAAAAAGGTTCTGGAGTGACGACCGCGCTCCGGAAAACGTAGCGTTGGAAGGCCTCCCACAAAACGGACCGATGACATTGCCTTGGCCGCGAGAATCCGCGGGTTGGTGGAAGCACAGAACCGGTCGCAGCCTATATCCAGCAGTGGACGACTTTAGAAAGAAAGAAAAGAAACAAAAAATATTTACTCTGCGCATACAAAACGCACGCTACAAATAAGAAAGAAAAATAAAAAAAAAGAAATAAAATATACAACGTAGTCAAAAGCCTCGTACTCAAGCTATAAAATGTTGACAATTCAATCAATCAATCAATCTTTATTTGCATTCCACAATGTGTATCTCAGGTGGTAGGTTAAAAAAAAGAAATTGTGATCATTATGGACCCTGTCGGGCACAGCAAAAATAACAAATGTATGTAGGAGAGATGAAGCTTTAAATAGCAAAACTTAAATCTAAAATACATCCAATAATACCATATTCGGGACTCTTTATAATTTATATTTTGTCGCTTAAATATTCGCTGAGACTGTAATAGCATTTTTTAATTAGAAATTGTTTTAGTTTTCTTATAAATATGTTCATTTTATCTTCTTTTTTTATTAATTCAGGTAGTTTATTATATATTTTAATGGACATTACATATGGACTTGTTGAATGCATTTTTAATCGAGAGTTTGGAATGCTTAGTCTTGATTTGTGTCGGAGTGTGTACCTTGATTGTATGTCTTCGCGCTTTTTATAAAATTCTTGATATTTACGAACAAATTTGCAGGTTTCTAATATGTATATACTGGGGAGTGTTAAAATATTATGATTTTCGAAGTGAGGTTTGCAGCTGTCAGTTTGATCTATATTTTTTTAAGAGTAAAGAGTGTTGGTGCGTCTGTGCTATTTCCCCAAAGGGTAACTCCGTAGCTTAGCCATGCATAAGCATACGCGTAATAAGTGGTGAGCGCTGTTTGGAGATTGGTGGTTTTTTTTATCTCATGGAGACATGATGATGATGATGAAGCGTCATTGGACCAAACAACGCTAACATAACTGGTTGTTCGAGACATCCTTTATTATTCGTACCATGCTTCTACGGAAAGGAAGAAAATGCACATGGCTGTTAATCTAAGCCAGCATGGCGGTAAACACAGAGCCAAGAGCCCCCTTTACCGTAAACTAGTATAAGCCTCCATATCCACAGACGCGTTTACGATGCATCGCTGTTATTGATTATCCCCCCCGGATTATTCAGTGTTCCTTAGTAGATAGTGGTCTCCATGTAACAATGCAGCAACTAAGTCATGTATTATTAAGTTGATGTACGGTCACCAAAGGAGGTAAGTAACCAGGGTCGTCGGATATCGTTGAAGTTTAGTAAGAAACCGATCGATGTTTTCGAATAGCATTTAAGTTAATTAATAGAAAACATACAGTTTAATTGTTTTTTATAGTCGAGTTTCTTAAACCTACTGCAGTTTTCAAATTATTTCTTGTATATTTAATAAGTCAGGACACATAATACGCTATAACTATTGAAGTTATCTCAGTGCTGTCACTAAACATCGTAACATCGGTCAAAGGTTTCTGCTATTTTGATAAAGGTTAAAATAGCATATACACCTTTTACCGATGTAAATACAAATAAAATCTTTTACTTGATGGTCAGTGTCACTTAAAAAAAAAATATATAAAGCTGACTGTCATTCTGTGAAATTGATATAATGGCAAATAATCAGTCGGTAAAGCAGTAAAGCAGCTGCTATCGTGCACGGAGCAAACTAAAATAGACCTTAAGGTGACGAACGTATTTTTACTGTGACCGTACATCATCAAACATAGCATAAATTGTTCAACCACCTTTCAGAATTCGAAAGGTCAGTCCGTAAATGATGGACAAGATAGTACAGACGCCAGCACATCAAGCTACCCGAAACTGACAAATTTTCCCAATCAATTTTGAACCTTATGCTTTAGCAGTAAAGCTGATAATCTATTTAAGAAATTTGATAGATTGTAGTGGCTTGATGTGCTGGCGTCTGTACATAGATATCCTTCTCTGTAAACGCGAGGCTTTTATGATCAAGTCGGGCCCAGACTAATAGTAATGAAATCAGACTTTATCAAGCTTGGAAAAGCTCTAGAATGAAGAAAAATATGTACGTCGACCTCGTAATTGCTTTACCACCATAAGGTCGAATGTCACTTGCACGCCATAAATCGACATGGTGAAAAAGGATGGGTCTTTTTACATCCTGTATACCTTGTCGATTTATGCCGTCAACTACGCATTCTGTACATCAAACTAAGTAACATGGCACAAAAATAACTGCTGGGAAAAGACTTTTATATTTGGTGTGATAATTTGCTGTTTGCGGTAGTGCGCAATGTAACACACACAAAACATTTTGCTTATGGGTGCATGCAACGGTACAGGGGACGTGGGGATATTTTAAGTTGTGCTATAACATTAAAAAGAGGTTTTCTTAATAAACGGGAGTAAAAGTTGGAATTTTGACCTTCTATATCTCCGTAACCAGATGGTTCCCAGGTATGGTTCGGTACAAAAAAATGATTACAATGACAGGGAGTACAATTGATTCTCAGCTTCTTTAAGTGTCTTTTTACACCCGTTATTTGTTTTTCTCAAATATGCTTGGATTTTTGATATTTAAAAAACACTGTAGTGGTCATGAGAGCAGCGGCCCAATTAGTATGAAAATCCAGAGCTGACATGTTTGGCGGGCAAATAAATTACTATGAAAACTCCAATCTATCGTGTAATTTAAGAATGGAACAAACTTTTTACTTCAAAATCTGGCAACGAATAAGGTAACTTATGAAAAATTTTATTTTGATTTCGAACTGGCTTGCAAATAGAGCTGTTTAAAGTATAAAAGAAACAAATAAATTCTCGTGAAAAATTAGATTGTTGTTCGTCATTGATTGTGGAATTTATACTTCATTAATTGTTCATTGTTTGTTCTTTTGTTTTTTTACTTAGTTTGAACTTCGACGCATTATTTGAGAAAAGTACTATACAAGCGGCCGGCAAACGGCCTTGGCCGAAATCAGGCATTGTTCAATGCTTCTTTTGACGGCCGCTGTAGTACCCAATATACTACGAGTATATGTGACAGTCAGATAGTTTCAACAGTAAAGAACTTTCAATCAACTGGGATTTTTTGCCAAAATTGGTAAAGTATTTGCGAGGTCGAATATACTTGGTAGTGTAGGTTCCTGTTTACGTAAACTGTCAAGTGCCAAGTTCTCTCCGGTATTTACGTTGATGTGTATATTTCATACTTAAAGTGACAAGAGCGCTTTTTGTCGTCGTTTCAAGATATTACGGTTGAATTTATTACGAAATTTAGTTTTGGTTTTTTCTTTGCAATAAATATGTCTCTTCCATTGTTTTGTTAAGAGAAATGTTTTCTTTGTTCTGTGATAATGAAAGGTACAAAAATACCATCATTTAGGCACGCCAAAATCATTTATGTACGCCAAATTATTTAGGTACGCAGAATTATTAGGTCATCCCACTTCCAGTGTCATATTTTTTATTTCCAATATTTATGTATTGCGCAATGGTATGCAATAGTTAATACATGTGTTGTCTTGTACAATCATGTTAGTTTAATTTGGTGTGTTGTATTGTCAAGACGTGCATTGATTTAAAATGGAAGATTTAAAAAAATCTATTAATGTAGTGGAGCAACGTATATTTCTAAAGTTTTGTGCTTTACTCAACTACTCTGGAGGAGTTGCGCACGACTTACTGGTAAAGTGTGTTGGTCGTAACGCCTTAAATAAAAGAACCGTACAGCGATGGCTTGAAATGTACAAACAAGGAAGAACCACAGCTGAAGATGAGCCGCGAGGACCTCGATTATTATCATCGACTAGATTAGAAGCAAGGGACAAAATCAAGGAAGCACTTCGTCAGTCACGTAGGGTCAGTGTCAGTGATCTCTCCACTCAACTTAACATTCCTCATTCCACTATACATAGAGTACTCACGGAGGATTTATGTCTGGTCAATAAAAGTGCAGTGTGGGTGCCCCACACTCTGAACACGGATCAGAAGGAGTTTCGTTATGAAACTGCGCGTAGCCATTTATCGTGGTATCGCCGTAAGAAAAATATACTTAATAGATTCATATGCCTTGATGAAACTTGGGTCGAATTTTATACTCCTCGTCAAAGACATCAGTCACGATGTTGGGTGGAACCGGGCACTTCAGCTGAACATTTACCACGTGCAGAGCTACATGAACGAAAAATACTACTAATGTCAGAGGCATTGCTTTTTGGAGAACTTATGATGAAAATACAACTATGACTGGAGAGCGATATAAGTCATTTTTAGAAGAAAATATTCCTATTTGGGCAGACGAACATCATATAACGAGTCCTATAATTTTACATGATTACGCCAGAACGCACAAATCAAAAATAGTTCAGAATTTAATTGAAGATAAAGGATGGATTGAAATTATTCAGCCGCCATATTCCCCGGATATGAATCCTTGTGATTTCAATTGTTTTGGCCATGTGAAGAGGAAATTGTCGGGTACTCGATACAATAGCAAAAAGGAGTTAGATATTAAACTAAAGAGCATTATTGATGATTTAAATGAAAGTGGTACTTTAAATGGTGTTCAAGATTTGCCAGTAGTCTGGGAGCGAGTGATTAATAGTGGTGGAGATTATTGATTAGTGTCACAAGGTTATATAGTATAGTAGTCAGTTTTTGTAAAATAATAATAATAAAAAAATATGACACTGGAAGTCGGATGACCTAATATGAACCCAAATTAAATGCGAAAAGATAAGACCCGGCAGGCAGGTGACAAAATAAAAGTATTTATCAGTTCATAGTTACCTATTTCACGCCTAGCCTTGTCAACGAATTTATAACTAAAAATCAAGTGTCTACACTGATTCCCCATAGAAAAAAGACTTCCTTAGAAATTCTAAGGTAAGCTCCGTTTTAAGACAGGAGTAAAGTGGAAGAAGGTGAGGCGAACTTTCTGAATTTTTACCAGTTTGGGGTACGGTTCTAACTTTGGCAATTCTACAAGCTGGAACATGTAACAATCTAATCAAAAATTAAAGTGAATAGTAGCAAACTGGAGTCAGTCAAACGAATGGGGTATAAAATGTTACGGCCTGATTTAGCCCTTCCATTCGCCCCGACCCTTGCTCGAGCCAGCCCGCGCCGCTGAGACTGTAGTTTTAAATTCATCCCTAAATAATTCCGATCCAGCCAGTCCCTTGCTGCCCTCTCCCAGCGACGCCCTAAGCCGAGGTCCGTACTCCACAGGAGGTGCCCTTAGCGTGTAGTCGCTTAGTTTTTAAGTTTTTTAAGCCTTGACTGGATGCCTTAATTTATTGAGGTATCCACAGGCAAGTCCGGTTAACCAGACGACAACCTTATAGGTTGAACAACCAGAAGACATTTATAAAAAAAATGCCCTTTGAAAAGGCAAGGACACATAAGGCTTTGGGCGTCCGTTGAAACGTGTGTTGTATCTTTACGAACCATTATTTTCAGCTAAACGGTTAGTAATATCTCGTTGGGACGTCTTTTCCAAACGTAGACAGTCTTATATTCTGAAGAACAGGGATATTCCATAATTTAACATACGAAACGTAGCATCACGCTTGTTTTCCCTCATGGGTTAGACAGAAGTATACCTATAGTACACCTAAGATTTAATTCCTTATGTATAAGTCCCATGCAATCCCTAATTGGGCATCAAACAAATCCAGAATTGGGCTGCCACTGAGAAATTTCTGGTAGGAAATCTCAATAAAGAAAGAAAGAAAACACATTTATTTAGCACGGACGAAAATACACACAATACACTAGATACATACATCAGATAAAAACAAATAAAAAGCGTAGGTAAAGTCCGATGTAAGAATTTAGCAGGAAAGGGTGCCTCACGGCTGCGTCAAAAAGGCCCAGTTCAGCAAAAATGCCAGACAGCTATTGTCTGACGTTAGTTTTCAACTGAACCTGACACTAACATACACACACGTAGCACTTTGACCCACCTGGGAATTGATCCCAGGACCATCGTGCACAGCATTAGTGTTAAAGAGTCAGTTAACTTCATATTTTTTTTCTGTAAATATTTCTATAGTAGTTTCTACCTTCCGTAATATAATAACAAAATCGCTTCATACTTCTTCGAAACGTAGGTTCAAAGAAAAAAATATGAAACGTGTGCTTATCTAGTTCAAATATGTACTCTTCAAATAAAGTCTCAAAGCGTCGGCAATTGCGATCAATCGTGCGTTGGAATCGTGCCGTCTGAGAAAGGATATGATATTGAATAAGAAATATCGATGATACCTACACCTAAGAAATCTAAGTAAATATACAAGGTGGCAAGCACGTCGACCTGCAATCTGTTACCATGGATTCAGTACACGATTCTGAACTATTTATTATTATACAGGGTTATTTGTAAAACACCAACAACCTCTTAAGAGGTCATTGTACTCATCATTATGAACAACTTTCACTATGGGACCAAACCTGTAATCGCGAAAAAAAAAAATCAGCTGTGCCCTACATTTAGACGACTCGTACGAACATAAATGTAGGGAACAGCTGATTTTTTTTTTTCGGGATTTCAGGTTTGGTCCCATAGTAAAAGTTGTTCATAATGATGAATACAATGACCAGGTTGTTGGTGTTTTACAAATAACCCTGTATATTTCGTCAGTTATAAAAAAAAATTGCTGTTCAGTACATTTTGACCGCGTAGGTGTTGCAATTTTCTACGAAATAGCTGATTTTTAGGGTTCCGTACGTCCGAATAAAAAAACGGAACCCTTATAGGATCACTCGTGTGTCCGTCTGTCCGTCCGTCACAGTCAATTATCTACGAATCTACTAGACCGATTAAGTTGAAATTTGGTACACATATCAACTTCTGTGACCCAAACGCAGAGGTGTGACGTAAATAGACGAAATCTGTATATGGGGGTCACTTTCGGGGTCAAGATGGAAAATTAAAAAAAAAAATAATTGCAAACTGCATTTGTGTGACATTTCAAATGAAAGGGCTTATTGTGAGGATCTCAAATATATTTTATTGAGCAATAAAGTTTTTTTTCATTTTAATTTTTTATTACTATAGATATGTACATCTGCCTAATGGTGGGTCCACACGATACAGACTTTCATACAGACTTCTATAGAATTTTGTCTGTGCGACTTTTTATCACACCGACATTTGTCTGTACTGCTTAGTTGCACAGACAAAATTCTATAGAAGTATGTATGAAAGTCTGTAGTCTGTATGAAAGTCTGTATCGTGTGGACCCACTTTAACCCTTCAGAGATCGAGGGCGTGATGTTATGTTATGTTAGATAGCTCCAGTCAAACTCGAAGTCGACTTTTGAGTAGTTTTCTCTTGGGGGTCTAAGTAGATGATGAAGAAAGAAAGTACCCTGCCTGCCCAAAGTATTTTCAGTGGATTTATTGTATCTTTGGACTATTATACACTACCGATGTTCTCCTCTCCCTGTAGCTACCTGTTTGATATATCTTTGGTATATTGTAGAGATGACGTTGACATGTAGCTAACGTGGGCCATTGTGTACAGAGGCTATATTGTGTACAGAGACTTTATTGCACGATGGCCATGGGCAAGCGTCTTGTCAAGTGTTATCAGCGCTCATTGTACTGAATCAGTTTAGAGTGTCACTTCTATAGAGGAAGGGCAGACCAACACGACATATAATACTCAAGCGATAGTTACGAGCGTAAATGTTTTGATAACCACAAACATTGTAGCACTTAGGGTATTTTGCTCTCTCACAGTCTCAGACCAAGCAGAAATAGATTATTTCGTAGATTATTTTATTTTCAATGAATGCATTTGAAATGGATGGAGACTCATTGGCTTGCTATGTTGAGGTTGGCAAACTAGGCTGTACGAGAAGATTCCTCAATACAATATTCTATTTTACAGCTGGTAATAAAAGAGGTATATACTCGTAGTATTTCCTGCCTCTACTAGAGTCTACAATCTAAATTCAGCAAGTTTGCCCCCAGCGTAACTCAGGAGATAAGGAAGTCACCTCGAGGCTAAGGAAGGCTTGAAAAATTGATAAAGGCTGCCGTACTGCCTTCTTTCTGTATCATAGCACAGGCCACTCTTTAAACAGCAAACATGCCATAACCACTGAGAACGCCTCTCGACCGACCCTGTATTCCGTTTTAAATTTTTAAAAGCTAGGCACCAACCTTCAAATTCTCCTACACTTGTATACTCTTTGCAAAAGCAAATTAATTATTAACATCCACGTGGAGTTTCAGCTTCACATGAACTGAGTAGGGAATGTTTCCATATTTTGAATATTATCTTTAGTAGAACACACAAAATAATTTACATTTGCCATAAAATTTAATGAGTCAGTCTTCGGGGAATTATATAAATATATTATATAATTATATTTTGCTGTGATTGCGGGAAGGTAAGCTTTTCCATTTTCCGTTACAGTTGTTAATGTTTTATTTTGTTCTCGTTTATTTGTTTTCTCTTTGTTTGCTTGGTCAATATCAGATTACTCGGTAGAGGTATATAAAGGTTTATGTGGTGAATAATTAATTAATGATACACCTAGTGGAGATATGTGTGTGTGTGTGTCTATAGTAAACAGTCGCTGAAGGCACTAGTTGGAACATAGTAAGTTACACTTATTTAGTTCTTCTTTCTTTATAATAATTAGTCTTTTGAATCTTTCACCGGTAGAATATAAGGAGTCATTAATGTTTGATTTTCTCTTTATACGAGTATAGCCTAGGCTTGATATTTTTAAGACACAATATTTATCTCTAATTTCCCAACAACCACTAAACAATAAAAACTTCTTGGGTTTTTATACACACACGTACACACACACACACACGTAAGTGGTTCTTGGGTTTTTATACAGGGGTAACCCTGTCTGTATTTGAACACATATCCTTGGAACTGTAAGACCACACTCATTACCAATGCATCAACAAGGTCCTTGATTTCGTGGTTCCCGTCATAATATAATGTTTGTCCCACGAAAGGGCGCTAGAAACTAAAGCATTCGCATGGGACACATGTTTAGAATTCATTATTAACCAAGGGTACTTATACAAGTTGGCGAAAAGTTTAAATATTAATTACATACATACGCCTGAAAAATACATGCGAGAGGTTGAATTTTTAATAATTACCGATGTTTCGTTCCTGCCTGTCGATTCTGTAAAAATCTCACCGTGAAATCATAAGTGAAGTGAGCTTGAAGTGGGCAGTGTCAATAGTGTTAATCCCTACTGACAGCTCACTCCACGCTCACTTCGCCCAATTTCTCACGGTGAGATGGTTACAGAATCGCACGGCTGTTTGCAAACTCTGAAAGCTTAACTAAGCAAAAAAGTTAGCACGAATGTTTTAAAACTGATCAGTTTCTGTCCAATCAAATGTTAGATAACGCTTCTCTAATCAACGTAGTTTGATACTGTTGCGTAACTTTCTATCGCTACACTATCGTAAAAGAGCCAGACTATATCAGTGCTCATATGTCTATTGAAAGCCTTACCTTTTACAAAGACGTGAGCAGTAAAACAAGTGAGGCAACAATTTTATCGCCTTACCTTTCTTCGACGTTGCTTCTTTTGTCTACCATTTATACCTGACCGTCCCCTCTTCAACGATTTGCTATTGAAATGAAAATTCTATTAGCCTGAAGGTAGGCTCTGAAATTTCGACGTTATTGCCCAAAGCTACTGTTGCTTGGCAAAGGCAAATATCTGGCTCAGCTGTATCAAATATTTATAAGATATTCCTGTTCGCGTCTGCATACGCGATACGTATAGTGAACAAACATTATTTTAAATTGCCGAACGTATTCTAACATACTGGGATGCAATTTTCTTATGGATTCCGTGAGATTGGAATTTTCTAAAAGGATGCTCATATACTTCCAAAAAATGAGGTGTAGATACTTGTATACGTAGTAGTTTAGCTATAGCAGATCCGCAACAGCCGGTCGATTCTGGAAAATCTCACCGTGATAACCAAGGTGAAGTGAGCTTAGAGTGAGCTGTGAGTCATATTGACACTATTGACGACTCACTCCACGCTCACTTCACTCAAGTTTTCACGGTGAGATGGTTACAGAATCGCACGGCTGATGGGAAAAATGATGACTGATAGGCACTAGGTCTCTAATTAAACCTAATACAACGCTATCACAATATTGACCTATCACAAAACCCATTACTTAATTAATGTATGTATGTATGTGTGTCTTTATTTATGTATGTTTATCAGTTGTCTAGTACTCATAGAATAGAATAGAATAGAATTTTCTTTATTCAAGTAACAAAGACTCACCAAAATTGTTAGTAAAACTTACGACTATGTTATTAAGTACAGACACTACACAACAAGAAAAACAATACAATATAATAACGGTTGGTCACCGTTGCAACATCCCATGAGAGACGGCACAACAGTGACCCACGTACACACAGTCTAGGCGACTCGCAATCATGCTTACGACACTGTTGGAGCCGCCCCACACCCTGCGCACCAGGGAAGCGCACCTTTTACGCATTGTTGCGTAAAAGCAATCTACATGCGCATCTGCGAACATCCCTGACGCACTACAGAAACACAAGCACAAGCACAAGCACAAGCACAAGCACAAGCACAAGCTCTGCTTAGTTTGGGACTAGATGGCGTTGTGTGAAAGTTGTCGAATATTATTATTATTATTATTAATTGAAGGTAAAATAATTTTTCGTTCATTTAGATCATTATCCGGGAGAGAAGTTCTAAAAATATATTGGTGTTGAACGCAGCAGCCTTTCTGCGTAACACACTATTAATTTCAATCTCAATAATTTTGAAGGGTATTGCTAAGTAATCCATTGCTTCATAATGTTCGAAAAAATTGTCTGTTCAACAAGGTAAATAACGCAGTGAATGTTGTTGAAATGTCAAAATGAAAGCCATTGCTACTGTTAACACGTTCAACGCCACGGAATAAAATGATAAATTTCCATTCAGGCCATGTCGGATAATGTTGGGCGACACCAGTATGTTCCGTTCGGGCCGTGGGGGACAATGTGGTCCGACAGTGAGACCTATGTCTAGACGTCTCTTCTGAGCCGTCGGTCAAGAATACAAGGCAATATTGTACGCAGCATGACCTGCGCGACCTCCTAGAACAGTGTAATCAAATCAGCACTCTAAAAAAATATATATGTTAGAAAGTTATAATCATACGTAGCAGGCCATGTGGGACAATGTTGGTCGACATGAGTTATCTTCACATTTATAAAGATTTCCGCGGTTATGTCAATGTTTTGAAAGTAATTTAACAATGCATATTTAATCATATTATTAATAAAACAAAAAGTCGATTTTTTGTCAATTTTAAATGTTTTGTGTGGCTTATAGGGAAAGTTATGTATCGCCCAGCAATGTCCGACATGGCGTGGAACGTGTTAATGTGTTACGCAATCACCCCGCAAGTTGTTATGAAATCATAATTCATCGGTATTATGGTAACAATCATGGCCACTACTCGTACTAAACGGACATGACACCGGTATACAAACCTAAACCTATAAATGTACGGCTTAACCTATTATATATTTTGCTACTAAAATAATCAATTTTCCTAACGTAGCGGATGTCATATTAAATTGCTACCAAGCAACATGTCCCATAAATCGTGAACTTTAATCCTAGCCCTAATAGTTAACGTGGATCAGAGTGGTGCAACTAGCCACTAAGTTGTACAGTGCAGATATAAATGGAAATAGAAACATTATGTAAATATCCGCTGATGAATGTGGGCTTCCACAGAATGAGTAGAGCCAGCGATCGGACGATACAGCGCGCTTACCAACGATTGGACGATAATCAGCGCGCTTACCAACGATTGGGCGATAATCAGCGCGCTTAGCGGCGATTGATCGGGATAGATCGTGAATGAATGAATTTTGGTTTCCACAAGAGTGATGTAGCTAATGCTCCTGCCAAAATTATTAGGGGGTTGGCAGAGCGAAGTCAATTCTAATAGGTGAAAAGATAATAAATGATATGTACTCTCATATGTATGAGTTCATGGCGGGTGCCTTTGTGTTATACACATCTGTCTACAAAATAGTCAATCTTGAAGAAAATAAAGCTAGATAAAATTGCAAAACACAGAAAATGTCATGAAAAATCAGACGTTGCCTCTTTAAATTTTTCGTTTGGCAGTTTTGCAATACATCACGAAAATGCTATTGAAGTTCATTCCCGACAAAAAACGTACGCATAGTACGGAAAACCCAACAAAGGAACGAAAGAAAACAAATAAGGTGTTAACCTGACAGCGAAATTACTAAAAGTAGACATTTCCATATAGCGAAAGATAAAAACTTTTTCCTTCTTGACTAGGGAACTAAAAATTGTCCCAGGATGACTGTCGAGTAACTAGATGTTACAAACGATGGAACTTCATATATAAACGTAACTAGTTTCCCTATAGGGGCTCACATTATTTCCAAGGAAAGCCAGCTAAATGGGCTACTGTATCAAAAGGATATTAAAGTGGATTTGTATGGAAAAATATGTATGGAGTTCCCTTTTGAAATTGGTTTTCGTGTTTGGTCTTAAAAAGAGTTGTAAGCTCACGTGGCTGTATTTATAGGAAGTTGTGTAGTGCTTCTTGTTAGCTCTAAAATGAATAAAAAAACCGACTATTGCGTGTCGGACCATGTACAATGAAGGGTTCCGTAGTTGCAGTGAATTTATCCCAAGAACAAACTTAACATTGTAGTTGAAAATCATGTTCACCCATACATTGCAACTGCAAATGTAAGTTAATCGATTATTACTCGTAAACTTGTAAAGCCTACTAAGCTGTGATAGTTTTCCTTTTAACTTCGTTATATTTAGGTATATATTACTAGCGTGAATTTTTTCACATATCCAAAAACAACCATTTAGCTGGCAGACGTGCTAATTTTTGTTAGAGTCAAGTGGTTTTCACAAACCCGCAATATTTTTGAAAGACCTATCCAATGATACCCCGAACCATGGGGTAGGGGACGAGAAAAAAACATCCCCAATTTACGTCTAAAATATTTTTTTTTCATGATTTTATTTTGCCACTTTGTCGACGTGATTAATATGTACATCCATGCGAAATTATAGCTTTCTAGTACTAAGAGTCTCTGAGCTAAGCTGCGGACGACGGACAGACGGACATGGCGAAACTATAAGGGTACCTTATTGACTACGGAACCCTAAAAATGGAACGTTAATCCAGTGGTTTCTGGTATGACGCATAGCATATCAGGATATTGTTCTCCCTGCTGGGACACAGGCCTCCTTTCGGTGAGTGGACCATAACCCACAACGCGGGCCCAGTGTGGGTTGGAAGCCGGCACATGTCTTCGAATTTTCTTGGACAGTGCATCTTTATCTCATTCTTATTGCCGTAAAACCACTTAATCTAATTGTTAATCAAAATGAAAACAAAGTTATTTCTACAGCGGAGTCAAGTTACGTCTATTTTAACACCGCGAAAATGAATGGTTAATTTGTCGTTTCAGTCCGTTCACAATTCTACGTCTGACAAAGGCAACCCAACAGCAACCTTATTGAAACACGGATAAAGATCACTGTGATTTTGACAGTGACGTATAATCAGGTATAAAATACTATGAAAACATAGTACTTCTGGTATAAAACACATGATTAATCACCTGTTTTACGAATAAGCAAGAAAAAGTATACAAAAACATCACTATTTGAAGTCAAAATTTGCTGGAACTCATTTGTTTTAACTGGTCTGAATTTAATACAATGTTGCCGAAGTCTTCTCTGAAAGGAATAAACTCTTTTGACTTTTCAGGGATAATAGGCAACCAATACAATGTATGTTTCTCTTCAATTCCCAGAGGCACAATAAAAAAAACATTAAAGTACTTGAAATACAAAATAAAATGTAAACATTCCAGAGCTCGTATCCTTTATTCCTCGCGAGACAATTCCTACTAGCATTTTGCTTCATACTCCATATTAATTTTAGACTGCAGTAAACTTACTATGAAATTGCAACACACTACACGGAGCTCTCGTATATTTATTAGAGCAGAATTTTCGCGTATTCGGAGTCTAACCTACATAGATAATAATGCCATTCTACAACTATGCTAATAGTCATTTGGGAGCATTCCATTCTGTAATATAAATCTACGTTTAGGAGCAATAATGCATCTATCATTGATAGTTTAACTTTGACGGGAACTGGAGCTATGTAGCTCGAAGCGGTATTGGATTGAGTATACAGTTATAACAATAACGTGCTAAGTACTAATAGGTTGGATTATAGGCAAAGTTATTGGTATGAATAGGTGCTCATTGAAGTGCCAACGACACGGCTCAACTTTCAAATAGTATTATCGCAGTTTAGCAAACAGTTTGTATAGAGTATTTGTTACACTGTAGTATTTAATTTAATGTAGCTTCCATGTGCTACCAGTGCTGTTATTATAAGACGCGTCGTAGGTAAACGACACGTAATAATTTAGTGTAGATATTTTAACGAGATGCGAAAGCAAGTCTAACTTCTCCCACGCGTTGACGGCTTCACTACCCAAGAATTTTGTTGTTTCTTTGGCAGAAAGATGACTTGATACTTGAAAACGGATGTGCGGTATTTTTCATCTGGAAAAAATAATCTCACACGTGAGCTATGTGCACAGGAACCTACAGCTAAATATTAAAGGCACTAACAATCATAATAATAACATTGTCTTAGATTGAACCCACGTACACATACACGTGATATCAATTGTGTTATTCTGAACATGAAGCAAAGACAAATTTTCTCATTTGACTCGCGCACTGTTATTCTTTCATCACCTGCAAACAGCCTCATTAAAACTATATTTTTCTTTCATTCTGCCACAGATTACAAAGCATACATGCGACGTGGCCAGTTGTTTCATGACAGGGTTTAGTTATTCATGACATTGTCCCCTGCCAGTAGTTAATTATGACGTAGCCCGGTTCGGTGGGCACAACTTTCAAATTGGATTACTCGCACCATCGCTCTCTCTGGCTAGTTGACAACTAATAGAGCGTGAGTTAGCCGCTTTTTTTTTGAAGTTACGCGCTTTTGTAGCGCTTCAGCGGAAGAGTGGTAAAAAGTGCACTCAATTGTTTATAACAGGATGGTGTTTAGAAAATATGCGGCGTTCAGTAAGTCATAGAAAAGTTATTATAGAAGCATTATCGTTGCAAGAAGAGTAGGTTATCAAGATCATAGTCATTTCGCTATAATGACAATATGTTCCCTGTTTTGGAAAAAAAACTGTACCGAACTAGTCGTTAATTGCGACAAGCTTACTAGCTTAGCAAGCTGTATACCTTAATGTCTACACAATCCCGCTTCTCATTAAGATTATACAGCACCCTAGTGTCCCTTAGGTGCACCGTGTGGCATTAGCCCAAGGGCAGAAGTTGTGTCATCATTTAACCCTAAAGTTGAAATTAGGTCACAGTGTAGATTGGCTTGTCGACCCGCATCAGGGCAGGCGGTCTTATATTCGTCATTAATTAACTATTGCAATGTTTGTTCTTTTTAACCGACATCAAAAAGGAAATATACATAATTACATATATATACAACGTATAACGTTAAATGCGCAAAACCTCACACACCCCAACTGATTTTTAATTCAATTGACATATTTCAGAGAGAAAATAAGCCATTAAAAAAATTATAAGGTTTTTATGTGCTGTTTTAGTTTTACTGGCCATTCTGATCGTTTCTTGCGTCTGCGACGACGCTTTATCGAGGGAGTAGTCATCACCGGGCCGCTGCGCCGCACTGACATTGGCTTGCTTGACCTTTTAATAAATAGACACGGCATTTTTTTTAATGAAGTTTTTTTTTGAAAAATGTGGACTATATTAAAAAGTGGTTCAATTAATTCTGCTCGTTATTCTGATCAAACTATTTACAGGTTTTGCGCATTTAACGTTACACGTTGTATATATGTATATATGTATACAACGTGTAACGGCACGACGACGACGACGTGTGTGCAGCGGCCCGGTGATGACTCCTCCCTCGATAAAGATACATATATACATATATACAACGTGTAACGTTAGATGCGCAAAACCTGAAAATAGTTTGATCAGAATAACGAGCAGAATTAATTGAACCACTTTTTAATACAGATCTCATTTTTCAAAAAAATCTTCATTAAAGACGTTGCCGTGTCTATTTATTAATAGGTCAAGCAACCCAATGTCAGCGCGGCGCAGCAGCCTGGTGACGACTCCTCCCTCGATAAAGCGCCGTCGCAGACTTAAGAAACGATCAGAATGGCCAGTGAAACTAAAACAGCACATAAGACCTTACCAATTTTTTTAATGACTTATTTACTCTCTGAAATAGGTCAATTGAATTAAAAATCAGGTGGGGTGTCTGAGGTTTTGCGCATTTAACGTTACACGTTGTATATATATATATATATATTTATGTTCGGGCATAACTCCGTCATATATGGACGGATTTGCAAAATTATTTTTTTGTTCGATAGAAGTTTATTCCGAAATGGTCCCATTTAAATTTTGTAAAGATCTGGTGATGAGTTTTGGAGACAGACAACGGAACTCTTCAATAAATACCAGTAAAACAGCGCTGCTATCGCATATGTATGCATTGTTTACGCAATCGCACAACATAACATCACGTCTGTCTGTACCCTATAAAGGCAGATGCAGTACGCAGATGTGTTCAGTATACCACCGTACACCTCAATTTCTGTCAAAGTTGTTATTATTGGGGTACCTCTAATCTTGCAAGTAAATTCTGGCATAACTTTTTTGTTTAGGAATTGATTTATTTAACCGACTTCAAAAAAGGAGGAGCTTCTAAATTTGGTTTATATATTTTTTTTTCATGTATGTTCCATTATAGACGGATTTGCAAAATTCTCTCATTTTTTAATGGATAAGGTATGCCTCAGGGGTGGTCCCATATTAATTAAAATGTTATTAACTTTGCTTGGGTACTTTTTGAGTTAGCTTCAACAATACGATTTTTTTCCACTTAGGTTATATTGATGATGTTTTAATAGCTTCCTGTCACTGATATTTACATAGCAAGTAGTGTCATATGATTTTTTATGGGGTAGGTATAATTAAAAAGTGAAAAATAGAAAGTTTAAAAAAAAAAAAAACAAACGACTTCCAAAAAAACACTACAAAGTGAAAAATAACTTTAATTTCGGAAGTCAGTGTCAATAAACGAAAATCAGAATCCAACGACACCGACTTCCAAAATTAAAGCTATTTTTCACATTGTAGTGTTTTTTTTTTCATTAATTATATGTATAGGCAGTTTTTTTTTGTGATTTGGTATCTAGTCTTTCAAGTCTAAAATTGTCTTTCTCAATCCTACAGTAAATGAATTCGCTTCCATCCTCTTTGAGCCTACAACCTTCAATGCATCAACTTCTTTAACTTTTTATAAAAGCAAAAATAAGTTGTAGTACTCGTATACCTAAGTGATTACAAACATAGTCAGTCTTTTATTTTAAAGTGAGCCCTAACTAAAAAGCCTGTTTTAATTACCTGCCGTGCGATTCTGTAACCATCTCACCGTGAAAGCTTGGGTGAAGTGAGCGTGGAGTGAGCTGTCATTCGCTAGGGATTAACACTATTAAGTGCTCACTTCACTTATGATTTCACGGTGAGATTTTTACAGAATCGACCGGCTGTACTACAATTTTGTTTCAATTTAAATATTCACTCACTCACTCACTCACTTACTCACTTGTTTTGCTGTGCCCGACAGGGTCCCACCTAAGAATACCTACATGTGGAATGCAATAAAAGAATTGAGTATTGAAAACTAAACCTTCGCAACAAACTTTTGCTAACTAGATGAAGCTGATATTTATGTTGTTTAAAATTTTAAACAGGGTTTAAAAAGTTTTGAGTTCCGACACCCCTTTTGCTTGCACCTAGTAGTTTTTGTTAAGCAGGAGTAAATTTTAATTGAAATGGATGATGAAGTTAACGAAACTTGAGGAGCGGCGTATTCTAGACGTCATTTCATTGAAGCATTATAAATGACAAGACTGGTGAAATTCACAGCGCATTCCTAATAAGCGCGAGAAACTTTTTTACTACTTTTTACGGTGTCACAGAGGGGAAATAAAGTAAACAATATGAATAATGCGGAGGGCAGAAGCATCAACCTGCACATTGTTAACATCTTTACGAGAATCTGCATTCCCATAGGTTTGGAAATGTCGACCGACAGTCACCGCGCACAACTCTGAATTCACTGACATTTCACTGCCTTATTTATTCTTTCCAAATTCACAAAGAAGCACAAATATTTTCTTAACATATTCAAGTTGCATTTCACCATACATTTTTCCTTTACAATTATTTCACAGCAGATTCTCAAAAACGTAAAAAAATCCCGGAATAAAATTTGCATGCTGACTGTGTTCCAATAATAGAAAATAAAAGCCTGACTTTTCGAACAGAAACTGCTGTCGGTAAAGTAAATATTAACCTATATCAGTTGGGATGTACGCAGCAGGAATTATGAATTATATTGCTCGTGTAAAATTTATTCAGAGCCGTTATTTTTGGGATAGAAGGGATATTATGAGAGCGATGCATTAGATTTAGGTACGAAAAGGATTGCTGTGAGGTTCCTTTTCACAGCTGTACTCCTGTTCAGAAGCTTGAAGCTTCGTCAAGTCTTCTCTTCGCCTATCCCTCAGTGTTTGGAAGACTGGTCTTCAAAGTAAGCAAACTGAAGTGGCAGTGGGCTGGCCATGTCTATCGAAGGACCGATGGCCGGTGGAGCAGACGAGTCCTGGAGTGGAGACCGCGTATAGGCAAGCGTAGTGTGGGGCGCCCCCCAGCTAGATGGACGGACGACCTAAAGAAGGTAGCTGGGGTAGACTGAATGCGGAAGGCGGAGGACAGGATGTTGTGGCGCAGTCTGGGAGAGGCTTGTGTCCAGCAGTGGACTGTGATAGGCTGAGTTGATTGATTGACTCCTGTTTAGCCTAGCTATTTTCTGTCTCCATGGAAATCATTGTATTTTTTTTTGTTTTATTACCATAGCGGCATCCAAGACAGTTGAATCTTTTCTCCGGGAATTGTCTCCCTTCATTGCCTCGCCGCTTTTCTGGTCTCTTTTACAGGAGTTGCAGTGGTAGAAAAAGTGTGGCAGGATTCTCCCAAGAAACAATCACATACAGTACCTACTAGCTACACTAATGACAAACTAGTGGTGCTGATATCTATACAATAAGAATCCCAAGGTTTACCCAAGTTTCATAATCATCGAGACCAGAACCAATTCCTTCCTTGGAAGTAATACTGTCAAAAACCAACGGTAGTACGTAGAATTGTAACCTTTATACGGAAGGCAGATAATTGAATCTTTTATATGTACCATGTGTTTGGATCTCATAACGGATCACGTCAGCTCAGATTTCTCTTGCCCATTTTCCTGTTGTTTCCTATTAACATGACAGGTGGCGTTGACTGTCTGTTCTCACGACCTGTTTGCAGTTATTATTAATGATAATAAACTTTCATGCTCTGTTTATACATAATTATTCTTGTGTAGTTACTCGCATATTAAGAGAAACATTTTGCTTCATTAAGTTGAGGCGAGAAATACGTGCCCGGATTTCGAACCGCATTAGTGTTTGGTAGGTACAGAGATTTTTTTAACTGCCTATCTATTCTGTAAATATCTCACCGTGAAAACAAAGGTGAAGTAGTGCACAGCTCACTCTAAGCTCACTTCACCTTAGTTATCACGGTGAGATTTTTCCAGAATCGACCGGCTGTTATCATTTTGGATCTTCAAAAAGTTGGCTCATTAATTAATTGATTAACGTACTTTATGATACAATATAGTTTGGGAGTATCTAAACAGCTTATTATTGACATGCCATTACATGGATAACATTATAATAAATCGCAAGGAATAGTTTTTAGCTTCCATGATCGGCGTTATTGAAATATAAAACTACACTATACAAAATGAGTTCAAAATGGTCAAGTGATTTCGGGCCATAAGCAGCTTATTGCCAACTTTGATCAATTTTCAGTTTTACTTAGGAGTAGCATAATATAACCAGCCTATAATTTTCCCACTGCTAGACCTAGGTCTCCTCTCAGTGAGAGGGAGTGGGCCGTAATCCACCACGAGGGCCCAGTGCGGGTTGGCATGTGTCACATGTCTCGAATTTTTGGGTCTAGGACATGCCGATTTATTATTTATTGCTCACTAAGTATTAAAACAAGGACACAACGAGGAAACAATTTCCTTTATTGAGCAAAAAATTCTCTAAATAATAATTCCAACTAGATTCTCCCAATGATTTCTTCAATACCCTAATAGGCTCACGTTTGGATCGTATTTCAACAAACGTAATTTCCCGACCACATCCACACCGCTCTACAATTGGCACAAACGAGCTAGAAAACTCAACTTTGCCACAAGTTTTGGACTTTTCCCAGAGCGTTTGGAACGCTGTGACAATTTGAGACCAAAGTTAGGTGAATGCGGTTTTCGGGTTACATCTGCAGTGTTTAGTTACGGCCTTGTTGTAACTTATGGTAGTCTTGCGCGTTTAATATAGTTTTGAGGTGATGTTACTGCATGTGGGAATTGTCTGGAGGAGGTTATGTTTGTGTTGCGTTGAAAGGACTTAACATCGCGGTCGTTTGCTAAAGATGTTGTTGCTTTTCTTTTAACGGGATTTTTTGGTTTTTAATTCTCATGTTGTTAAAGTTGAAAATAGGTTTTAAATGTTTTTTATTGTTTCCTATTTTCGTATATTGCATACCTACTTATTATTAGCACAAATGACAGTCCCATTTTATGTCCAGGCAAATCATTGTGCATTCCAAGGTTGTCTGGAAGAAATCGTAGAAAGCGATAATGCTGCCCATTGTTTATTTTGCAGTGTTCGATCTATTTTTTGTTATGTATTTTTGTGGTGTACAATAAAGTATATGTTAATAAATAATATACGTTAAGTAAGGTTAACTAAGGTTTTAAACATTAAAGTGTCCAAGATAAACTTTACCAATAAACTGTTATATTTTTAATAGTTCATGGGTAATTAATTCATTTTATTGGCAGCATGGGAGATTCTTGCTATCATAGGTATAAATGTCTTAACTTTTTAGTTACCATATCTGAGCCAAATCTTCAATTAGTGCCAGCTTTCATTAAAACTTTTGCCATTGTGATTCCCCAGAACATTTAAGATAATACATCTATAATCCAAATATAGGTAGGTATAGGTATGTTCAATTTCTGCTTTTTGTAATATGATCAAAGATCATTATTTCGTTGTATGAAAAGCCCTATGCATTTATTTGCACGATCATAGGCTAATATTCTAGAATTATTTAGATGGGTAGTAGGTACCTAATTAAAATGAATAAAAATAGCCTTTATTTTCCCTGACCCTGAACGTGTTTGTGTACGAAGAATTGTACACAAACAAGTTCTTAATACTAATAATATTTAATAATATTATAATTTCTGGTCGAGCGATATACAGGTTGAAATTGAAAACATGCGACAAATCGAAATGAGAGATTGTAGTCATCATTGTCAACACTTTTTACTATGAGATAAAACCTGAAATCGCGAAAAAAAAAATCAGCTGTAGTATTTATGTTCGCATAACTCGTCAAAATGTAGGGAACAGCTGATTTTTTTTTTAATTTCAGGTTTTGTCCCATGGTAAAAGTTGCTCATAATGATGAGTACAATCTCCCATTTCGATTTGTCGCATGTTTTCAATTTCACCCTGTAGTACCTAACAATTAGCCTGCAAATGTCCAGGATTCGAACGCAGGCTGGCGTTTTACTTTGTGTAATTTATTTCACCATCACTGCTCTAAAAACGCTGATGGAAAACATCGTGAGGAAACCGGCATATACTAGAACCAAACATTCGAAGACATGTGACATCTGACAACCCTCGTGGCCTCGGGCCCTCGTGGTTGATGTATTTCTCTGTAGTTTGTAGCATGTGACTGTTTTTTTTTTTGTCCCTAAAAAATTTTATACAAAAAAAAAACAACCGACTTCCAAAAAAACACTACAAAGTGAAAAATAATTTTAATTTTGGAAGTCGGTGTCGTTGGTTCCGCATTTTCGTTTTTTGACACCGACTTCCGAAATTAGAATTATTTTTCACTTTGTAGTGTTTTTTTGGAAGTCGGTTGTTTTTTTTTTTTGTATAAAATTTTTTATTTTTCACTTTTTAGTTATATCTACCCCAATCAAATTCATATAAACACTACTTGCTATGTAAATATCAGTGACAGGAAGCTGCATCTGCGTTTATAGGGTACAGACGTGATGTTATGTTGTGTGATGGTGTAAACAATGCTTAGATATGCTATAGCAACAATCGCGGTTAATCTGCTGTTATTTATTGAAGAGTTCCCCCGATTTCTACAAGATTCCTACATCAGATATTGAAATGGTGACAATGGGACCACACGGGAAGCACCAGCTTTCAAATAAAAAAAAGGATCGTGAAAATCGGTTCACCCATTCGGCTGTTATGAGGTAACAAACATTAAAAAAAAAAAAAAAAAAAAAAAAATGCAGTCGAATTGATAACCTCCTCCTTTTTTTGAAGTCGGTTAATAAATAAATAAATAAATTAGGTACGGTCCACTCCCTCTAGAGAGGAGGCCTGTGTCCTAGCAGTGGGAATGTTATCACTGGTCTGATTATGAACTAAAAAGCTGCAAGGGAATGTCGTCCTACTTACCACGCTGAACACCACCAAGCTTATTGAAAATACCTTTTAACGCTACACCTTGTATGATCAACACTCGTTCCTCCTTTGTATGAGAAGAGGAATTTGCTCTGTATTTGAAAAATGACAGACTTTCAACACTCGTTCCTCCTCTGTATGTGAAGAGGAATTTGCTCTGTATTTGAAAAATGACAGACTTATAATAAAAGCAGTATTATTTTGTAGTATTAAGTAGTGTTTTTAGGCTAGTGTTTTTTTTTTTTTATTTTGGGGGGCCTGTGGCTAAATAGTAACAGCCGCACAGGTCGATCGATCAGGTTAAGCTACGCTTGCCGCAGTTGGGCTGTGGATGGGCGACCATCTTTACATGCCGAGACCTTTCCGTGCCTCGGAAAGCACGTTAAGTTGGTCCCGGCTGTCATTCATGGATCTTTGACAGTTGTACCGGTAGTCAGAAGCCCGAAAGTCTGACAACCAGTCTTACCAAGGGGTATCGTATTACCCAGTAACTGGGTTGTGGAGGTCAGATAGGCAGTCGCTCCATGAAAAATACTGGTATTCAGCTGCATCCGGTTAGACTGGAAGCCGACCCCAACATAGTTGGGAAAAGGCTAGGCAGATGATGAAGTAGTGTTTTTGGGTTTCTCCAGTAGTAGCCCGGAGTCTGGCTAAAAGGCTCGCCTCCAATTACATGGGACTTAAACCTAAGTGCTGAAATGCGTGTGTGCTATAGGTACACCTCTGCCGAATCTTTCAGGTATTACAGGCATAATATTATGTGTGTGTAGTACGAGTATTATTATTTATTAGCTGCGCCCCGCGGTTTCACCCGCATAAGACTGAGTCTACTAGGATCAAAAACAGCAATGTCCATAAAATACTAAAATTGTGTTGTCTATGTCTCCACGACTCTCACGATATCCAGATTAAAAATAATATTATTGGGCATTCAATATTCAGCTAAAATCGCAATGCCCGATATAAATTATTAATGTTTATAAATCAATGTGTGCCACAAAAACAGTATTGTCCACTTGTGTATGTATCCGAACTAGCATTGTCCTCAAAATGTACTGCTGTTTTTGATTCTAGTAGACTCAAGTGTCGATCCCGTGGGAATATCGGGATAAAAAGTATCCTTTGTGTTAATCCCGGTCATAAACTGTCCGTGTACCAAATTTCATCCAAATCCGTTCAGCCGTTTGAGCGTGAAGAAAAAAAAATTTAAATTTATACACATTCACGTAACAAACATACAAACACACACACTCACAAACTTTCGCCTTTATAATATTAGTGTGATGGGGTTTCAACCTGCTAATGCCTTTCGCTTATAGGACTAAACTGCTGCTAGCGAACATCGCCCTACTTACCACGTTGAAATCCACCACGTCTGTTTAACGTCTGTTTATACAATGTGTAACGTTAAATGCGCAAAACCTGAAAATAGTTTGATCAGAATAACGAGCAGAATTAATTGAACCACTTTTTAATATAGGTCACATTTTTCAAAAAATCTTCATTAAAAACGTTGTCTATTTATTAAAAGGTCAAGCAAGCCAATGTCAGCGCGGCGAAGCGGCCCGGTGACGACTCCACCCTCGGTAAAGCGTCGTCGCAGACGCAAGAAACGATCAGAATGGCCAGTAAAACTAAAACAGCACATAAATCCTTTAAAATTTTTTTAATGATTTATTTTCTCCCTGAAATAGGTCATTTGAATTAAAAATCAGTTGGGGTGTCTGAGGTTTTAAAGAGGCATTTAACGTTACACGTTGTATACCATTTACCGTTCTACCTTCAGCAGCCTTTGTCTTTTCCCTACAATTCGGGTCCATCTAAACTTCGTACGCGATTGCCGTTTGAGATAAAACCGCTCGCTTCACAATCGCTTTTAAAATCCGTTTGAGCAAACTATCTGCTGTACTATAAAACGTTTTCTATTATTATATTATATTTTAGTAAAGTGAGCAATTCAAAGGATTAATATTTTATAGAAATATTGTTACGCTGATGGATTTTATGAGATTATTTCAGCTGAGAGCAGAAGTTTTATTAGGATTGAGTGAAAATAAATGCATTGTGAATGAGCCTACTATTTTTTTATGAGCATAACACGCCTGTAACCCCCTAATGTAGTTCACCCACATTTCACAAGTTATTTGTGTGTTTAGAATAAGCACACCAACATTAATGTCACTAACAATTCAAATGAATTCTCTAACACTCCGTATCTAAACTCAACCTTCTTCCCTTCCGTTTACACACACACACACATCTACATACACACCGCACCACACCTCCTCAAACAACACATACTAACACTTCACAATTAGTATAATTTTTCACATGTCTTACTATACGGTAAAATAGGATAATACGGTAAGAAGCCTAGCTATTGGACTTTTTTGTACCCTTTCTGTGGGCATCTGGGCTGGCGAACCAACCATGTAACCTAGCTAGGACGCCAGATTCAATGATTTTTTCACTAACTTGTAAAATTATTATATTTATTGTAATATACTGTATGTACAGACGCCAGCACATCAAGCTACCCGAAACTGTAAAATTTTCCCAATCAACTTTGATTTTAGCGATAAAGTTGAAAATCTATTAAAGAAATTTGACAGATTGTAGTAGCTTGATGTGCTGGCGTCTGAATATCTTAAAGGTATATACCATGTAGGTAGACACACACACACTGTAGATGCACATGCAGTTTTATCGAACATCTATCCGATATCGATATATCCCTACGGTTAAGATAGTGGTGAGACGATAATCGTTACTATTTACTGGCTCATAATACCAAAATACTTAGCAAAGTAGACAAGCTAAGCGATTGAGGACGAATTTCACCGACGAAACTGAAGGCGATCAGCACATCTAAGCTGCGTTCAAGAGCTGCCCTTAAACGCGGTTTAGATGTTCTGATCGCTTTTAGTAGCATAGTTGAAATTGGCGTTTAGATACACGGAGAGAAAATTCTTAGAAAAATGACTGTGCTCGTCACTGTAATGTAGATGTCACTTGCACTCACAAGTGACATCTACATAAAATTTTCTGAGTGAGATTGGGAAAAAATCACTATTTGTCCAATAAATTTTACTGTACACCATAAGAATTTTTACTGTACTATCTTGGTAATTTTTCCATTACCACTCAAATGCACTCAGATTATGAGACAGCACAGTAATTTTTCCAAGATTTTTCTCTCCGTGTAGTAATTGTCTTTGACAGCAGGCTACGAAAATGCTTAGAATAAAAATTGGAAAATAGCGAAAGGCCAATGATAACGTTGTGGTTGTGGTGGTTTGGCGATGGACAGGTCATGAGTTTTTGGTATTTGATCCCTATTTCTTATGCATCGCATTCATTGAGTTGTATGACACAATTGCGTGTATACACTAGAAAAAAATGAGCAGCCAACATTGTAGATACCTAAGTAAGTAAGTAAGTAAGTATTTATTTGCATAAAACATGGTATACATGGTGTTACAATAATTTACAATAAAGATCTTACATGTTTTGCCAGAATTGTACTTAGCATGCATATGTCCACTTAATACAAACATGAGAATTTGTTATCCATAAATTCTTTAAGACTATAGAAATTTTTCAAGTTTAACCAGTTAAACAATTTTCCCTTAAATAATCTGGAGTTTAAGTTTTTTATGCTACTCGGTATGTTATTATATATACTAAAGCAATTATATAAGCAGCTTTTATTATATTTAGCAAGCTTGGGAAGATCACGCAGAACGAGTCTCTGTGGATCACGCCGGCTCCTTGGATTAATATCCTTGGCTGATATAAACAGGTCTTTATGTTTATTAACGAACATACATATTTCAAATATTAGGTGTACAAAAAAGTTCTACCCGTTTTTTTCTACGAAAAGATCGTATATGTACCTCTAATATAACCATTTTTTTAACTAATATAGTCACCAACAGCTTCGACTACGCTTTGCCAGCGCTCAGGTAATTGATGAATTCCGTGGCGATAAAAGGCTTCGTACTTTTGATGAAATAAATTCGTCAACTATTTTTTTTTACTTCAGCTTCGTTTTTAAATTTCTTCTCTGTTAGGAAATTTTGAAAAGAGCGAAACAAGTGATAATCACATGGTGCAATGTCTGGTGAGTGCGCTGGATGCGGTAAAACTTCCCAATGTAATTGATTTATAGTTTGGTGGGCGACTGAACTTCGGTGAGCCTTCGCGTTATCGTGGTGCAATATTACTGGTCGACCATTATGTGCCGCAGATGGTCTTTTTTATCGGATATGTTCTGCCAGACGTTTCAATTGACAACTGCAACGTTCGCCAGTGACAGTTTCTCCTGGTTTAAGTAATTCGTAATACAGCACGCCACACTGATCCCACCAAATACAGAGCATTACTTTTTTCCCGAAAACATTGCGTTTTGGCGTTGATGTGGTTGGTTGTCCTGAGTCTACCCAGTGTTTTCGACGTTTAGAATTCTCGAAATAAATCCACTTTTCATCACCTGTTACGAGTTTCCACAAAAAACTTTTCTTTTTTGTCTTGAAAGCAATGAGAGACACGTGTCAACTCGTCTTTCACGTTGCTCTGTGGTTAACTCAAATGGAACCCATTTTCCTTCTTTCTGAATTTTACCTAAAGGATTTAATCTTACAGAAATAGCTTGTTGGGTTACGTTCAACCTTTCTGCAAGTTGTTGTTGCGTTTGCGGAGAGTCTTGATCCAGTAATTCTTGCAGTTTTGTGTCACTGATTGTTGGGGGCCTGCCGGAGCGTGGTTTATCACTTAAATCAAAATTTCCATCTTTAAATTTCCGGAACCATCTTCGACACGTACTATCGTCAATAATACAGTCACTATAAGTTTCACAGATTCTTCTTTGAGCTTCAGCTGCACTTTTACCTTGGTGAAATTCGTAAAGAAGGCAATGACAGATATGCACACTATTGACTTCCATTTTTAGTTTCTAAAAAAACGTATTTATTCACAGCTAATATCTCAACAAACGTGACGTATATACAGAGTACAAACAGTTGTGCACGTCTGAGCAGGAATTAGTTGCTTACACTTTACCGAGTTTTAGATAACGCCGTCTATGGAAAACGGGTAGAACTTTTTTGTACACCTAATATATAAAGCGACGGCAGCTGTAACAAACCTAGTTTCTTAAATATGGGTTTACAAGATTCCTCCGAGTGCGTCCCGTAAATTGCCCTAATGCACTTTTTTTGAGCAACAAATGCTCGGTTTATATCGGTACTATTTCCCCATATTATAAGCCCGTCATATCATCATCTGCCTAGCCTTTTCCCAACTATGTTGGGGTTGGCTTCCAGACTTACCAGATGCAGCTGAATACCTGTATTTTACATGGAGCGATTGCCTATCTGGTATCCATAACCCAGTTGCTAGGTCCCTTGGTAGGACTTGGTAGGTAAAAAAACCGGCCAAGCGCGAGTTGGATTCGCGCACGAAGGGTTCCGTACCATTATCTATAAAAAAGGCAAAAAAATCATGTCTGTTGTATGGGAGCACCCTTAAATATTTATTTTATTCAATTTCTTAGTATTTCAATTTGTTGTCATAGCGGCAACATAAATACATCATCTGTGAAAATTTCAACTGTCTGACTATCACGGTTCATGAGATACAACCTGGTGACAGACCTTCGGACGGACGAACGGACAGCGGAGCGGGAGTCATAGGTTTTTCCCGTTTTTCCCTTTGGGTACGGAACCCTAAAAAGGAACATCAAAGAAATCAATATACATTTTCGATTTTCACATCCCTATTCTCTTTCTATTAGTGCATCAAAAAAACTTTCAAAGAAAAGGAGCTGCACGCGCAAATTTATTGTTACAAATTCATCCTTAGTCTAAAGAATGAACCGGTAGGTGAGTAATGTTAGATCGTGGTTCCCGTCTTCAGCAATTACGGTTAACTTTGTTACCATTAACTTTGATCCATTCTGCTGATTTCTACGAATTACGACTAAGGATAAGAGCACGACTTTTTCCGTATTCATTCAAGTCGAAAATGATTACTTTGAGAGACCTTTTGTAAATTCTAAAATATATTAATCTTGTAGGAAGGCTATTATTTTCATTTGAAGGCCTTCTAAATTCGTTTTTAAGTTAAAATTAAGAACATGAATTTAGTAAAAAAACTTTATTTTGGTTGAGAGAATTAAACCCGGTTGCCAAGCATTAGGTCCTAAGTACAGATTATTAGGAACTCTTCAATTAGTGAGCAGTTTTGGAATTGCGCCTAAACTAAAATGGCGAGCAATTTATACCATCGCTTCGGCTGAACCGCCACACTACCCAGACCAGACTGACCAACTGACTGAGACTGGGCTGACCAGAAACACCGGGTTATTCCACTTAACCCCATTGGCCATCCCTATCAATGGGGATTTGTGAACTTTTCTTCCATTAATCCCCATTGAAGTCTCATAGAGCTCATAATGCTGATATGTGGAAAAAAAATCACAAATCCACATCACTTTAAAATTAAAATACAAACAACATAAGTGTTATACAGGGTTATTTTTCAAAGACCAGCCAAATTTAAGGGTGTGGTACGGACCATCAAACTGAACGATTTCGTCCATGGGACCAACATCGTATTCGCGAATAAAAATTCAGCCGTCCTATACGTTTAGGTCGAGTAGGTATGGAAGTTTTCTAAGTGACAGTTGATACATTTTTCGCGAATACGATATTAGTCCCATGGAGAAAGTTGTTCAGTTTGATGGTCTGTTCCACATCCTTAGATTTGGCTGGTCTTTGAAAAATAACCCTATACAACGTGTAACGTTAAATGCGCAAAACCTCAGACACTCCAACCGATTTTTAATTCAATTGACCTATTTCAGAGAGAAAATAAGTCATTTCAAAAATTGTAAAGGTTTTATGTGCTGTTTTAATTTTACTGGCCATTCTGATAGTTTCTTGCGTCTGCGACGACGCTTTATCGAGGGAGGGGTCGTCGCCGGGCCACTGCGCCGTGTTGACAATGGGTTGCTATTGACCTATTAATAAATAGACACGGCAACGTTTTTAATGTAGATTTTTTGAAAAATGTGACCTATATTAAAAAGTGGTTCAATTAATTCTCCTCGTTATTCTGATCAAACTATTTTCAGGTTTTGCGCATTTAACGTTACACGTTGTATATAAGAATCACGAAGTCTTTATTTTTTATGGAGATAAAGACTCATTGATTATTTTTGTAATCAAATACAGCAGCTACATCAATAGCCTAAGGGCTGATTTTTCCAACGTCAGGTAATTACATAATTTTTTAGATAATTTATCCAAGGAATAATTTTGATTTTTTGACAGTTCTTCCATGCAAAACCTGTCAGACGACAATATTATTCCACGAATAAAAATTATCGGTCGATTGAAAAGTAAAATATTTTAGCTAAAATAATGAAATCACAGTGTAAATTTTACTACAAACAATCTTTTAGAGATCAACTTGTAAATTACTTCATTATTGATTATTTTAGAACGTTTGTTTACCTATGGTAGTTGAGTCTTTGCCTAAGTCTAGTGGCGCCACTTTTATTATGGACTGGACTTAAAAGCAGCAAATAAGTTGAAAACAGTTTGAGTACTTAAGAATGTAATTCATACTCAATTACTCATACACTATTCAGTACATACTAATTCCATGCTCATACACCAACTAACTTTGCGTTTAAAAAAAGAACACAGTCACATTTTTGTGACACATTAACGTTACACTACGCGATTTCCTTTTCCTAATGCTAATAAAATAAAGGGCCACTCAGAGCGCTTCCTAAAAACATGGTGGAGCCTTTCTCGCTAACTTTCATGTGGACGCTACAAATATATTGAATTAAGGCTACATCCTGTTAGGTAATGAGTTATCTGTCTATCTTTTTCATGCATTTCACATTTGGAAATTTCACATGGTGCCAAAAATAGCGGCCTGTATGCAAGATTCATGTGTTCCACGTGAACTGAGCACCTAATGTGCACTTTACATAATTTGTTTTTAATTTTTTGGAAATTCTGTGTTATTTTTGCGCTAGGACTGAAGTCGACAAAAGTTTTATTAGTTCCGTACCAAAATGCTAAAAAGGAACTCTTATGGTGAAACTCAGTCTCTGCGTCGGTCACAGATGGATATCTCAAGAACTACTAATGCTAGCAACTTGCAATTTGGAATAGTTTTAGATGACGTTTGCCCAACTATTTTGCATATAAAAAAGAATTAAAAATATTTTTTTTTTTTTTTTTTCAATAGGGACTGAAAGGGGGTCTTAAAAATTCGAAGTGGGGCTACTAGGATATGTGGGGTATCATATGAAAAAGCGCTGTCTCCACATTCTCAAACATTTTTTTTAGGCCGCATAGTGTTCGACTTTTAATGAAAATTGTAAAAAAATACCGTTATCTCCGAAGTTAAAAGCATAGAGAAAAATCTGAAATGATTGTATATGATAGAAGTTTATGTAAAGATTATAGGAATAATACGATATCTCTAAATAGCACCCTTTTTCAGAAATCATCAACAAAAATTACATTAGTTTCACTATCGGTGAAGTGATGACGCTGACCTAAAGTTGCAATAATCTACATACATCGTAGTGTTAAATTTCTTTGGCGAACATAGGCCCCGCAGATGAAAATTTAACATATGATGGTGCGGAACCCTCGGTGCGCGATTCCGACTCGCTCTTGACCGGTTTTTATTTTTCGAGTCACTTAAAATGTTACAGGTTTGTAACACGGATCAGAAGAAAGGAAATTCATTATTATTGGTACTGCCATAATCGGGCAGTGTTCCATATAGGGGCACGAAAAATGTATACCTAGTAATTTTTCAACTCAAAATTCAATAGAAATACCTAAAACTTTAGTTATTACCCTTGACTTCAACCTTAGGAAGAAAAAAACTAAAGAAAATACGTTTATTTCCGGTAAACATTACGCAGAGAAAGAACACAAACACAAAAAGAACAAGTTGGAGGAAAATATGCGTCACATCAACGCAAATCGGCCAACGCTCGGCATATTTCTACGACCCTATGCGAAAAGGCTCGGCAGATGATGATGATGCGAGACAGAACCCCAGCGCTGGTTATCAGCGACAGCCGGCGTTGACGTGATGACGTCAACAGGTGCAGTATACGAAGAGATAACAATGACACAATCATCATCATCATCTGCCGAGCCTTTTCCCAACTATGTTGGGGTCGGCTTCCAGTCTAATCGGATGCAGCTGAATACCAGTATTTTACATGGAGCGACTGCCTATCTGACCTCCACAACCCAGTTACTGGGTAATACGATACCCCTTGGTAAGACTGGTTGACAGACTTTCGGGCTTCTGACTACGTGTAACGACTGACAAAGATCCACTAATGACAGCCGGGACCAACGGCTTAGCGTGCTTTCCGAGGCACGGAGGGGTCTCGGTATGTAAAGATGGTCACCCATCCACAGACCAACCACGGCAAGCGTAGCTTAACCTAATCGATCGACCTGTGCGGCTGTTGTTATTTAGGCACGGGCCCCTCATAACAATGACACAATAATAAATAAAAATAAAAATAAAATAAATACACAATACCTAGACCTGTTAGAGCCGCTCTTGCGTTTTCTTTAAAGAATTTACTTGACACACGAAATACTTGTCAGAAAATCACAGCTTCAGTTTTGTAAAATGTTCGAGGATTTTCCGTTCTACGCCACTAAAGGAAGTTGTATCTATCAGTAAGGGTAAAACCCTGTAATCCCGCTGAAGCGATGGGCTTGCAACCTGTCACCTTTGTTATTACAGTCTATAAACCCACCCTACATTGAACCGAGGTGGCGTATTGTGCCAACTGAAGGGCTTGTTCGCTATTTACAAAGGGTTAGAGAGAAGCGGTGGTGATACAAATAATACTAGGTGTTGGTAACAAAGCTTGAGTGGCTTTAGAAGGTATACTGTACCTAAGTGAAATATTTTGATTTGACTTTTGTTTTTTTTTTTTATTTTCTAAGTGTCTGGTTTACTTTGTGATCTTCCTGTGCAAGTTCCATTAAATACTTTTTCTTTAATTTTAATGGGAATAGACTGGGCTTTAATTTGGTATCGATGATGCGTAAATAAGGGAAAAGGCAAATATTTTTAAAGGCCACTTTAAGAAAGTTTTCTTTTGGTGAAAAGAAAACTTTCTTTTCAAAGTAAAACATAGTTAGAATGAAACAGTATTATTATAAGAGAAAAGATTTGATTTTTTGTATGTTTGTTAGTAACGCTTTCACGCTATAACGGCTGAATGTAGAATAATTTTTATCTTGACTTATTTGGGTGACTGGCATCCATGGCGTGGTGCATTCTAAAGCTACTTCCCAACATCAAAACGAACCCCCAATTGCACCACAATCTAAATGCGTTTCGTGGTGCAAGCGGGCCTAAGAGTCCATCTTGTTTTCTGGGTGTCACACTATTCTCAAGAACCAGCCGTTATTCTTCCATACACTAATACGGTAATACTTTAGTATTGCCTGCTGTTCACTAATCACGAATAAGCTAGCTCACATTTCCCCGCAAATGTCGTAAATAGGTATGAAGAGATTTTAACAAAAGACGGTGGTATTTATTTGAGATTGGTTATGATCCTATAGGTACTTAAAATTAATTAAAGACGAATTTCACCAATGTAGCTCCTCACATCTAAACCTCGTTCAAGAGTTATCAGTGTCAATATTCCAGAACAATGATACTGGGAGCTCTTAAACGTGGCTTAGATGTGCTGACCGCGTTGTGTCATAGGCGAAATTCACCCTACAAACAAAACGAATCGTTTTGTTTACCAATGGTAGCATTTTTTATTGCAATAAGGGCCTAAAAATAGATTAGTAAGATAATTTTACCTGTGGCAGCTACTTCCATATGGGAGGGTCTACTATGCAAAGCAATGAGTTCTGCTTTATTATTGGTAGACATTTAACCCTTAGTAGGTATCGTGGGTCAAATTTGACCCAGAAGCGAACATAGCGTTTTTCTTACATTTCTATTTTTTTTTATGTTTTAAGTTCACACTAAGCAAAAAGTGCCAAAAAATTAGGTTAGTTACAAATGCGTGTAAAACATGATATTTTTTTTATATTCTAAAATTCAATCAAGATAATTTGGTAAAAAAATGTTTTTTATTTCATAACTAACCATATTTTATACAAATAATAAAAAAATCTACCTTCTACAACAGATTTTTTGGTATGGGTAAAATATGACCCACGATACCGGTAGTGTTGCCAAAAAAGGCGATACCAGCTAAGGGTTAATGTTAACCAATAACAGTCCGTAAATTATAGGAATCGACCATAAATCAATAACAAAAAGGCAAGAAATATAAATGCAAGTCAAGCATCATAGTGAAGGATTGGGTAACTATTATATAATCTGTGGTGAAGGGGCTTGTGGCTCATAATAATAACACCGGTTGATTGATCTCAAGGGGCTTGCCCGTAGATCATACAATCATGATTTTCTCTTTGATATCGATATGAGCTAAACAAACACGGGACAGCTTGTATTCATTAACGGGAAGTCAGATGCCGGAAAACCGGAAAACAGTCTAACTTTAGGGTATCGTTGTCTATCTTCAAAAGCGGTGGCGGATTTCAAAAGGCAGTCCGTGTGAAATACTGATATCCAACATCTGGTTAGACGAGAATCTGACTCGAACATAGTTGAGAAAGGACAGGCAAGTAACATAATCAAAATATGTATATAATATAGAACATTCAAGACGACGTACAAAGTAATCTACAACAGCAAGTCATAATATATAATATTATTAACGCTCATACACATGTTGTCTCAAATTCCCCTACACACCGTACAGCAAAAGAAAATTTAATTAAACCCAAATCATATGCAACGTCAGTAAAATGCATTCGCAATCCCCACTCTAATTAAAAATACAAACGAAATTGCTCTGAACGAAAATTTAAATACAAACTTTACGCCGACGCGCACGAATAAAGATTCCTTTGATTCACAACTTTTCATTTAAAACTAGTCGAGTTTAATAATCCATGGCAATAGAAAAACACTGGGCAAACAATGGTAAAGTTGGGGGCAAAGAAATGAGGAAAATCCGCAAGTGAGGCAGCTAGTTTAATATAAAATTCTCGAAGTTGCAAAGTCACGTCGCGCGTGCTAACATCTCAGTGGCTTTTTGCTGTTTACAGCTTTATAAAAGAGACTAATTTGCCCAAAGCTATTCAATAGGTGGCTAAACAATAAGGATTTTTATTCAGAAACGTCGCTTACTTAAGGTTTTCCGTTTTTGTCAGTTCAAAAGACTGTTTATTTAAGTAGGAGTTTATTTAGGGCTAAGTTTGTTTAGGTGTCTAGAGTTACTTTTCGGTTTTTAATTAGGTTTGTCACAGTAGGTAAGTTGTAACTGATAAAGTAAAATGTGTGCTAACTAAGTAACAAAGAGAAGTAATACTTCTTGAGGTTACCAAATGAAACAATAATTCTCATATATACTTTATAGCATACTTCACCCGCAATTTCGTCCGCGTGGATTTGGTACTTTCCCCTACGAAATTCAACACCTCCAACCTCTCTAAAGAGGAAATTTGGAGAAATAATTATGACGATCTTTATTATTTACCTTATCTATTCCTTCGGCTTAGAAACTTTATTCACAAAGACACAACAATTACAATTTACAAGCTAACACTGAAATGTATAAATATTATATACAAGTTTAAAACAAAAAAATAAAGAAAAAAGGCAGGAACTCATTGGGCATCAAAAATTTCGTCCGCATAGAAACTTGAAACTACTTTAAGCTCGTGGGAAACTTCGTTTTAAATTGCAACTACTATCTTATATTCAAGTTAGTTACTATCTGATACGACGATGATATAAAAGAACATCATCATCGTCATCTGCCTAACTTTTTCCCAAATATGTTGGGGTCGGCTTCCAGACTAACCGGATTCAGCTGTATATAGATATATATATCTGTATACAAGGTGTAACTTAAATAACGCACAACCTCTTAAGCGGTCATTGTACTCATCATTATGAACAACTTTTACTATGGGAACAACCTGAAATCGCGAAAAAAAAATCAACTGTTCCCTACATTTATGTTCGCATAACTCGTCAAAATGTAGGGAACAGCTGATTTTTTTTTGGGAATTCCGGTTTGGTCTCATAGCAAAAATTGTTCATAATGATGAGTACAATGACCCCTTAAGAGGTTGTGCGTTATTTAAGTTACACCTTGTATATATCCTCTATACTAT
This sequence comes from Eremobia ochroleuca, assembly GCA_949629135.1. Classification (NCBI taxonomy): domain Eukaryota; kingdom Metazoa; phylum Arthropoda; class Insecta; order Lepidoptera; family Noctuidae; genus Eremobia; species Eremobia ochroleuca. The sequence goes on along the minus strand of OX451395.1, from coordinate 14,239,306 downwards.
ATATCCCTGTTTTTTTTTTTAATATATAACTTAGACTAGTAAGTCTCGCCTTGCGCATGTCTATACAAAATCTATTCCCAGTTCCCTATCAATACACTATTCGATCTTCAATACTCCGTCGGATCTTAGATACTCGCTTACTAAGACTAGGTAGCGATTTATACGTAAATCGAGCACTTTTAAAGCACCTCTAGCTGGAATATAAAACGTAGTCGTTTTAGAGACATTTTTCTAGCTCGGAATATATTACTCAGGCTTATGGTCGACGTAAATGAACCTGCAGATTAATCTTCGCTTATTGCTTTAGTTTAAGTTAAAGGTATTGTGGTACTGAGGTTAATCCCTAGCTGAACGCGATAATTCCATTTTTCAATTAGAGAAATATCAGTCAGTTTACACGAGATAACGGACTTTGGCGTATTCTGTATCAGAAGAACATGAAAAATTGTCAGTATCATCAAGCTTGGTAATTTTATTGTCGATCGTAGTTTGCCTTTGTTTCTTCTTTGCATATCATTCACTTCTTTCCTTATTGTAAGGCTAGCTTCAGTAGCCTCCTAAAATAGCTGGCAGCTTACGCAATATTGCCTTTTGTTGGTTCGTCATTAAGTTCTAAATCTTCATTATTCTTCTCAAATTCTTTACTTTGACATTCACAAAGATAAGAACTTTTGTCCTTATCGGTGGTATCAGAACATGTTTCTCTTCTACAATTTTGCTAGAGGTCTTACAACACTATTTCAAACATATATGTTTTAATGGGACTAGCATAGCAGATGCGGCAATTTACAATAACGTATGAGATTCCCGCCATGAATAAGAGCTTCTTACTCATGATTCATGCGAGAGAAATTCGAATAATCGTATTTCTGCTGAACTGGACATCTTTCCTTGAAGTTTATTGCTTCATTGGTTTAAAACGTATAAATAAATATCATTGTCATTGTGTAAAGAATGAGATATGATAACAAAGGGATAATTATATGCTGATTATGTATATAATCCCTAGTTAAAATTAGCCGAATAAATAAATGCCCCCGCTGCATTGCCTAAGTATTCACACAAAAACCCGCAAAGGTCATAGAAGATTAAAATGACAAAGTAGTGACAGCTAGATAATGCGTTGCCAGCGTTGTTAATAAATCTCTTTGTGCGACTAATTGCAAACTGCATAAAATGATTAGGTCTGACGGGTACGGGTTCCGATTAGAAAATTTTGGCGTTAGTTGTTGCGATAGTAGTGTGCGGCGGCTTAACAAATTGGTGGCATTGTTCGTTGAGTAACTAACTAATTGTATGTTAATTAGGTAGTTGAATATAATATTAATGATGAAATTATCCTGTGAGAAACTGGCTTCATTGAAAGACGTTTAAAATTCAGTGAATATTCCAAGCGACAAATAATTAAAAGAAGTAGTTTTCAGCGATAAGTTAAATAAATTATATATGGAAATAATAATAGAAGGAGATGTTTCGCAGTAAGTAGTTTATTAAATCCAACTGTTAGAGAGAAAGAGTTGTAATATAGGACATACGATACACTATAGACAATGAAGTACTCTTGATCAATGAGGGTGTCACGAAATCCATAGAGAAATGATAACTATTGGAGTATTCTAGAATATTTAAAGCCACATAGGCTAGAATCATAAACAGTATCAACCACACAGAGCATAGGTCACGACAAAAAAATCCCATCTCCTAATAAACACAAACACATAGATAGCATCTATAATATAACACGAAAATCTGGTATTCAGGTCTAAATATCCAATTTTCAAGTGGAGTGCGAGCCTCGTCATAATTAACGGAGGTCTGGGACACCAGGCCATGCATAACTAAAGTACCCCGATAGACCTTCGTAAACTATGGACTCTACAATGATATATACGTTTCTGGAATTAACGAATGAGATTTGGGGGTTTGGGCAGTTCTCAATAAAAAATGTAGGAGAAGGCTTCAGTTTAAAAATGGATTGTTTTTTCTGAAACAGTTACAGTCTTGATTGATAAAAACGAAACAGTAAACGCATCGGACACATTTATAAAAATAACTGATGGTCTACTCTTGATTTGCCACTTAGATCATTCGGGTAGATGCACTAATGATACTGATTGAACTAATTAATCTAAATGCCAAACTCAAACTCAGAGCATTTATTTCAAATACACCCATTACAGGCACTTTTGAATTATCAAGGGGTCGGTCAGTCAGAAAGATGAAGCTAGTTGCCCATTCCAAAGCGTAGTAGGAGGTTCCTATGGAGAAGAATGGGCAAGAAACTCCACAGACACTCTTTTAAATCGTAAAATTATTACAAAATATTGGTTTCATCATTCATATTGAAATTATACATGTGAGAAGTATGTAGAAAGACGTGCACGTTAAAAGCGGCCGCAATAAAAAAAAGAAAACAAAAAGAAAAAAAAAACAATTCAGGAATTACATATATTCATATTTTTATTTATTTTCATAAATAAAAATAAGCCGTGGCGGCTAAGAGAAGACCAGTCCCTACTGACTGCGCCCGTTCACGAACATGACGTATGGATCTGCGCCATTTAGCTCAACCATTTTGAAGGGAACTTAATAATACAACACACACGCTACCACCAGCGAGACATTTGAGTGAGCATGTCATACTTTCAGCCGCCAAGGCACATTCAAGTCAATGAAAGACGTACCCAGTAAATGGTACTTACTTATACTTATCAAAATTAAATCAAAATCAAAATTAATTTGTCAAAAACTAGGCGGAGAATCAGTACTTTTCGAACGTCAAAATTACGAAAGACAGACCACCAAAACACCCGCCCTTCACCACTACTACGAGTACTACTAGTGCTTTCGCTGGGGAGAAGAAGTGGCGCAACAAACTCCCAAGCAGCATAGCTGTCTGTTCAGTTAGAAAATACTTGATTGTAGGTATACAATACTAGGTATTCAAAGTAATTAGAATCACAAGACACAGAACATTAAATTAAATTATATGCCATATGTCAGCTAGCCACGCCAATATACCAACAAATACGATAAAAACTATACGTACTCAAGCAAAAAAATAATAAACCAAAATTATATTTCTACATAACGAACCAATACTAAACCGCATTGAGTTAATACAAGATACACCTAAAGCAGACGTCTGTGGACTATGAATTCTCCAATGATTCCTTGATTTCGAAAACAGCCTAGCAGCATATATGTCAATACCATTACCGAATCTACTTTAATAAAAACGTATTTCTTTGGCTACATCTCAAGAGATTCAATAAAATGTAAAAGGAGACATAATGGCAGTTGTACAGTTAGGGCAATTTCGGATACACTTGATCACACAAGATCCAATAAAGTAGAAGATAATTAAATGATTATCTTAGAAACTACTACAAAAACTCCAAAACTCCCGTCAGTAAAGCAACCTTCAGTTACGACACGATAGAGTTATTGAAAGATATTGTTAGGAGCACTCAGAGCCTTTGTAAACTATAGATGTTCCAATACATCCACACGTGCTGGAAATAGCCTGGATACATAAACATGTCAAAGTCTAGACACCTAACGGTAGCATTTTAGATTCTGGTCAATTCTCCAGAGAATTTCTGGAAGACTTGCGGTTCTAATTTTAAAATAAAATGTGAGTGGAAGCTATCTTGAGACAATTTGGGGCTTACTACATCCGTAATAAGTTGCATGGCTTTGTAATGTATTTATGTTTTTGCTTGGACAATATTTTTAACAACAATGTAAGCCAAAAGACGTCATTATTATTTTGACCGACTTCAAAAAAGGAGGTTCTCAATTTGACTGTATATTTTTTTTTTTTTTTGTATGTTTGTTACGCGATATCTCCGCCAATTGTAAATCGATTTCAAAAACTGTTTTTTTAATGGATTGGGTATGCTTCAGGGATAAAGATCCGTTTTATTGAAGCTAGCTCAAAAACTACCAAGCAAAGTTAATAAAATTTATATGGGATCATACAAATTTTATTAACTTTGCTTGGGTAGTTATTGAGCTAGCTTCAATAATTGCCGTCAACCCGTCGTGCATCAACTAGCAGAAATTTTATCTGTACACATGGTGTACAGACGCCAGCTCATCAAGCTACCCGAAACTGTCAAATTTTCCCAAATAACTTTGAACCTTATCGTTTAGCGATAAAGTTGAAAATTTATTAAATAAATTTGACAGACTTGATTTGATTTATTTTTGTTTTTTTTTTTTGTAGTAACTTGATGTGCTGGCGTCTGTTCATTCGACGTTTGAGAGGTTAAAAATCGATTTGAAGTAACTTTCATTATATATCCCTTTTTTTACCTCATTTACCTATGACGTAGCTTCAAATGATTCGCTTTACGGTTCGTCGAACAAAATATATTTAAAGGAGAAATAATGATGCTCTCATTATTTTCACTCACTGATAAAAGTTAGAAATAAATTGCGGAAAATATAATGAAATACAATTGTAGCGGGAATGATACTTATGACATTCTGGAATACATTTCCAAGTAAGAAAAGTATACAATAGTAACAAAAAAAAGTTGAGAAAGTATATAATAGTAACAGTTAAATCAGTTTCCCTGCAACATATAGGTTGTGCTAAACTTGTGCGTCGATACAGACTTCTTGACATAACCTGGACGCATACGTAAGCATTTCTAACGTCAAGATAACTCAAATTGATACCATTTTCAAGCTCTGCGGGGTAGTGGCGTAACACACTAACAGTAGCAATGGTGGTTTTGACAGTCCAACAACATTCATTGCGTAATTTAAGTTGTTGGGCAGACAATTTTTTCGAACATGTAAAGCAATGGATAAGCAATATCCTTCAAAATTATTCAGATTGTGATTGAAAGTATGTTACGCAATTATAGTGCTGGCCATACTAAGAAACCGATGCAGGATGCGGGACGACGCACGTCAAATATTAAAAAAAAAAACAAAAAAAAAATATTTGAAAGTCACGCGACTTTTCGCGCCAGTTTTAACACTTGCAACCAAGTTGGTTGGCACAATCGGCGCGAGAGAATTTCACCCAGCATCCCACGCGGGATTCATCTCAGTGAGGCCAGAGCTTCAGGTCTACTACCCAAGGGTATTCACAGACGTTCTTTAAAAATATAATTTAGTACAAAATAGGACAGACCATTTATCTTTCCTTCTGTGCAGCTGAAGTTGTAATAAAAGTGTGTTAGTACCTACTTACATTGTGTGCATGTCAATTCACAATACGCTTGGAATGGTAACACTATTCAATATGAAAAGTGTTGACTTAACTGTTCTAGCAGTTTGAAAATTCTGTAAGCTTCTTTCAGTATTTTAGTGAACGTGTAATTTAAGAAATATAAAAGCAAACCAAAAATTGGCAGGCACAATGCAATAGAGGATAAAGATAATAAATAGAGGTTATACACGTTACGCAAGTGGTACGTCAAAACTTGGCTAATTAGCCTAGTTACATATCGCTTTGTCGCTTTTTCGCTCCCGATAATTACGACATGCCGTCCTACTTCTATGTGTCATATAATATTAAGACATTGTGCCGTTTTTGAAGATCGAATGTTGGGTAAGTAAATTATCTACCTGTTTTTACTTATAGCACAGCTCATTGGTCAGAGGAGCAATTCTCATAAATTTGAAAACGTCCACAGTCTGATCTCAGTCTCAATTTGGCAAAAATACCTCTAATTTCCCAACATTTTTGACAAGTTTTTGACATTGATTGTCGCTGAGATGAGATTGCGACTGCATTTTGAACGTTTTTAATTACAGAAAAAAAATCGCTACATTTCTCAAAGAAAAGATAATTAATAAAGAAAAATAGTCTGTCTGCCTATTTATCTATATAAATTATCTTTTCTTTATCTAAGCACGTATTTCATAGACTCATCGAACTTTCTTTTCCATCATTCTAGCGGTCTAGTTGTTCCAAAATATTTTGGGGTCAACCTTCCACCAAACATAGTTTTGCCGTTTTGTCAAGGCAGATGTGAAATTCGCACTAGCTGCCGCACTCAGAGACTTAACTTAAAATTAATCATTCATTAACTTTTATTAACCAACATATCTTGGTACCAATGTCAACAATAATGTTTTCAATCTGACATATTTTTTACTGACTGCGTTCCAATTTATACTTGTCAATTAAAGTTATTGATTGAGTAATTTTAAGTAATGACTCTGAGTACCGGGGTTAGTTTTACAAATTACGATATATCATTAAGACTCCCTTGTTGGTATAATGGTTGGATGTGTTACTGCTTAGAATGTTTTGTTCGATTCCCAGGTCGGGCAGTGTTGTTGAGATTTTTCATCAGGAATTTGTCAGTAACAGCGTGTAGTCTGGCTTTGTTCCAGGTTGTTGGCAAAAGGTTCGCCCGCTATTACATGTGACGTAGGGCTGACTTTTCCAAAACCAGATAAGTTTATCCGAGGAATAATTTTGAATTTTTGACAGTTCGTCCATATAGAAACTGTCTGACGTCAATTTTATTCCAAAAACAAAAATTATATGTGGACTGAAAAATCAGCAGGGTAATTGAACACACTATCAGTAGCAATGGCTTTCATTTTGACAGTTCAACAACATCCATTGCGTTATTGACGTTGTTGAGCAGACACATTTTTCGAACATATGGAGCAATGGATTAGCAGTATGCTTCAAAATTATTCAAATTAAGAGTAATAGTGTGTTACGCAATTAGGGTGCTGTTCTTAAACAACTGGTGAATTCTGGTTATAGGTTGGTTGATCAATAAATACCCGTGTTATCAATGAAAGCGCAAGTTTTTCTTATTTTTTTTTAAATTTTATTTGTCTACGTAATATCTTTTAAGGCCTTTTTTTCCACGATTTCTTCGGAAACCACATCTTTCGGGCGTCCTAGCATTTCTTCATCAAAAACAGATGAACGACCACGAAAGAATTAATTAAACGAATATCTCACAGTTGTAATAATAGATGGCGAAGGGTCCCCATAAACAGCATCCAAGTTCACTTTTATTTGTTCGCATGTTTCTCCATCCAAAAATAAAAAGTGTATTACGGATCGATACTGCTCTTTTTTCATTTTATCAAGAAATATGAAACACGTCTGATAGAACTGACTGCCAAATAAAAACTAACCTATCAATCAATCTGAAATTTAGTGTGCTGTCGTTTGACAGGTGACAGTTCATGGCGGGAGTCAACTTCTCTTAATAATGCCATCTATTGTCAAAAACTTATTGATCGACCCAGGTGCTAACAGTACACCTCTGACTAACCATTCGGGGATTAAAGGTGTGATGTTATGTTATAACATTCAGCTGTTTTCCCTGCTGGAGTAAGCAGATGTGGATATCTCCATTTCGTCAATTTTGTTTAAGTACTTACTTGACGCCATATTATGGCGTAACATAAACTTAACTTGCTAGACATAAAAACAAACTAAGACATCATCTTGATTTGTTTTTACGTTCAAGTAAGTTAGGATATTTTACAGATTTTTTTGTTAGTAAGGGATAGTTAAAATATCGTCAACCCGTCTTGAGCAAGCGTGGTAATCAATGCTCATATCTCTGTATGACAATATCGGGACAATACTAGTGTGTTAATTAATTATTTAATGTGTTTTTACTAAAATATGTACACTGAATAAACTTCTTATATTAAATGAACTAACAAACTATTAAAACATGAATAATATTATATATTTTTATATTAATTTGAGCTCCAGTTCCTTGCTAACTAGGCACAAATTCAGATGCCTCCAGAGAAATTTCTATAGAAAAACTTATAGTGCCAACCAATCACTTAATAATCCATCCACAAGAACATACAATATAACTTGGGTGTGCTAGTTTATCTTGGCAGCTTGTGTAGGTCCTCCTGGCAAGACAACTGTCAACAGTGTATGATTTCCAGTACATTTGCATGTCTTTATTTCTGCCAAGATATTAAAGTGTGTTTGTAATGTTTACATGTCATGGCTTTTTATTTCCGTATGCAGAAATCCCGTTCAAGTTGACGCTTTCGGTTGTAAAGTAATAAGTATAAGTAGTTTAAGTTCAAGATTATTAAGCACAAGTCCCATCCTTGATTTGCACGGTAGCAATCTACTAATGTGGTGACATCTCAAAACATCGAGATACATCTACGTTAGATATTAATATATTTTAACACAAACAGTCTTATTTATAAATGTCTCTCTAATTTTAATTAATTGCTAAGCAACTGATTAGCATAATTCTTATTCATAAACGCTATTTCGCGCTAAGAAGTTGAAGGAATTGATTAGTAGCTCTCAAAATAAAACACCACCAGTGCACTATTAGGGAGGGCGCCGACGAGCAACTTAGTTGCCCAGCAACTTTTTGGTCTCTGTCGCTGTCTCCTCGCTGAGATCTGGACGATGCGCAAACGGGGGCACAGCAATACAATTTTTTTTTTGTTAAATTTTCGTTGAGCGGCACCTGGTTGGCCGGCAACTTTTTGTCGCCGTGCGCGCACTTGCATTGAAAACAATAGACGGGCGACAGTTGCGTCCGAACCCGTGGACACTGAGTGGAACACTTCGGAAAATCTCCCAGCTGTCACGTCGCTACATGCGCGCACTTTCATACAAACCTGTAAATTTTTGTATTTATTTGTACAGTTAATTAATCATTTAATTTTTTACTTGCATAGTAATTATAATAAAGTTAAAATATATTTTAACATTGAAAAAAGAACGTGATGGTGAAAACCGCATCAAAATCAAATCCGCATCAAATCCATTGCGTAGCTTAGAAGAACTAAACGGTCAAACAGACAGAGACGAAATGTGACTTTTAGTTTAGTTTGTGAACGAGGGAATCGGCGCCATTCGGTCTTTTTTTAACAATCAAATTAAAACCAAACTATTCAAGCTCCAACTTTACTAAAGGTGCCTAAATCCTACTAGACATTATCAACTACCCAATACAATACCATACAATCATCTAAACTAAAGATACAATGGCCCATATACCTATATACACAGACACCGTCCACAATAGTGGAGATTAATTAACAAATCATTAACTAGGCGACCTGGTTTCAATGGGTACGGTTGAACCCGGGATATAGCATTGTGTTTCACTTCAAAAATTGATTCCATCGGGAAGGCATGAAAGGCATCGTACTTTTTTATTTGAACTTGTATGGCTAGTTTTATTAATGGGAACTATTGAATGGTATTTAAATTCTCTTATTAGTGTTTTGTTTTAAATATTTTTGACAGTTGCGAATCGGGATCTTTTGTTTTCAAACTCAAATTCAAGTAAACCAGGCGTAGAAGTAAACAGGCGCTTTTGAATTGTCGAGTGAAATCAGAAAGTGAAGCTAGAATGTCATAGAAACAGTGACGATTGGGAATAAATCTTTCTAATAAATTCTACTAGAGTTGAATAATACCACACTTAATTGTAGTAGGTAGGTGTATTTTGTGATCGGCAAAAAATTACGCAGCTGAACATTTTCTTGAAACGCTTCCTTAGTGCCTTATGGTGGGTCCACACGATACAGACTTTCATACAGACTTCTATATGTCGTGGATTGATGGCGCCATGGTGCAACGGACAGCGCCATCTAACAATTCGTTTTGTAAACCAATAATATCGTTACCGGTTGAAACGCAAGCGCGCCCTACCGCTTGGACACGATCGTCGGCAGAGGGGCGACAGCGAAGACTGCTGAAGGGACGGAGTGTCGCGACAGTTGAACTCCGACAGTCTTGGCAGACGCTCAGTACCAACGCACGTGTTTGTTTCTTGTAAAACCGTTACAGTGTATCAAATAAAGTTAGTTTGATTTAAAATTATCTTTCGTTCGAGTACCCACGACAGTGCCCACATTCACGAAAAACTATGTCGGATCATGAAGAAGACCCGATGCTTCGCATCTCGGCCACCCAGGATGCGACATCAGAACTGGGATGCACTCGAGCTGAAGAAAATACGGAGAATGGAGCGATGACGTCACGGTGCGACGAGAATTTACTTCGTACGCTGCTGGCTGCTCAAAATCAGAATATGATGTCCCTGATAGAAGCCATCAAGGGCCCGGCAGGTACCAAGCATATTTCTTTGCCTGAATTTGACCCGGATAAGCCGGATGTAGACGCACGTGCCTGGTGTACTACAGCGGATCTGTGCTTATCGGAAGTACCGCTCCAAGGAAGTGCTCTGATCATCACTTTAAGCAAGGCTCTGAAAGGAAGTGCGTCACGTTGGCTTGCGCAAGTATCGTTTGCGGGTATGACATGGCGTGACTTCAAAAGCCTGTTTCTATCCCGTTACGATTGCGTGGACACACCATCAGCTACTCTAGTCAAGATGATGAGTAGCAAGCCTAAGGAAGGTGAATGTTATGCTGCGTACGCCGCCCGATTGTTGTCTACGCTTACATCACGCTGGCAAAATATGAGCGCTGAGCAGATAGCCATATCCACGGTGCTAGCTCATATGGCACAATTCGATGGGCGTATACAGAGGCTGGCATTTACCACCGAAGTCAGCAACAGAAACAAGCTGCAGTGCGAACTTCAAGCGTTCTCGTTTTTGAAAAGGAAAGCGTCAACGGATAACTCTACTGACGCTATTCCAGAGTTCAAGCGATCGAAGTTTCAGTCTACAACGCTGAAATGTCACAGCTGCGGTAAAGCAGGCCACCGAGCGTCTGACTGCCGATCAAGAAGTGAGGTGAAAGGCAGGGCAACCAGTGCTACCACTTCGGCATCAAGTTCTGCGGGATCAAAGCAGCGGTCGGATATAATCTGTTTCCGATGCGGCAACGCTGGTCATTTCGCTACGAAATGTCCTCGAAGTAATGGTGGAAGCACCGGCGCGGCAGGTGGCTCAAGCGGTTCCGGGGCAGCGCCTGCAGCAGTGGTGAGCAGTGAGCGACGCGTTGACATTTGCCATGTCAGCAATCCCAGCGGTGTGCTGATGAATACCGGTGAGTCACACCCATTTTATTACGATTCTGGTGCCGAATGCTCTCTCATCAAAGATTGTGTAGCGTCAAAGTTTAGTGGCAAGCGTGTAAATAACATTGTCAATTTAACCGGGATTGGTCATGGTAGTGTGCAAAGTACCCTGCAAATTTTATCTGAAGTTATGATTAACGATTTACGATTAGAGATATTATTTCATGTTGTACCGGATAGTTGTCTTAAAAATGATATTTTAATTGGCCGTGAGATTTTAAATCAGGGTTTTAACGTTAGTATGACGTCTGATAGTGTTGTGTTGTGTCGTGATAAGGTTGTTAAGCTATGTGATGTTTCAAATAAGCTCGGGAACGATTCTAATTGTCAAATTGATTTCAACAAAGTTGATACAGACGTTCCGTCAGAATTTCATTCCCAATTAGTTGATCTTTTGTCACAATATGCATCTTCGTTTTCTAGTGGTGTTTCTAAATCCCGTGTTACGACAGGACAGTTGCAAATTCGGCTTGTAGATCCTAGTCGAACGGTTAATCGTCGCCCTTATAGGCTTAGTGCTAGTGAACGCGAAGTTGTTACTGCTAAAGTACGCGAACTAGAGGAAGCAGGTATTATAAGGCCAAGTTGTTCGCCTTTTTCAAGTCCAGTGTTGCTTGTTAAAAAGAAGGATGGTTCAGATCGCATGTGTGTCGACTACAGGGAACTGAACGACAACACTGTGTCGGATAGATTTCCACTGCCGTTGATAGAGGATCTTGTATCTAGGTTAGGCGGTGCTACATGGTTCACATGTCTTGATATGTTATCAGGCTATCATCAGATTCCAGTACATCCTGAATCAATAGAGCGCACTGCATTCGTCACACCTGATGGTCAGTGGGAATATTTGACCATGCCGTTCGGTTTGAAGAATGCGAGCTCAGTTTATCAGCGTGCAGTGATGAAAGCATTAGGTGATCTTGCTTATAGCTATGCCGTTACATACGTCGATGACATTTTAGTGATAGGATCATCTGTGGAGGAGAGTTTGGCTCGTCTTCACACTGTTCTCGATAAATTAACAAAAGCTGGTTTTTCTCTGAATTTTGTTAAGTGTTCATTCCTAAAGCGACGGGTCGAATATTTAGGCTTTGTTGTTGAGAACGGCCAAATCAGACCAAACCCAAACAAAATTGTAGCCTTGTCTAAACTTCCCCCACCTAAAACCATCACTCAGTTGAGACAGTTCATAGGGCTGGCCACTTATTTCAGACAATTTGTGCCGCAGTTCTCAAAAACGATGGCTCCTCTATTTCGTTTAACGAGTGGCAACAATAGGTCTATTGGTTGGGAACCGAACCATGAGGCCATTCGTCAGAAAATTATTTCTTACTTGACCAGTGAGCCCGTTCTAACGATATTTGACCCAGCGCATCCAATCGAGTTACATACCGATGCCAGTGCTGAAGGATATGGTGCCATTTTTATTCAAAAGATTGAAGGGAAACAACATGTGGTTGCTTATTTTAGTCGTCGCACGTCTCCAGCCGAATCGAAGTTTCATTCATTTGAATTAGAAACGTTAGCTGTCTTTAACGCCATAAAGCATTTTCGCCATTATTTGCTAGGTCGTAAGTTTACCGTTGTGACAGACTGCAGTTCTGTCAAAGCTTCTAAAAGCAAAACTGACTTGTCTCCACGTGTTCATCGTTGGTGGGCCTACATGCAGTCATTTGAGTTTGACATTGTTTATCGTGAAGGCAGTAGAATGAGCCATGTTGACTTTCTTTCTAGAAATCCACTCCCTACATCTAAAGTCGCTTTCACTCGTGTAGAACAAAAGCGTGTCGATTTAGCTGAGCTTACAAGTAACTGGTTGCAAGTCGAACAGGAAAAAGACGCTGAGATCAGTAAGATTGTGTCTGATCTTCGTAATGAAGTTTTTCCTGAGGAAACTCGCAAAACTTACGAAATTCGTAAAAGTATCCTGTATCGCAAAATTCAGCGTAACGGTCGCACTCGATGTCTGCCTATTGTACCTCGACCACTTAGATGGTCTGTAATCAACAACGTCCATGAGTCAGTCATGCACTTGGGATGGGAGAAAACTCTCGAAAAGATTTACGAGCACTATTGGTTCGAAGGAATGTCAAAATATGTGAGGAAATTTGTAGACAATTGTATCACTTGTAAAGTAGCGAAGCCTCACTCCGGTAAAGTTCAAGCAGAACTTCACCCAATTCCCAAGTTCAACATCCCATGGCACACAATTCATATTGACGCTTCTGGTAAACTGTCTGGTAAGAACGACATCAAGGAGTACGTGTTTGTCATCATAGATGCGTTTACGAAATTTGTGTTACTTCGTCATTCGCTTAACATCGACACTAACAGTAGTATCTGTGCTATTAAGTTCTGTATAGCGTTGTTTGGAGCACCGAAACGTATAATAGCAGATCAAGGTCGTTGTTTCGCTAGCAAAGATTTTTCTAGTTTCTGCACTTCTAACAACATAGAGTTGCACTTGATAGCTACTGGAGGCAGTCGTGCAAACGGTCAGGTTGAAAGGGTAATGAGTACCCTAAAGAGTATGTTGACAGCTGTAGAGACTAGTCGTGAACGCTCTTGGCAGGACGCATTAGGAGAGGTTCAGTTGGCTCTGAACTCCACTATTAACAGGGTGACTAGATCTAGCCCTCTCGAGTTGATGATAGGAAGGGTAGCAAGACCTTTATCTTTAGTGACCGCTGATAATGATGATATGATTGACGTCAATCTAGATGAGATTAGAGAGCACGCGACACAGAATATTGAAAAGAATGCCAATTACGATAAAAATCGATTTGACCAAAGTAAGGCTCAGGTTTCTAAGTTTGCTATTAATGATTATGTTTTAATTGAAAATGAAGAAAGGAATCAAACAAAATTAGATCCTAAATTCAAAGGTCCATTTAAGATTATCGATGTGTTAGACGGAGATAGATACCTACTAAAGGCGCTTGACTCTAAGCGAACCTACAAATACGCTCATGATCGTGTGAGGAAGATCCCCGATCACCAAGTTCCTCGAGAATTGGATGTCATAGGTGATGACAGTGATAGTGAAACCAAATCTGATTAAAAATGGCTTGTACACTCATACTCGAAACTTTAGACCGCACCTCATGAGTAACATGTGGCGATGGGTCTACAAGAAATCGTTGGTGCGATTTCTGTCTGTGTTGGTGCACAGAGCGCTTCATGTGTTGTAGCACATATTGCGCTAGATTATTGAGAGTCGTTGGTGCGATTCTTCTTCTGTGTTGGTGCACAGAGCGCTTCATGTGTTGTAGCACATATTGCGCTAGATTACTGAGAGTCGTTGGTGCGATTCTTGTCTGTGTTGGTGCACAGAGCCCCTCATGTGTTGTAGCATATGTGGTGGCAGATATGTAGAGAATCGTTGGTGCGATTCTAGACTGTGTTGGTGCACAGATTATAATGAAAGTTTCATGAGTTGAGTATGCATTGCTTATGAAGTGTGATAAAAAGTAGCAGAGTTGTTAGAATTACTTTGTTAACTTGTTGATCGGATCTTTTCCAATGAATGATGTTGTGCAGGCACCACTGTGTACGAAGCCTTAATAACAAGGCATTGATTATTGTACTTAGATTTAGAACAAATAAAGTACCATTAAGATCGACCTTTGTTTCTATTGGCAGGATAGCCGAGCTAGTTTACTCTCTGAGTACATTTTTGTCCACAGGTGCTACACCCGAGGACGGGTGCTAGTCAGGGATGGCCGTGTCGTGGATTGATGGCGCCATGGTGCAACGGACAGCGCCATCTAACAATTCGTTTTGTAAACCAATAATATCGTTACCGGTTGAAACGCAAGCGCGCCCTACCGCTTGGACACGATCGTCGGCAGAGGGGCGACAGCGAAGACTGCTGAAGGGACGGAGTGTCGCGACAGTTGAACTCCGACAGTCTTGGCAGACGCTCAGTACCAACGCACGTGTTTGTTTCTTGTAAAACCGTTACAGTGTATCAAATAAAGTTAGTTTGATTTAAAATTATCTTTCGTTCGAGTACCCACGACAGTGCCCACATTCACGAAAAACTATGTCGGATCATGAAGAAGACCCGATGCTTCGCATCTCGGCCACCCAGGATGCGACATATAGAATTTTGTCTGTGCAACTAAGCAGTACAGACAAATGTCGGTGTGATAAAAAGTCGCACAGACAAAAATCTATAGAAGTCTGTATGAAAGTCTGTATCGTGTGGACCGACCATTATTTTCCATGTGAATGCATAGGAATTCCTACGTTATCATTATTTTGCCCAAAAGAACTTGTCAATTACCAAAAAGAGCTTTGAGCAAAAAAAGTGTTTGAAGTTATTACAAAGTAATTAGCATTTTAATCTAAAAATTCTCAGCTCATAATTTTCTGTCTAGAGCAAAATAAGTTTATAAATATTGCCTACCAAGTAAGATTACTTGAATAAATTCAATAATTACAAAAATACGAACGTTTTTATAAAACGTTAATTCCTCCTGAAAATTATATTACCTATATATTCACTAGTAACTTTTGATTATGTAAACTATTGCAATCAAAGCTTTACAAACTAAAAGAAATGCCAAAAGCTCGTTTATGTTCAAAAGAGTTGAAAAGTCGTAAACCCACACGATTCATACGTAAGTATTTTATTTCTCTTCTAAACTCGTAGATTAGAAAAGAAATGGCTTGTTACAAAACCTGAAAGATTTCTTTGCTACTGAAAAACCTCGCTGTATTTTTAGAATCAATTATTTGAAATGTCTGTGTAGTTAAGATAGTGGGGGTTCGTGGCTAAATAATAACAGCCGCACAGGTCGATGGGTCAGGTTAAGCTAGACATGCCGCGGTTGGTCTGTGGATGGGTGACCATCTTTGCATACCGAGACCCCTCCGTGCCTCGGAAAGCACGTTAAGCCGTTGGTTCCGGCTGTCATTCGGGCATCTTTGACAGTCGTTACGGGTTGTCAGTAACCCGAAAGTCTGACAACCAGTCTTACCAAGGGTATTACCCAGTAACTGGGTTGTGGAGGTCAGATAGGCAGTCGCTCCATGTAAAATACTTTACTCAGCTGCATCCGGTTGGACTGGAAGCCGATACCAACGTAGTTGGGAAAAGGCTAGGCAGATGATGCTGATTAGTTAAAACAGTTTTTTTTTTTTTTTTGGAAATGGCATCTCTATAGACAACCACGGAGGTTGTCGTCTGCTTAACTGGACTTGCCTGTGGATGCCTCAACAAGTTATATCCTCCAGTCAGCACTGACTGGAGGATATAACTTATTGAGGCATCCACAGGCAAGTCCAGGCACCCTTTATGGGGAACGGACCTCGGCTTAGTACGTCGCTGTAAAAATGTTCCTCCATTATTCCTCAATGCTGTATTTTGATTGTTCGTTTTTTATATCTTATCGTACGCTGTACCGGTTGACGTCATCACGTCAACGCCGGCTGTCTCTAAAAACAGCAACAGCTGGATCTCACTGGTGCTCTGTTACGCATAGGGTCTTAGCATTATGCTGAGCGATGGCCTTTTTGCGAGGATGTGACGCATGTTTTCCCACAACTAGTATTTTTTTGTGTTATGTTCTTTTTCTGCGTCATGTTTACCGCATATAAATGTATTTTATTTCTTTTTTAACCGATTCCCAAAAAGGAGGAGGTTATATGTTCGACTTTGTGTATGTTTTGGTTATAATAATATGTTCGACTTTGTGTATGTTTTTTTTATGTAAGTATGTTCACCGATTTCTCCGTCAAAGAGCATAACTAGCATAACCCTTTGTAACAAAAAAATATTTTTTTAAATAGCTCTAGTTAAAAAAATATTTTTTTGAGAAAACATGGGACCACCATTGTCACCAAGTCGGAATCTGATGAGGGAATCCCATGAAAATCGAGGGAAACGAGTATTTCACTGGTTGCGATTCGATTAGGTACTTTAATGTGGTTGCTAAGCAATTTATGCTCGTCACAATGCGTATGATGAAGTGGAGCTGATGGTGACTTCTCAGTCAGCTCCAGTTCTCCTGGTTCTTACTAGGAGAACTCCTCAACATTTAAGTCCCTGCATCGGGAAAAGCAATATTTTGTAAAAGGTGATGAGCAGTTGACATTAGGTTATTGCAACTTAGATAAATTACAAACTGACCCACTAAAAATGAAAAATAAAAAACTTTTTTACAAAAAAAAAAACAACCGACTTCCAAAAAACATTACCTAAGTACCTACAAAGTGAAAAATAACTTTAATTTAGAAGTCCGTGGCAAATAACTGATATATAGATCCAAAGATACCGACTGGCGGTCGGTTCTTTTTTTTTTTTGTAAAAACTTTTTTTATCTTTTTTCCCTTCCACCATAATGTTGCTGAACAAAATCTAAGCGACAAAGATAATAATTGGTTCCGTCGCTTCCTGCCACCTATATCACCTTGTTCCTTTGTGTTCTATCGAAGTAGAAGACAAAACATGTTACAGCTAACAATCTTTTACAACGTTGTGTGTAATCATGTTTCAATTTCTCAGCGAAATATCGCAAAACGACGGTGGAGTAGAATGCCGTTGCTCATCAGTAAGACGCAGGCTTAAAATAAAAGTGACAACTGACAGTTGTATATTAACTACAGTCAATCTATAGTTCACTGGTGTAAACTGACAGGTGCTACTGTCACCTGGAACATTATCTTATTTTAATCGCTTTATTTTAAGTAAAATAATTGTAAAGTCTAAATTATAACAAAAATGTAAGTAATCATGTTATTTAGCATAGTGACAAACACAGAGATCGTTTGACTTTTCGTCACTTGCAAAATTATCGACATTGACGAGCTATACATGGTTGAGCTACATGAGTGACAATTGCTTGCACTGACTGGACTGGTCCACTCAAATCTGTGTGGTACTTTCCCCAAAAAACTATTTCATTATCTGACCACGATTATGTCTGAACTTTAAAAGAGACTGTGACCTCTGAGTTTGTTTCGGCCTTTCTTCTCAGAGTAGTCAAATAGGAAACGCCGACCTCATGTAGCTTTTTTTTTTTTACAATATGACGTGTAAAAGTGATTCCGATATCCTGTTTACAGAATAAACAATTTAATTTCATTTTATTTCAGATCATCGACATTGCTTGCTCATTCAAAATAAAAAATAAAAAATTTTAAAAGTCGACTGTTTGTAGATGCAGATTGAGTTATATAGCTGCAATCTATTCAATTATATAGGTGCTTAGTATAGACCATTTTTCCTAAATCAAAATACGAGCACACTCACTCTATTGATACAGTGTAAACATACATAATTGCTTCCGTCGTTTCCAGCCACGTAAATTATATTGTTCCTTTTGTCTGGCATCGACGCAGAAGACAAGGGAAGGATTTGTGGCGTTCGAATCTATACCACAGTCCTCTGTAACTCGCAAATAGTTGCTTTAACGACCTTCTATGACGCTTTGTGTTCCTGGTACCTGATGCTATGGGAATTTATGTAAACAGATCCGGTAGGCGAAACATGGTATCGTTATGTTGTTGAATAAATGAAGAAACTAGGTAAACGTTATCATATGACAAGCTTGAAACAATAAAAATCGTAGTGCAATAAATAGGTCACTGTTTTTTTCCTTGCAGTTTAATAAAATGCGGTTTGAAACCTTAACTAAGTATACCTATAACAAATTTTCCTTCTGTCTTTACCTGCATATAAAATTATACCATCAAAAACTACTTTCCTTAAAATATTTCCACCTAAAGCCGCGAGTCGCTTCGCCTAAAACTGAAAATTATGAAGACCTCGCTCTCTAAAAATTAAAGTGCAAATTCGTTCATACATCCATCTTCATTCTTCCTAGTTTAGCTAACTGGGGGCCCTTTACAATCAGCTAATGGATGGTAATAGAAGAAATTGTTAAAGGAATTACAAATCATATAAATCTTAACTCCGTTTAACTCCGTTACTGGTCTAATTTTAACAAGCTCTGCTATCTAGCGTACACAATGTGCTTGATTTCCACGACTGGAAAAGTTTGATTGTATTTTGAGAATTCTTTCAGTAGTAACCGAAAGTTTGGAGCTGTGCCCAGTAAATGGCAATTGGTTCGTCTCTTATTAAATGGAATAGGATTAAAAATCGTCACCGCTAAATAAGTGGGAGTAATTTAGGAGGTATATCTACAGCCTCCAGTCATCTTAAAGGTATATCCAAGGATATGGTAACTTCTTTCTGCCAGGGACGATACATATTTCAGGCATTTTCACCTGAAAATGCCTGAAATAAGCAGGCTAGCTCAGGTCCCTGAGCCCGAGCTACTAGATATCAACTTTACTGTTTGGTATTTATTTTCACGACGGCTGGAGTATTTTTTATTTTGGATTAGTGAATGGGCCTCCTCTGGATATCTTCTGATGGAAACCGATAGATGAGGTCTACGATGGCACGAGTTCGTATTTCTCGTATAGATCAGATCGATACGATAACCGAAAAGGGAGAAGAAAAGTGTATAAAATAAATTATAAAACTTGTCTAAATGGTCTGTGGTGTTAGTGTAAGCATAATATCCTAGACGGAAACGTACGATTTCCGATATGTAAGATGAATGTATCTAGTTACTTTCCTTTAACAATAAAACATTTTCTTCTAACATTTCATGTTATTCAAGGGAAGGTTCAAGTGAACAACATGGTATGTTTATCCTGTAATATTCATAAAAAAATCTTGTTTAATCCACGTTTATTTTGATGTAATATGTAATTATTTTTAATGCTGAAATATCTTTATTGCGGTTTAAGTTAAAGCGACTATAACATAAACCAAAGCAAAGTAGCTAACGATCTTAGTTAGGGGAAACTATTTGCATTCTGCATTTGGTAGATGAATTAGAAACATTGTTGTATGTTTATGTTGCACTGCTGACTCAATCTAGAAATGCATGGGTAACTAACTCCCATGGGTAACTACGAGTAACTCCCAATATTATTTTGTTCTATTTCGTCCAAGTCTGCAAAATTAGTTCTCTGGGATTCGCCAAACTTCACTGTTTCGATTCATTTCTTGTTAATCCCCATTTACATGGTGCAAGTTTGTGAAATATTCAAGAATATTGCAATAAAGCACGTTCAATTATTGCCATTCAAGAATTGCATGCAACTGTTTCCACGTATGCGATTTCCATAAAATGGCTTACAATAATTGAATTGTATTGCCATTCAATAATTTCATGCGACTTCTGTTTACACCAAGGCAATTATTGCATACAGGTTTTGCCGCATCTTAACACAGTATTGCATGTCCTTATACAATTGATTCAAACACTGCCCGTATTTGCGCTGCCAAATATTTCATTCAGTTTTACTGAAAATCTCCTCAAGATTTTCTTTAACTTTGAATGATGGTCATGCAAGAATTTAATACAATTTTATTGTTCGTGAGATTTTATTGTACGTTTTATTGTACCTCTAGCAGTTTTAAACGGCAACTAACTTGCCCATATCGTGCAACAATTGTATGTGTTATTTACACGGTGCCAGTCAATTGTTGCTTCAATTTTATGGCATCATCTACCTAGCGTTTTCCCAACTATTTTTGGGGTCGGATTCCAGGCTAACCGGATGCAGCTGAATACCAGCATTTTACATGGAGCGACTGCCTATCTGACCTCCACAACCCAGTTAATGGGTAATACGATACCCCTTGGTAAGACTAGTTGTCAGATTTTTGGGCTTCTGACGACCCGTAATGACTGTCACAGATCCACGAATGAAAGCCAAGACCAACAGCTTAACGTGCTTTCAGAGGCACGGAGGGGTCTTGGTATGTGAAGATGGTCACCTATCCACGCATTAAGACTAACTGAGACTAACCGCGGCAAGCGTAGCTTAACCTGATCGATCGACCCGTGTGGCTGTTATTACTTAGCCAAGAGCCCCTCAAGTTCAGTATTCAATTGTATGGTATGCAACATGCAATAAACTTGCACCATGTAAATGGACTTTTTGTCACCACAGTGAATTTTGGTTTACAGGAGTTGCAATGGTTAGAAACAGTGCGCCGGGCTTGTTAATTGAACTGATGGAATCCCTTTTGCCATATGACACAAAAGGATGACCTATATGGCAAAAGTCGGAGAGATTCTTAATGAAGAGATACGATGCAAAAACTATCTTGATTCCAGACTTTTCGACGACGACGTGGATTTTATCTGCTAATTGGAAATATTCTCAGTTTTTACATTAAATAACCTATGTACGAGTAGTATTATTTAGCCACGGACCCCTTGCCCGTGGCTAAATAATAACAGCCGCACAGGTCGATCGATCAGGTCAAGCTACGCTTGCCGCGGTCGGTCTGTGGATGGGTGACCATCTTTACATACCGAGACCCCACCGTGCCTCGGAAAGTACGTTAAGCCGTTGATCTCGGCTGTCATACATAGATTTTTGACAGTCGTTACGGGTAGTCAGAAGACCGAAAGTCTAACAACCAGTCTTACCAAGGGGTATCGTATTACCCAGTAACTGGGTTGTAGAGGTCAGATAGGCAGTCGCTCCATGTAAAATACTGGTATTCAGCTGCATCCGGTTAGACTGGAAGCCGACCCCAACATAGTTGGGAAAAGGCTAAGCAGATGATGATGTACGAGTATGTAAAGCATGTATTATATTTCAAATAAACCATCATCATCTGCCTGCCTTTTCCCAACTATGTTGGGGTCGGCTTACAGTCTAACCGGATGCAGCTGAATACCAGTATTTTACATGGAGCGACTGCCTATCTGACCTCTACAACCCAGTTACTGGGTAATACGATACCCTTAGGTAAGACTGGTTGATATTTCAAATAAACCAATTAATAATAATAATATATTTATTCTTACCAATAATTACCAATAGGTTTTGAATTGGCAAGGAGTTGGTCAGTCAGAAAAATGAAGATAGCTGTAAAGGTTGTTATTAATTAAATAGTTGAATCGGTAATATATTGCAAGCGGAAAATAGTTTATCTCCTAGCCTGCGAACATCACACTTTTACAACATAACACACCTGTAAGTATACATAATTGTATACCTACATAAACTAATGACTTTGTATGGGGGTAGACCAAAACTACAACAACTCTCGTAATTTTAAAAACATTCACAGTTTGATCTCAGTCTAAATCTGTCAAAAATACCTCTAATTTGTCCAAATTTTTGACAAATTTTTGACATTGATTATGACGAAATTGCGACTAGATTTTGATTACGGGAATTGGCATTCTGTTGAAGTTTTTAATTACGGGAATTGGCATTCTGTTGAAGTTTTTAATTACGGGAATTGGCATTCTGTTGAAGTTTTTAATTATGGGAATTGGCATTCTGTTGAAGTTTTTAATTACGGGAACTGGCATTCTGTTGAAGTTTTTAATTACGGGAACTGGCATTCTGTTGAAATTTTTAATTACGGGAACTGGCATTCTGTTGAAGTTTTTAATTACGAGAATTGGCATTCTGTTGAAGTTTTTAATTACGGGAATTGGCATTCTGTTGAAGTTTTTAATTACGGGAATTGGCATTCTGTTGAAGTTTTTAATTACGGGAATTGGCATTCTGTTGAAGGTTTTATTTACGGGAATTGGCATTCTGTTGAAGTTTTTCATTACGGGAATTGGCATTCTGTTGAACTTTTAAATTACGGGAATCGGTATCCTATTACGATCTTTACGAACAACTCCGTTTCTTTCGTCCACGTTCACATCTGAGTTATACATTTCCAACATGTATAATGGTCTCTCACAGATTTAATCGCCTCTCACAGGGTGTTCCTATTAATACCGTGCACATAATATCCGGCGATGTATTAGTGCACTGGGACTAGTGCTCCAAGCGTAGACGCAATTTATTAGCTTGCTAGAGATTAATAGTGCGTGCCAGGTAACAGATTGCATTTTGATCGCGTAGGAACACCGCAGATCCTTTCTGACGATACGCTCTTTTAATACGAAACTAAGCCAATAATGTAAATAAATATGTGAAAGGGTATTTATTAGATTCTCAGCTCAACAGGAAGTAAATCTTCCTTATGGCTTAAAAAGCTTATGCGACGATACACGAATGTTATTATTTAGATAAAGGTGTTAGATTGTTTTGTTGTTATTAAAATAAGTGATTAGTGACGAATGATTTAGAAGACAAACATATCGATTCGAGCTCAAAAAGATATAGGAAACACATACAGTCTGATTCCAGACTAGGTAAGTAGCGGTTTTCTTCAAAAATATAACTAAAAACAAACCTGGTCCCCTTATATTGTCTTTGTGATACCTGTGATCACTTTCCTCTGTTTCATAAAATTTTAGTTTTTCTCTTCCTGTATATTTATTTTTAGTTGTGTATGTATTTATTATTTTGATTACGTGATATTTATTAACTTCATAGTGATATTTATTTTAGAAGTTAGTATGTATGTATGTTAGTATGTATGTTTGTATGTATGTATGCTTATTTGTATGTATGTATGTAAGTATATTCTCATTGTATTTGTTTAGTTTTTTAAGTGAATAATTGATTACGATTTTATGTATTCTTTTTGTCTCCTTTACTCTTTCACACGCTGTCTACATCTCTCTATCTAATGTCCTATCGCAGGTATGCTGGAAGAGATTTCTTAAGAAATAAGCATCACCTTTGAACCTATTTTTCTGTTCTGTTTTTTCTTGTCTATTTATATATGTGTGTACATAAATGGTAAAATAAATAAATAAATAAATAAATATTTTGTTTATTTTACTTTAAAATAAAACGGCTATCCGCCAATTACATTAGTTAAAGATTTTTGAACAGTAAATTATTCTGAAACCCCTGCGTAGAAATTGTTCGTCGGTTATAAAAAAATGCTGCTTTATAGGTATACATATCTTTATACTTTTTGACTTTGTAGGTCTTGCAATTTTATATGAAACAGTTAACCAACGAATCATTTCTACGCTAAGGGGTCTGAATCATGTGCTGAATTCATGGTTACAGTTTTGCGTGTCGATGTCCCTTCCACCCCGTTATAGCCTATTTCAGAACCACACCCTGCCGTGCGATTCTGTAACCATCTCACCGTGAAAGCTTGGGTGAAGTGAACGTGGAGTGAGCTGTCATTCGCTAGGGATTAACACTATTAAGTGCTCACTTCACTTATGATTTCACGGTGAGATTTTTACGGAATCGACCGGCTGTACTGAGTTAATTATCCGTCCAAATTCGAGAGTGTTAACCGATTTGAAATTAATCGAATTCATTGTATTCTATAACCTCATTAGTCGCTGTCATGATTTTCGATTATTGTGCTTTAGTTGTGAAACGTCGGGCTTATTATATTCAGTTGTCCAATAATGAGCAGCAAACAGTTATTAAATGTGAAAATAATACAAATAAATTGGCAAGTTAAGCTTCAGCCTCGAACAGGGATTACCAGCCGTTCCCAGGGGATATATAAACGTAAGCCAACCAATATCCCCACTATCCGAATAGTACCTGTTTTAATATTTATTTATGGTTTATTAAAAAAAAAAAAAAAAATCTAGAGTACCTACATTTTTTAGCGACCGAGGGTTAAAACTAGAAGGGTAAAGTGTGAGCTATTATTTGGGAGCCTGCAGATCCGTAACACAGGGTTTCACTAGCACGGACTCCAGCAAAGGAGCTTTTGTCTTGTATTTTTTGTTTAGTCCTAAGGTGTTATTTATAAGCTAAACTTTGTGGAGAGAAAATAAACTTATTATTATTATTTAAACCACTTTTGGACCAAATTCATGAGGTCTACAAAAGGGGGTGAAATTTTGGGTCACTCTTTCACGCAGACGGAAGTGGTAGGCAGAACCTAGTTTAAGAAGAAAATAATTTGCGAAATGTGGGCGTGCTTTTCTACCTAACGCTTCGGGGGTTAGAAGCGTGATGTTGAAGCGTGATGTTGAAGCGTGATGTTGGAGCGTGAAGCGTGTTGTTGTGTGAAATAACATAATCTGTATTTGCGACCGTCGCAATATTTGTATGAAACTGAGTAGAACTTTTTGTATGAAAAACAGGGTAGAATTTGGAATGCAATGGCGCCGATCCCCTTGTTCACAAACAAAACTAAAGGAGGATGGGCGAGGCCACAACACTGCGTTGCGGCGTCGTATCGCAAAAACGACGTCGCACAGCAATACAATGCGATGACGCAACGCAAAAATTTCATCGCATACGACATCGTACGACAAGACGCTAACCGTCATGTCAGTTTCTAAAAAAAAATTGTCTTTGTAGTCTGATATACTTTTGTCCCAAAGGACGGGACGTTCCTGAACTAAGGATATCAGGTAATCGATATCGTAATCCGCCATCATGAAACGTGCGCACCTCATTCAATGTGGACACTAACTACGAGGTAGCGCGTCGTCGCATTGCAGATTTGTACGTTGCGTCAGCGCATCGGAAATTTCCACGATGCGTTGTGCGGCGTCGTAGATTTTTACGATGCGACGCCGCAACGCAGTGTTGTGGCCTCGCCCGATGGCGAGTTTGGACCCACATTATTTATAAATTAACCAAGTGACGTTCACTTGCAAGTTCATATTTACTATAATTAAGAGTTTATAAGAGGATTATATAAAAAATATTGAGTCACTAGGTGATGGGAATTAAAAGTTAGAAAAGAATTTTATTTACATAAAAATAAGTCATCATGCAGTAATTAAACGCACCGTGTTTCGTATTAGGAGTAGAAGTCGGTGATTATACGAGTAGTTTCATCCTATATCAATCCAGTCTATGCTTACAGTACTAATTTCATTTTTTTTTGTATATTAAACATGATCTTAGCGAAACCAACGTCGTCAGAGGCTGCATTGGTATATTCATTGGTTAATTTGTAAGTTTGTTTGTTTGTTTGTATTTAGATTAGTTTATGATGGAACTAGCATAACATTTTGTTAAAAGTTCCTAAAACAAATAAAAAAAAAAAAAAAACAAATTCATTTTCATATCTCGTTTTGACCATATCACTATTTTCTAGTTACTAGTTTCCAGACGTATTTTTTATTTTGAGTAGGTAGGTATGTAAGTACCTACCTATATTTTGCCAGAGAGACTGATACAGAAACACGATGGTAGTGTTGGTAAATATTTCTATTCTGTTTGATCACCTTTTTGAAACTACATAATATATAAACAAGATATTGTATTATATTATTAAATAACCACTATTAGATTCGTTTTAGGTTATAATCTTTTACATTGCATATCTTTTTTCTCCCAGCCTCTACGACTTACTGCCCATTTGCTTTTTTGCTAGTTTTATATAGTTCTACAACTAGGTATAAGTTTCCGTACTGCACGATACTCCTAACAGTGGGTCCCATTGTACATGCAACCTCGCCATCCTCCTTTAAGTTCAGTCCATCTTTTTCTTTCTATACAGAAGATAAATATTAGTTCAGTCATGTCAAATTATCCAGCGCCTTACGTAAATTGACGTGTTTACAGTAGCCAATTTTTTAATCAAGTCTAAACTTTTCTATGGAGTATCTTAATTTGACAGGACTAAACTAATATTTATCTTCTGTCCTTTTCTTAATGCAATAGAAAGAAAAAGATGCAGTGTACTTAAATTTAGTTTACTTTATGAATAAGAGAATCGGCGCCTATTTCTCAGTAACCTCAGCATATACCTCGAAGCTAAAAGAAGCACTATACACGTATATCTTTAAGTTTCTATTGGTACTTCGAAATCAATCTGATGCTTAATCAGACTTTTGGTTGTTCGAAGTCCTAAGTGGCCATCCGAAACTTTAAGTAAACTTGAAGTACTCGAAGAACTAATAACAATTTCTGCTCTTTGATTGAGAACCTTAATTTGTTCCTCTATCAAATACAAGCTGTAGATTGCGGCTTCTCCCGCGAGGATGTCGGAGAATATCCCACGGGAACGTTCGAGTACTACCGGGATTGAAAGTATGTGTTAATCCAGGATATAAAATATCCGTGTACAGGGCCGTCTTGGAGGCCCTGGGCACAAAAATATCACGGGGGCCCTGTGTCACCTCCTTCTGCGAAGCAGTAATGCTTGCGAAGGAGGAGGCGGAACGCGTGAGGGAGAAGCAATCTTTGCGCCCTCACGCCCCTAATCGCCGCAGGAGACGCCCTGGGCGTCGGGAGTCAAGAGCTGACTCCCGGCCACCGTAGGCGCGGGCTTGCAGACGGCGAGCAATGGGCAGTTCGCCGTCTGGTAAGGACCAGGCTCGGGTCGACGGCGCGTTGTGTTCCACGCGCGCCTCAAAGAGATGTCAGCAGTGACGGGGCCCACTGGGGCCGATGCTTGCCAGGGTCGCGGGTTGTTCGAAAGAGTTACCGTGGCCCTTGGCACAGGCAACTGAAGGAACACGGGTGGGTTTTAGTCAGTAAAAGTCTGACACACCCTCCCGTTCCGCCCAGAACGGGAGAAGTTATTTGATAATTTCCCACCCAAAAAAAAAAAAAAAGGGCCCTGTGTAGATAAGAGTAGATAAGCAAAATTCTCAATTTATTCAAAATTTTTTTTTTCTTTACAGTCACAATAAATAAATAGATAATTGTAATATGATTTGGAACAATAGCTCTCTTAGGATTCATTCACAGGTTGGTGCTTAAAATTCGCACGGCAAATCAATTGTTTTGTCATTGAATCGGATACTAACAATGCGTAGAATGGAACGGCGGCTGTAAATAATGATTTTTATTAGGGCACACCGGGGCCCCCGTCGATCGCGGGGCCCTGGGCCATTATTTCTTTACAATCACAATAAATGAATAGATAATTGGGCCCGCGGCATTTCATCCAAATCCGTTCAACCGTTTTGCGCCAACCCGTAAACAGACAAACAAATTCAATATTTTACCAAAGCAATGATTGTATTGATTCCTATCAAAAGTACCTCAATTTACACGTAACAAAGCTTTTTTCAACCAAACATACGTTTAAAGCGGAATCTTTTCTCGAAGTTGCCGTGAAAGATAAGGGGGTTATGCTGTCACAACTCAATCAATCATGAAGTCGAATGTGACTTTCATTCGAGTGACGTCACCACAAAGGCTCAACGTATTGACGGCGCAGATGTGAAATTACTTAAGCGTGCATTTGTCGGTGTACCTATACCAATTCGTGTTTTCATGTAAGCGTGTACCTGCCAATACTAGGAATATCTAGCAGAATAGTGTAAGTACTGTCGTCACCGTTATATGTAATGTGACCTTCTGATGTATGCAAAATGGGGCAGTTTCCTTTTGTATCTGAATTGTAACAGCACCATTTGAGCGTATTTAAACAAGTACGAGTATTAACATTAACTTAACTGGAAAACTGTTTAGGTAAATGCGTATTTTGGAGGGGCTTGTGACTATGTAATAACAGCCACACGGGTCAATTGATCAGGTTAAGCTGCTCTTGCCACGGTTGTTCCTTGGGTGGGTGTCCATCTTTACATATCAATACTCCTCCGTGCCTCGAAAAGCACGTTCAGCCGTTGGTCCCTGCTGTCATTCGTGAATCTTTGACAGTCGTTACGAGTCGTCTGAAGACTGAAAGTCTGACAACCAGTCTTACCAACGGGTATCGCCTATCTGACCTCCACAACCCAGTTGCTAGGTTATTACCCATAGGCAATCGCTCCATATAAAATGCGGGTATTCAGCTGCACCTGGTTAGACTGGAAGCCGACCCCCAAGATAGTTGGGAAAAGGCCCTATTTTGGTGTAAAGTATCGGGTCTAACGAAAGCTATTGAAAATATCATAATACGAGTATCTATAACGTTCTAAAGAACGGTCCCGATTGCCCATCATTTTGTCGTTGAGTTCGAAGGTTTTAAACAAAGTATTTCGTCTTCCCCATGGGTGTCGTAAAATAAGCAATTAGGATTATACTGCGAGATTGTTTACCACGGCTACGTAGCGTGATGTTCTAAGTTCGATTTCAAGGTTGCACATTTTTAACCCAGACTTTATGCCCGTAAGGAATACTAATGTAACGTGCGTGCCCGAAAGTCTGACAACCAGTCTTAACTAGAGGTATCGTATTAGCCAGTAACTGGGTTGTGGTGGTCAGATAGGCAGTCGCTCCATGTAAAATACGGGTATTCAGATGCATCCGGTTAGACTGGAAGCCAACCCCAACGTAGTGGGGAAAAGGCTAGGCAGATGATGATGAAAGCGTCTGAAGACGACCTACAAGTCGTGAGTCGAATCCGTTTGCACGGGGCCACCACTGCTCGCGATTAAGTTTAATGGCATAAACTTTTTTCGTCCTATAATCTTAGCTATAACTACTTTGATACTATTAAAGCGTGCTGTGTGTAATAGTACATTATGATATAAATGCGGTAAGTTGAAAATTACAGCTGAGGCGATATTGCTAGCCCGAGCCGTAGGTGAGGGCTATAAGAAACCAGAGGCTGTAATTATCAAACAGCACGTATGTCATACGACGTTTTATAACACATTTGTGAGGAAATAAATAAAACTCGGACTTTCTTAAACGAATAAATCATTAATTACTTGTTAAAACAGTTATTAAAATTCGAACAAATTGTAAAATTAATTATTACGTTGCCAGTTGGCATTTTTAATGTTGTCAAGCTATTACTACGTACGTATTATTAGTTGCAATTTCACCAGTCTCTCTCTCACTCTCTTGCGTGAAAGTAGGAGAAACGAGCAAATTAGCGATGCGCGCGCATCAGCGTCTTTTGTTTATGGCAAAGGCACAAAAAACAGCCAGTATTACTAATAAAGTAAATTAATACTTTTGTGTTTTTGTTACAGATAAATGGTTGTAATTAACTGTCAAAATTAATTAAATTAAAGAATTAAATGTTTATTTATTATATTTTATCTCCGAAAGTTAATTTTATTCAAAAAATGTTGAACACTTTTCTGACATAA
This sequence comes from Eremobia ochroleuca, assembly GCA_949629135.1. Taxonomy (NCBI): domain Eukaryota; kingdom Metazoa; phylum Arthropoda; class Insecta; order Lepidoptera; family Noctuidae; genus Eremobia; species Eremobia ochroleuca. The sequence goes on along the minus strand of OX451395.1, from coordinate 14,209,414 downwards.
AAACTCTTTGCTAAGATTTTTTTGTCAGAAAAGTGTTCAACATTTTTAAAAACACAACATTTTTTAAACATTTTTTTTTTTCAAAGTACCGTTCGTTTTAGACGGAGCATGTTGATTTTTTTATATCAGAAAAGTGTTCAACATTTTTAAAAACACAACAATTTTTAAACATTTTTTTTTTTCAAAGTACCGTTCGTTTTAGACGGAGCATCTTGATAAACCGTGCGCTTTACATTACAATTACGCACAAGTACGTAATGAGATACATTACGATATTGAAATTGGTGCAGTAAGAGACCTTTTACGAGCAAATGTGTTATAAATATGTATTTACTTACTTATTTACTCTCGTAAATAAGCCAGGCTACCTCCTATAACAATCTACAGACAATTTAATCTTATAGCAGCTTCTGTACTTTATGTCTATCTTGGGAAACTTTATCGATTTCCCGTAACTTTCTAGTGGTAATTAAGTCAACTTTGGTCTCCGGAGCGATTAATTCATGTCCGTTGTTTATTTTTTTAAAAGTTGCTGAAATAAAGAAGTTTAACAAAGGTCAATAGACGAAACGGTTTTTATGAGACGCTTTAAGAGTACCCATGTGCTTATGGAAGTATCAGGAGACCTCCAAAAAATAAAATCGAAATTTTGATAGTTTCGGGTAGCTTGATGTGTTGGCGTCTGTACATAAAAGGTAAAATAAGTAAATATATAAATAAATGCCAAAATGGTAATAGAATCGCCCTCTATTACATAGGATTTAAGCATTGCTGGCGAAATATACCTACGAGAGGCTACTATCTGCCCAACCCTTTTAGGAGATAAAGCTTGATGTGATGTTATGTATACAGGGTTACTGGTATCTCGACGTATTCCTTGCAGGACATCATAGTAGGGTTAAAATGCAACAAATTAAGCCACCAAATGTTCTACCGAAGTTCAGTAGTTTTTGAGTTAGTAAGGGTTTTAGATTTTTTGTGAAAAATCCCAGATTAAATTATTTGAACCCAATTTGAAAATTATTCACGGGGCGGCTGTACTGAAATTGGAGTTATTATCATAGTTGACGCCGTAGCGGATCGTTTTTAATAATTAAAAGTTCAAAATGACTAAAACTTTGGTGAAGATCACTAATCAAACATTTTTTTTTTTGTAATTTTTGCTATTATTTCATACAAAATGTTGTCTTAGCACAAAAAAAAATACTACACCAGGTTCACAAATTATTAGTAAAATATCCTTGTCTTATCAGCTATCCAAAAAGGTATGAAAGTTAATACAAAGTCTTGGACTGCATTATGAAAATCGTTTTTGATTTAGTACAAGAAGGTCAGTACAAGAAAATCAAATTAAACAATTTCGTGAAAATTATTATTATTTTTAATCAATATCAATTTGTGGTCTTTAATAACATGTATTTCACACGTATTGTTCGAAGTGCTGCCCTCGGTTTCGAATACATGCTCTTATTCGCTTCCTCACTTCGGTTTTTGTGATTCTTGATGTGATTGTGGTCCTTATCTGGTCCACCGCATCTGTTATTCTCTCCCTTAGTTCTTCAATTGAATTTACGGGGGTCACATAAACTAGGTCTTTCATATGACCCCATAGACGTAAAAGTCTAGCGGCGTCAGATCAGGGCTTCGTGCAGGCCACGGAATCGGCCCACCGCGCCCAATCCATCGGTTTGGATAGTTTTCATCCAGCAATTGTCGAATTGTGATGCGGAAGTGGGCTGGACATCCGTCATGTTGGTATATCATGTTTGCCCTTCTTTCTTCGGGTACATCTGTGAGCAGTGCTGCTAAATGATTTCTTAGGAAATCTTCATAAAGTTCCCCATTTAATGTTCGGGGTAAAATATGTGGACCTATTAACTTATCGTCGATAATACCCATCCAAACATTAAGCGAGAACTTACGCTGCGATGCGGTTGGTTTCAGTTTCTTAGGGTTTCCTTCTCCCTTCGGTGCCCAGTAATGTAAATTGTGGTAATTTGTGATACCATCACGGTCAAAACATGACTCATCGGTCCACAGAATGTTTTTCAAAAAGTTTTCACTTTCGGCATCGGCATTTAGCATGAAACGACAAAATTCAAGCCGTCTCTGCGGATCTCCCTCTTCTAATGACTGCACGGGTTGGTAGTGGTATGGATGTCGGCCTGACAAGTGAACTACAGACCAGACTTTCCACTGTGACATACCAAGCTCACGCGCTACGATGTTTGTAGATATGTTGGGCTCGTCAATAAAACGTTGAAGAATCAGCTCCTCGTCCTCAGCCGTGTGTCTCCGAGAACGACCAGTGTCAATTTGCCTGCTTCTTTGAACACTGCCAGTTTCAGATAATCGCCGATAAGTCGATCCGAAGACACTAACGTGGGGGAGTCGGCGGTTTGGAAAGCGCAGTTGATATGATCTTCGCGCCTCAGCAGCGTTACCGTCACAAAGTCCGTAACAGTACAATATGTCAGCGTATTCTTGATTAGAATATGCAGCCATAGTCAGCACTTATGAACGCACAGCACAACACAAGAGCAAGATATGGAGCAACAGTCAGGGATATAGCCAGATAACAAAACACGAACTTGCGCAACGTAGAGTTGTAACTAACTAACGGTGACGACCAGATTTTGTGAAGTCGCACCCTGTCTCGTACCGAGGGAACAATAGTGACCAATCATAAAGCTTGCCGAGTGTTTGGAATTCAAACGCAGGTAAAAACTACGAATAATACGACGGTCGACCTATTGTTCTAGAACAATAGGTCGACCGTCTCGCAATTTTACCTGCTCCCCACAAAACTTCTATCTTTCCCTGTCACACACGCAAAAGTATTGACAATCATACCTTTTTGGATAGCTGATAAGACAAGGATATTTTACTAATAATTTGTACACCTGGTGTAGTATTTTTTTTTGTGCTAAGACAACATTTTGTATGAAGTAATAGCAAAAATTACAAAAAAAAAAATGTTTGATTAGTGATCTTCACCAAAGTTTTAGTCATTTTGAACTTTTAATTATTAAAAACGATCCGCTACGGCGTCAACTATGATAATAACTCCAATTTCAGTACAGCCGCCCCGTGAATAATTTTCAAATTGGCTTCAAATAATTTAATCTGGGATTTTTCACAAAAAATCTAAAACCCTTACTAACTCAAAAACTACTGAACTTCGGTAGAACATTTGGTGGCTTAATTTGTTGCATTTTAACCCTACTATGATGTCCTGCAAGGAATACGTCGAGTTACCAGTAACCCTGTATAATAGGTTGTTCAATAAGTTTTGTCGTTCGATTAGAACAGTTTTTTGGGATACAAAAGGTTTTTTTTGTGGATTACCTCCAAACTGATAAAAAAATAAACGCAGATTATTGTTGTAACCTTTTGGACCTAAATCTGGATGTAAAAAATCGTGAGAAAAGACCTGGTTTACAAAGGAAAAAAAAATTTTTTTTTCATCAAGATAACGCGCCCGGTCACAGAGCCCAAAAACCATCGCAAAAATCAGTAAATTAAAGTACGAACTATTGCAACATCCACCCTATTCGCCAGGCTTGGCTCCCTCTGACTTCTGGCTGTTCTCACATCTCAAAAAATTCATGTGTGGAAAACGATTTTCATCGAAAGAATAGGTACGAGTAATAGCAGCTGTGGGACAGTATTTCGAGAGTCTTCCGGATTCTCACTTCAGGGACGGAATCCATAAATTAGAAGATCACTGTAACAAGTGTATTGAAGTTCAAGGAGATTATATTTAATAATAAAATGTATTAGAAACCACAAAATCGTGAAAAGTAACACGTAATGTAAAAATCATCTCAAAACCTTTCATAGCGCGTCGGGTTTGACCTTCGCATCTGGCTAGATGTAGCCCAATATTTCAAAAATAACTGCCATTTTGACCTCTATTGCCCAATTCTAATAGCCAGTTTACTCTAGAGAATAATTCGGTCAGTCTCCGTATACGAGGAACGACTAATCTAATGGTACAAACAAGGTTGTTAAATGCAAAGTAAACTGACATTTCGTCAACCGGTGAAAACTGAGCGTTACTAAGTAAACATGGAAATCTAATAGCAGCTCGTTGGTCAGTGTCCTTTTGCAGGAAGAACGTACCTATCATTTGATACAGAGAGGGAATTTTGTTAAGTCACAGCGTACAAATGCTCGTTGCATTGTAAGCTTGCTAATTGTGTAGGCTATTCAAACGATTAGACTTCTTTTTTCAAGATTATGTATCAGTGGCGTCTAAGGTATAAAAATAAATTGCATACTTTTTGAAGTAAAACTTCTTTACGCACGCTTGACTTGGGGAGTAAGCTGGCGAACGCGTGACGAAAGCGTTACGAAAAGTGTGATCGGGCGAGGCGAACGGGAGTTGAGTGGGGGATATAAGCAACAGTGCGCGCGCACATGTTCTTTTTTCTAGATATCTGGCTAATTTTAATTCGAAAATAATAAAATTATATGTATCTTATTTCTCATACCAAGCCTTAAGCCTTGTTTCGGTTTTACAATCAACTAAAGTAATTACTGATGTATCCAATAATGCAAATAATGAATAAAAATGAAAGATCTATTCAAACATATTAATTTATCAATGAAAACGGTATAATATTTGTAGAAAATTAATATATGTATACAGGAAATTTTTTTAGTCACCGTCCAAATTTTGATATATTACTCTTTGGCGAAAATCATTGAATACTTGTTTTTTTCTTTTAGTATCACTCAATACAAAAATATTGAGATATCATACCACAAAGTAATCTATAAAAAGTTTATGTTTCTGGACACTGCCGCGCCGTGCGTACGCGCTTGATGAAGTTGCGCGGGCCGCCCCGCCCCGCGCGCCGCCGCAATTCATTGATAACACAATAATAATCAAAGTTGCAAATTTTCCGTTCATACTTTCACGGGCTTAGGACCGTCAATAAGCAAAAGCTTTGTGCTATGTTCATTAAGATTAGAATGTAATCCTTAATTAATCAATTACAAATAAAGTAAAAATAAACTAGATAAATAAGAACTTTAGACCTTATTAAAGCCGTGCCAAAACGTTTTGCTATTAGGCGTATTTAAAAAATTTGAATCAACTTATGTACAAATAATTAAAAATTTAATCAAAATCATCTTAGAACAATCACATTAACAGTACTTTAATAAATGTTCAAAATGCATACCGTTTCTCTCTAAACAGAGTCTTGCACGTTTATGCACATTGTTTTTAATTTTGTTGAGCACTACAGTGTCGTGTCACTTTTCACTTGGTCGAATGCACGTACAATTTGCTCTTTTAATTGGTCTAGGCTTTGGGCTTCCTCCACATACACTCGTCGTTTTATTTCGCCCCACAAAAAAAAGTCACATGGAGTAAGATCTGGTGACCGGGGTGGCCAGGCGACGGGCCCCCCGCGACCGATCCAACGATCACCGTGTTCTATGTTTAAATAATCACGAACGGCGGCGGAGTAATGAGGCGGTGCACCGTCTTGCTGATAATAAAAATCTCGAAGGGAGATTACCGGCACGTCATCCATGAAATCAGCAATTACTGTGCGTAACATATCTAGGTACGTGCCCCCGGTCAGCCGTCCCTCAATGAAATATGGCCCCAGTATTCTATTGCCGATAATTCCAGCCCACACATTTGCGCTAAACCGCACTTGGTGATATGTTTCTCGTATCATGTGTGGGTTTCGAAATGACCACCAATGTTCATTATGCTGATTATACAGCCCCACTCGAGTAAACAAGGCCTCGTCAGTCCACAATATGTTAGCATCGGGGTGTGCGATCAGCCACTCGCAGAAGGCTCGACGGGGAACGGCGTCTGCGTCGTTCAAGGCCTGTGCCTTTTGAAAATGGTACGGGTGCAACCCAGCAGTATGGAGAAGTTTCCACACGGCATATTGGCTTACGCTGAAGCGCTGCGCTGCATCTCGCGTACTCGATCTAGGGCTCCGTTCAAAGAAATCGAAGATATCTTCTTCGATCTCTACTGCGAGTCTCGGCCTGCCACGTCCTTGAGCGTGTGTAGGAGCTATAAATTGGCCATGGTCTAATAGCCTCTGATTTGCGGCCAAAATCGTTTGGCGATTAGGTACTGAAGGATTTATTATCCCTTGATTGCGAAGGCGAGGAACACTTTCTGCTTCGTACAGTCTCTGGGCACCGTTCAAACTTTCACCACTAAGTATGTAAGATCGCACCATTTCGTAATACTCGCGGTAGGAATACATCGTAAACAAATTCACGATAGCGCGGGGCGCCGCCGGCGGGGTGCGCGGGAACACGGAAGGAAGCGCTTGCGTCGCGAAAGGGGGCGCGGGGCCGACTAACGATGATGTGACGCGCACAGGTGTAGCGGGGCGGGGGTAAGCGGGGTGTGCGCCGCTACCCTTTTCATTGATGATTGCGCGGCAAGTGTAGTATTATTATCGTTTAACTTGTGACCACGCAGAGCGGATAATTCTTTCGCGAAAATGATTTAATATCAAAATTTTACGTATCGATTTTTTTTCAAAAATGGAGTTAGTAAATGATACCTAATGCATAGAAAAAATTTGGACGGTGACTAAAAAATCTTCCTGTATATACATGAATATATTATACATATATGTATATATAAACATGTATTTATATATATATACATACAGATGTAGCTAAAGACGTGTTACTTTAGTCGTGTGGTCATAAGCACAGACGTTTCTTTTTTTTTGTGAATACAGTTTTCCCTCGTATCGTATACGTACTATGAAGAAAATGACATAAGTTATAAAGTCAGGGACAATAATTATTTACTAAATTAACAGCCAACTCAAATTTTCCGTATATTCAAATCACGACTGTTATTAACCGTCAAGCAGTCGCGCGGCGTCGAATCGACCGCGATTCGATCGATTTTCGATACATTTATGATGCTAAACTGCTTACAAATCCAAAGAAAATTAGAATATTATTTTGATTTTATAATTTTATTTATGTCCTAACATAATGATAATGTGATAAATACAAAAAATATTAAATAATTCGTGTTTTAAATCTCTGAAATATCCTATAGGTGTTTTAGGTTACGCGCGACCGCTGGCGTTACAAATGACGGCGCGCCCGCTTGAAGGTTAATATAATAATAATAATAATATTCCACAAATTTCACACAACGCCATCTAGTCCCAAACTAAGCGGAGCTTGTGTTATGAGTACTAGACAACTGATAAACATACATATATATTTCTAAATACATACATATTATAGATAAATTACACCCAGACAAAGAACAAATGATCGTACTCATTGTATTTGAAATGTCTAGAACACGGCAAATTGAAGTAGGGTGTCATTTTTGCTTACCAATTAATTTCATTTTACAAAATGCTAAATTCGGAAGTTATAAAGTACTTTCCAGATCTAAGACTAAACTTGATGTTCACGAAGCATGACCAAAATGTCTAGACCACCAGGCCATGTAAGCGAATATGAATGAAGATAAATGAAAAGAGGAAAGAGCACGTATCTCCACGTCACGTTCACCTGCAGGCGGTGCATCCTACGAGTGCACCACGAAGCTCTAATGATCGACGGGTGGCGGGATAACACTAAGCGTGCGTTTCCACAGAAGCGGAGCTGGGCAAAGCGGAGCAGAGACGTGCAGGAATCGAATAATCACAATGGTTGAAATCCTCATCGCGTCAGTCGTCTCGTCTGTGATTGGACGATTCCTACACGTCTCCACTCCGCTCCGCCCAGCTCCGCTTCTGTGGAAACGCACTCTTATGCAATGCAAACTGCTACTGTTACGGAATTAATGGTCAGAGAAGTAGGCCTGTGCCCTTTTAGGGTTCCGTACCAAAATAGTGAAAAGGAACCCTTATGGTGCGACTCAGTCTGTCTGTCTGTCTGTCACAGCTAAATATCTCAAGAACTACTAATGCTATGAAGTTGAAATTTAGAGTAGTTTTAGATGATATTTGCCCAACTATTTTGTAAATAAGAAAGAAATAAAAATATATTCATTTTTTCAACAGGGACTGAGCCCTACTTCGAATTTTTAATACCCCGCATGGGTTTTAAAAATTCGAAGTGGAGCTACTAAGGCATGTGTGGTATAACACGAAAGAGTGCTGTTTGGACTTCCTCAAAAATTATTTTCGCCCACATAATTTTCGACTTTTGATGAAAAATTAAAAAAAAAAAAACAATAGCGTTCCCCCGTAATCTCCGAAGTTTGCATAGATAAAAATCTGAAATTATTCTATGTGATAGAAGTTTATGTAAAGATAACGATGTCTCTAAATACAGTTTTACAGAAAAAAAAAAAATTATATATATAATGGTACGGAACCCTCGGTGCGTGAGTCCGACTCGCTTTTGACCGGTTTTTGTTCAACGCTGGAATTATGCCATTTACTCTAACTGAATTGAATTGGCTGATAGCAGTCGGATGAGAGTAGTCGTGGATTTAGTTATATGAGACGCGCACGTGTATGACCAGCAGGGTAATTGCGTAACACACTATCAGTAGCAATGGGTTTCATTTTGACAGTTCAACAACATTCATTGCGTTATTTACGTTGTTGAGCAGGCACATTTTTCGAACATAGGGAGCGATGGATTAGCAATATACTCGTACTTCAAAATAATACTAATTGAGAGTAACACTGTGTTACGCAATTACGGTGCTGAAGGGTAATTCTCGTAAATTAAAAACGTTTAAAATCCAGTCGAAATCTCACCTCAGCGACAATCAATGTCAAAAATGTAGGAAAATTATAATACTTACCCCGGTACTCAGAGTCATTACTTAAAATTAATCAATCATTAACTTTAATTGACAAGTATAAATTGGAACGCAGTCAGTCAACAAAAATATGTCAGATTAAAAACATTTTTGTTGACATTTGTGCCAAGATATGCTGGTTAATAAAAGTGAATGATTGATTAATTTTAAGTGAAGTCTCTGAGTGCGGCAGTTAGAGGTATTTTTGACAGATTGAGAGTGAAATCAGA